>WEKY01022923.1:1015156-1026740 GCA_013390045.1 Picathartes gymnocephalus | reverse complement strand
AAAAAAAAAAAAAGAGGGAATAACCTTCCTGTACTGCTTGACAGTATTTCTTTGTCAAATAAAAGACTGCAATTTCAAACACAAACACAATCAATTCAGAGGAAGGCTTTTCCCCAGAGGGTTCTCTACTTTGTGAAAAACACACGATTTTTTCAATTAACACCCCCTTCAGGCAATGCAAGACAAAGCAACTCCCCTCAGCAGTAACTGTTGAATACAGCAACAGTTGAACAGAACATGTGCTTGGATTGGCATCTTGTATGCAAAGTAACAATCCAGATTTGTTTTATTTCATTCTACAAAGTCTCACCTGCATCTGTTTCCCTTCTGTCAACTTCATCATACACATCCATGGCAAGTTCTTCAAATAAGTGGTTGCTTAGCTAAGGGTAGATGAGAATAATTACAGTTTGAAAAGAAATGAAACCCAGTAAGATCTCTGATAACAGAGAATAACAGAAAATATAAGAGCACAACTTTGTTCTTTTCTTCAGTCTCTATAAATCCATAGAAATGCTCCTTTCTCAGCCTGCACAGGCAGCAGACAGATATGACCATCCCATTTCCAGGTACAGAGACAACCATTCTGTTCCACACTGCTCCCTTCCTGGTTAGTGGATTTTTTTTCTCTCCCATCTGACCACAAAAAGACCTTTTGTGTTTGGGGTGAGGCAGAGGCACTGTGGGAATGAGGTACCAAATGCCACTGGAGATGGGGACTTCAAGGAACAGTGAAGGCTCACAAAATATTCGTGTGTTTCAAGCTGTTCCTACAGCAGACAGGTCAAGAGATACTTCTGCCAGGTAGCCTGAAAGATGAAGTGCAGAGTTTGCCACATGTAGAAAAGGAGTTTTACTTACAGACTGAAGCTTCTTCTTGGCTGCTTTTGCCAGTTCTGATACATCCAGACTGCTATGAAAACAAGAAGTGATCATTACATCTACACCATTTCACGGCTTCTACATATCAAAATTCTACCTTTTGGTAACTCAGTGATTAAAATGTCACTTTTATCTTAAACCCCCTAACATTTTAGTATTTTTAGCATTGTTTTTAACACACTGATGTTATTAATATTGCCACTATAATTTCACAATTAGTATATTCTTAAGCTTTCTTATACAACAATTTTTAATTTAAAATGAAATAATACGAAAACTTCTTTGGAATATGAATACCCACAGTTTTTTACCCACACAATTTTTTATGTTATTGAAGTTTTTCACAGCAGTTTTGTAAGCAGGAGGTTGGACAGTGGTTTACTTACAGCCGTCTTATTTCCAATTGTACAGCAATAAAAGAGGAACAGGGACTTAAAATTAGTACTTGATACTTCTTATGCAAATATGATTTCATTGATCACAACCAAAAGTTAAAAGCATTAGTATTACAAAAATCAGGAAAAGACTCAATTGGTCCTTAAATTATTCCCACAATCTGTTTCCTAGGAATTCCCCATTCCCTTAATAGAAATGTCTCACCTTCTCCCTGCATTTTAATAAATACAGTCAACTTCTATAATTTTCTGATTTTGTTGATATCCCAATACTCATTCTACAACAAAAAAAGCTTTCAAGACTAATAAAGGCACACATAAAAAAGTTAGGATGGCAACAAGCTTAAAAGGTGTTTCAGAAACGAAAGAAAACTTAATTATTAGGGTTTTTTTACTCTGCTGTTTCCAGACATGTGATGGAATTGGCAACTTACCTGTCTGCCATCTGAGGTATAACAAAGTGCTGCCCATTTTTGTGCTCTGGAGTTGAAAACAAATTGCACTTTAATAGGTCGGTACTGGCCTACAGTTTTCAATAATAAGCATCAGGCAACACTAAATAATTTATCTTGCATGTAATTACTCAATTTCCAATTACAGGCAACTAGGCAAGTTATAAAAGAAAGCTCCTGCCATGATTTCCAGGTGTTATCAAATATTCCAATTAAGGCTTATTAGTTGTGTTGAAATTCCATCAAAAAAAAGAAAATTAAGTTCTAACACAGGTACCTTTATGGTTAAAAATCTATCAGTGTCCTTGTGTTCAAAAGGCACCCACTTAACACTCCTCTGCTGTTGGATTTCAATTAGAAGAAACTACTTGAAAGAGTTTATACAGTACATAAAAACATGTATTTGTGGAAAACCAGAAAGGAATTTTGTTTTTATGTTTATTTAAAACCCTGCAGTTTTATCTGAATTTTAAAAGCACCAACCCTAATCTTGCATCTTATACTTTCTTTGGTTCATTCAGTGAAATTTATATAACATTACAATATTTGGAAGGGATACAAGAAGTGCAGTGCACAAATATGACACAGCACAGTCTGCGTGTCCTGTAACTGACAGTGACAGGGGCTGAGAATGCAGGTGTTGTGCTCACCTGGTTTCCTGCCACAGAGATAGAAAGCCAGTCTGTCTGTGAGCTCATACTGGATCTCCACCAGCCGCTCTGCCAGCTCGTGGTGCCCCCCTTGCCTGCTCAGACAGGGACAGAGGGCAGTCAGTGACACACACAAATGGTCAGAGAAACAGATTTAGTAGAAGCCAACACTGCACGTGTTTGAGAGTGTCAGCTCATCACAAACTCACAGCCCGGTTCCACCCGGTGTGCCTCAACCCATCTGTGCAGTCTGGGACATTCCTACAGCAATTCCTGAGTTAACCCTCACTCCTGGAGCCTGAACTTGCAGAAATTCTTCTCTGATTAATTCCCTGTGAGCTGCTAGATTGGCACAGCCGTGTCATTGGCATCATAGCTGATGTCTCAGGCAGCCAGAACACAGGCTGTGATCTGATGAAAATACTTATTCCTCATTTTTATTCATTCACTTTTTCTGGAAGAAGTATTATTAGCATTTAACAGACTAATTATTTCAGGACAGAAACGTATCTCAGCAGTTCCATTGTGTGATTTATGGACATCAGAGACTCCTACCTTGCATAGTCAACTGGTGTTTTCCCATTGGAATCTTGTGTGCCAGGATCAGCACCATAAACTGCCAACAGTTCTGCTTGCAAAGTCTGTCCTGCCTTAGCAGCAACGTGCAGCGGGGTGTTTCCTTTCTCCTGCAAGAGATTAAGGAAAAATACCTACTTAACCAACAGGTCTGAGTAGGAGATTGAAATATAATGTGAATCAGCTGGAGTATAAACAGTATAAACTGTAATTGATTGTATATCAAAATAATGAAAAAAAAAAGTGTTCCTACAGGATGAAAGAAGTTGGCTTGAGCTCCTAAGGAGAGCAGTCGCAAACAGGTCTCCAGATTCCCTGTCCTCACACTGGAATGGAGTTGCTGAAAAAGAAGCAGAACTATATTTAATACAGCAGCAACACCTGTGATTCAGCAGTTATTTTTCAGCCATGCTTTGAGAAAAAAGACCATGCAGAGTTCTCATTACAGCTCTTTTGTGTAAAGGGTTTTCTCCAAGTTCACCTCTATTAATGCCTCTTGACCATCACCTCCAGTATCCACAAAGATAACCACAAGAAAGGAGCTTCAAGCTGAAGTCAAGCTTTATTTATTTATGTGATAGTGCAGAAAACCAGAAACAGTTAAGCCAAAAGCAATGAAGGGAAGTCAGTGAGATTTGCCTGTGCTGTCCCAGGAGCCACTGACCTTGCTGAGATCCTTGGCAGTGACACTGTCATCCTCCCGGCACGGCAGGCGATGCACAAACGCTAACATTTGATATTTAGCTCTGATGAACTCTGCTTTGTTGGGACTGCAAAGAGAAATCCAGGCAACAAGAAGGGAAAGGAAAGAAATATAAGTGCTTTCAGAAGTAATACAGATGCTTCAGAAAAAGAAAAAATTCACAAGTGGAGATTGAATCAGAGCTTTGCACGTTGCTGGTGGCAAAGTTAGGCATGGAAAAATATTTTCATTAAAAAACAACCCAGTGCAGATTGTCTGACCATGCAGAGAAAATGTCTGTTACAACCATCAAATATCTGCAGACTGTAGCACGTGGTGTCTGTGTCTTAGAAGAAATACAGACTTTAAAAATCACACCAACTTAAGATCTATAATCACTCTATACAGTTATTTACATTTTAAAATGAAGCACCATAGTCAGGGACAAAAATCTCTGAAGTTTTATTTAATTCCTCAACCTAACTCCATTTCATTGGCAGCATTCAGTTACCTGAAGCACACGACAAAGAAAAGTCCTTTGACTAAAAGACCTCACTATTCAACAGGAATCAGTAATTCAGAGAAGTCAAGCACAGTATTCCCATTTTTGCAATAAATTAAAAAAAAATTAATACTTGGAAATAAAAGAAAAAAATAACTACTTTGGTCTTGTTATCTTCCAGGAACCAAACACGCACAGGTTCCTATGGATTCCTTGTTGCCCTGTCACTGCTGAATAAAATAATCCCACTTCTCTACCATAACAATTCTGCATTTCCCACTTACTGCACTTTATCCTGCGGGCTGGCCTTGCGCCGCCCGCTCATCACGGAGGCAGGGTCCAGCAGGGAGTGTTCCCAGATGGAATTAGCACCATTGTTGTACAGAGTTTCCACCATCTGAAAGCCAGAGCACACAGATATTTTGCTGCTGTAATTATTTTCAAGAAGGTCTCAAGCCAACAGGTTCCCAGTCTGCATACCAGCATCCATAACCTGCTGGGATATCAGAACTGGGCACGTGCTTAGGAGGTGATGATGTGGAATGTAGTGAAAACCCCCTTAAAATTCTCTGCTCTTCCCAACAGCAGCTTCAGTGAAAAGAAAATTCAGGTTGATGCAGATGCACTGCAGAATTGAGAAAGAAAAGTTGAGGTGACCTTCCAAACCAAAGGCAAAGACAATTATGATTTTAGTGGTCCATCAAAGCAAAACAAGAGAAACAAAATGAGAATAACTTAGAAAAACAAAGCTTAAAAGGACCAGGCCCTCTCAAAAAAGTTCAGTGATTTAAATTACATTTAAAAAAAAAATCACGACATCTGGTTTTAAGGGATGAAAACAGTTTTCCTCTCTACCTGCAGCAGTGTTGGAGGCCACGGGGTGTGTTTGAGATGCCTCACTTGGGAGATGTGGCGGCCCAGGCTCCTGTGCACACTGCAGCACTCGTCACAGATCAGGATTCCCCTGTTTATGGATGCCCAGCAAGGATCTGCAAAAGAAGCCATTCATTGTAACACAGGAAGTAACACGACCTTGGATTGCAAAAGCTGAGTCTAAAACGAGCAGCTCTGCCTTTTAACCTTCCCTGTTTAGCCACTGTGTGAGCCTGTGATTGTTACAGCCTTGCTGGGGCTCTGGATGCTGGGAAAATGGGAAACACCAGTCCTGGCACTCGGGGGGATGTGGGATTCCAAGGACAGTGAGAAGATCTGCAGTGGAAACTTGGGGAAAAGCCCCACTGTTTGCAGTTCTTCCTGTGAAAATATTTTCCTTTCTAAACGTAACAGGTCACTGAATTTATCATCACCTTGAAGTGCTTTACTTGTTGTTTTGTGGACTCCCACAAAAGTATTCCTAAAAACAGTGCCTACCTGCTCTTTGGAAAAACTCTGTTCTTTTTTTTTTAAACTTGTCAAAAAGCCTTTTTTAAAAACACCAGATCTATACACATAAAGTTGCCATAGCAGTCAGGCTTTTTCACCTACTACTCAGTTTTCAGTTCTATATTATAACAATGTCTTTTAAATTTCCACTTCAAATAATAAAAACACACGAGAGTGTCATAATAAAGCAGGATATATATGTATCAAGTCAAAGGCTCAATAAAATCCAAAATTCCCCAGCAAAATAACTTCATCTCTCACCAGATCCAAACTGAACTATCCTATTAGCAGCCCAGAAAGAAAACTGATGGGAAGTGAAGTAGTAAATAACATATATGAGCTATTATGTGGCTTCAAGCATCAAAAGGCATAAAATCAAGTAGGAATGGTGCATTAGGTTGAAACAACAAATGACCGCAGGACACCAAACAGGTCCCTCGGCTGCTCAGAGCTCAGTCTCCAGAAGACACTCCAATTTCTGTCAGTGACACGTGAAACTCAATGTGCCAGAAGCCTACAGGAACAGGCAACTGAGCAGCCAGACAGAACTTCAGACCTAGCACATCCCAGGAGAACAAAAAAAGAAATCAAGATCTCTTTTATTTTGGAAAAATCTTAATTTCAAATGCAGAGATGAGTCTGAGGCCAAATAAGTGCGAACAAGGCGAGCCTGGTATCTGATGAGAGAACTCCTGAGCCCTGTCAGAACACATCTGAGCAGCGGTGCATCCTCTGACCCATGCAACAAATGGGCTGAATCCCTGCAAATGAGATGTGATCACAGCTGTGGTTTCTGAGCAGAGTTGATGATCCGGGTGTGCTGTAGGCAATGCAGGCAAACCTGTCCGAGCCATGAGGGACGGGAGCATCTCCTGACCCACCAGAACCAGCCCAGCCCAGAGCCAAATTAAAGCAGGTGTTTTAGAGAAAAAAAAAAAATTAATTTATTCAAAAACAAATTAACAACAAGCACACAAGCTCTTTGTTAAATCATTCCATTATTTAACAATTTTCACTTCCAAGAAGAAAAAGAATGGCATTGGAGTGAGATGCATTCATGGCAACCTAATGACCCAAATTGAGGCAACCTTCCAGATTAATGATCCTCGTCCCTTCTTGTTAGGGGCAACCTCATCACATATGGATGGGATCCTTAGGGATACTTTCCCCTGCCCATTCCCAGCCTGTTTGTGAGCGTTGCTCTGCATTATCAACAGTCTGCACTTGGGGTTTTCTTTGCCTCCACCTCAGCACCCAATGCCCCTGGATATTTCAAGTTTAAATTTAATGCAATGAAGTGTCTGTCCTGGAATAGGAGTAATTTTTAAGAGAGACCTAATTATGGACTCAATTAGAATATGTTTAAGCCAGTACCAAAATACACAGAATCCCAGAATCACTGAGGTTGGAAAAGATCTCTGAGACCATCGAGTCCAGCCTGTGACTGATCACTCCCTTGTCACCAGGCCAGAGCACTGAGTGCCACCTCCAGGCCTTCCTTGGACACCTCTAGGGATGGCGTTTCCAAACTTCCCTGGGCAGCCCCTTCCAAGACCTGACCACCCTTTCCATGAGGAAATTCCTTCTGATGTCCAACGTGACCCTCCCCTGGCACAGTTTGATGCAGTTTCCTCTCATCCTGTCCCTGTTCCCTGGGAGCAGAGCCTGACCCCCTTGGCTGTCCCCTCCTGTCAGGGAGGTGTGCAGAGCCAAAAGGTCCCCCCTGAGCCTCCTTTTCTCCAGGGGGAGCCTCTTTCCCAGCTCCCTCAGCTGCTCCAGATCCTTCCTCAGCTCTTTTCCCTTCCCTTGACATGCTCCAGTCCCTCACTGTCCGTCCTGGAGAGAGGGGTCCAGAGCTGGACAAAGCAATTGAGGGGCCTCAGTGTCCAGCACACGGGTGGTCACAGTCTGGCCCTGCTGCCCACACTGGTTTTGATACAAAAGACAATTGGGGAGAAGCTGCAGGGCCGGGCAGGCACTTTCAGGAACCTGCAGCGTGGTTCAAAACAGGAAGCGTGAGATGAAGACAAGCCCGGCCGTGGGTTTGAGTAGTGAGCTCCTGCCTCAGGATAGGAAGTGCAGCACAAGAGCTCCTGTAAGATCACCTCGTGTCAAACAAAACCCTCCATACTCTGCCACAGAGACAAAGGGGGCATTGATGAGGTTCCAGGGGGAGCACTAATTAATTCAGGTGCCAGGCATAACCACAGTGGTGCAAAGGCTGCAGCCCCCAGGTCTCCTGACACAGCCCCTCTGCGCCCACTGACAAACCCTCTGGTTTAGCTAAAGGAAGGGGTTGATTCATTTTATTTACAAAAGGATTAAATTAAGATTTCTTTATATATGTGGATAAGCCAGCGGATTTCTAGTAAATAAGTAAAGACCTGGCAGTGCTCTAATGTCATCATAAAAGACTGGGTTGCAGGATTACCCTGATGGTGATTCTGATATCCCAAGGAGCTAAAGGAACACAAACATTCACACCGCTTTATCTCAGAGTCAGAACACCCCTGATGTGTGAAAGCATAGATAGGCTACCTCATGTGATAGGGACAACTGCATGCCTGAGAGATGACAGCTCCATTTATAGTAAAACTAAAATTCTACATGGATACAAGTAGAATCCCAGACTGGTTTGGGTTGGAGGGAGCTTAAAGCTCACTGAGTTCAACTCCCTGCCATGGGCAGGGAGTCCTTCCATTATCCCTGGTTGCTCCAAGCCCCATCCAAGCTGGTCTTGGACACTTCCAGGGATGGGGCAACCTTCTCTGGGCAACCTGTGCCTGGGCCTCACCACCCTCATAGGGAAGAATTCCTTCTGTAAAGAGAAGAAAGTAACTTCCTGGAAGTTACCATGGAATTTTTATCATTTTTTTAAAACATAAATCAGATTTAATGAAAGTTGTTCTCCCCTCTCCCACGTCCCATATTCTGGTAACTCAAGTGTTTTAATTCATTTCAGTACGTGCACAATTAATTAAGATAACAAACAGCAAAAACTAGAGAGACAGAAAAGATACAGACAGAACAAACACACAGAGTTGATGAAACAAAGCAGGACAGTTTTAGATACAAGAGCAGCAGAACTACAGATGGTCAGGAGATGCAACAACCTTTCTGAAGACAAGATCTCTTTCCATAAGGTCCCAAACAGATCTGCAGTAGGAGACGTGTCAGCACAGAGCAGACGCTGCTCCCTGAGCGTGTCCGCGTCTCCAGAAACCTCAGCACAACTTTCCTTGGAAGTCTGGGACACCTACACCCAACCCCGGCCATGGGACAAGTCCCAGTTTAACTCCCCCCTGGTCCTGTGAACATGGGAATGGCTGAATGGCTCCGAACTCAGCCCCGCTCCGCCTTCACAACCCCCCAAAACAGCCACCGACCCTTCCAGTGACACATTCCCAACCTACGCCCTCCTCCCACCTTCCAGCCCCGTGACTGGAAGGTGGATCTCTGTCAGCTTTCCTCCTTCCAAAACTGGGGAGCTCCACATTTCCTTTCACGCCGTTGGATGTCTACAGGATGTTCCCCGGAGTTCTGCCCCCCTCAGCGTCCCTCGGGCTCGGGAGGGGCGGCGGTGCCAGCGGGACCCGGACACTCGGACACCGAGTTATACCCCAGTCCTGGAAGTGTCCCAGGCCAGGCTGGACGGGGCTTGGAGCAACCTGGGCTCCTGGAAAGTGTCCTGCCCATGGCAGGGGATGACGGGAGAGGCTTTAAGGTCCCTTCCCACCCAAATCATTCCAGCCCCTCACAGGTGCAGCGCCGGCCGCTCCGGGGCGGTGACACCCCCGGGCCAGCGGCGCCCCAGCGGCCCCCGGCCCGAGAGGGGTCCGCGGGACGAGTTCGTGCGGTGCCGGTAGCGGTGCTGTGCCTACCCTGTGCGCTGCAGTCGGCGCAGACCTCGCTGCTTCTCAGGCGCTTCGCCATCGCGGGACCGGCGGCAGCGGCGGCAGCGGGGCCGGTAACGGGCCCCGCCAGCCCCGGGCCGGCCCCGCGCATGCGCGCCGAGCCACCCAGGGCCGTTCCACATGTCGCCCGCGCCGCCATCTTTACTCCTGGCAGGGGCCTGCCTTAGGCTGAGTTCCGGTTCAGCGGCGCAGCACCGAGCACTCCCACCCGGGGCCGCGCCCGCCCGCCCGCTGTGCCCTCTCGGCAGGGTGGTGGGAGAGATGGGACTTCGGAAGCCTGGTGGAAGAGGCCGCTCTGCAGCAAGCTTTGCCCTCACCCGCCATGGCGGGCGGGCGGGCGAGCGAAACCAAGGCCGGGCGAAGGCGGGGTGAGAGCAGCAAGCGCTGAGCGCCCCCCTCGCGCGGAAGGCAATGGGACAGCTGCGGGCGGGACGTTCCATCTGTCCGGCCGCAGAGGGGGAAGGGGACCAGCTTCCGCTTTCCGTGCGGTTGTCCGCGGCGGCGGAGTGCGGGGTACCGCAAGGAGCCCCCCTGCTCCGGCCGCGCTGTGGTTCCTCCCAGCCGTCGCTTTTGGGACAGAGCAGAGGGACGGGGACGGCTGAGGGGGCGAGAAGACCCCCGGGAGCGGGGCTGAGGGGGCACCGGGGGGAGACCCTCGGGAGCGGGGGGCTGCGAGAGGCACCAGGAGCAGGGGAGACCCCCGCGGTGGGGTTTTGCATGAAGCTCCCCTTGGAGCGGGATGAAGGGCTCATAGGGGGTTGTGGCCCGGGTTCGCGCACACGCACCTGGGCCAGGTGGGTGCCAGGAGAGACGAGAAGCTGAAGGGGTCAGGGCTTGAGTAACTTGGAGGTCTCCAGAACCTAGAGAAGGAAAGGCGAGGGGCACTGGCTGGGCCTCCCCAGGTGTGTGCCGGGATGAGTTCCCCTGGCGGGGCCAGCAGCGCGTTCCCCCTGCACGTCCTGGTCTGGAATAACGACTACAGGCGGCTGGACGAGGAGCTGCAGGACCAGGTAACGGTGGGCCCGGGCCCTGAGGGGGCGGCTGGTGGCCCCAAAAGAGCTTGTGCCACAGTGCGGAGCTTGGTGGCTCTCGCTCACTGCTGTGCCAGGGAGAAACACCCTGGTCGTACTGCCAGAAGTGTTCACTGGGCTCGAGCAATCCCTGCGCTTCGTTACCTGCTTATTTGTGGTGTGGGAGCGATATAAGAAGGTGTAGGAACGTACATTTATGTCAGATACTAAACGTTGGCTTCCCGTCCGTAAAGCTTTGCCCTGAGCATCCCAGCGCAGCTGCAGAGTAGCTCTTTGGAGGATTTAGGAGTCGTTCAAGAAAAGCAGCTGTGATGGCCGTTAATTTATTTATTAAAACAGTAAGTAGTGTTTATCCCAATGGGAAGTCAACCTGTAGGAAAGCTGGCTGCTGCTGCTGGGCATCAAATCAGCCCCTACCTTGCTGAGCACCATCAGTTCTCGTAGATTGGTTGCTGCCCAAGACTGGGGGCGGAGTTTTTATATTGGTTGGAATGTTTTCAGCATTTCTGGTAAAAAAAAAAAAAATGGATCATTGTTCCATGCTGGAGAGTAGAAAACACAAAGCTGTCCCCTCTCTGGGACATGATGACGTAAGGAAACTGCCTGAAAGCTGTAGCAGAGCTTGAGCAGCAAAAATTCTTCTGGGTGAGCTGCTGTGGAAAAGCTCTGACATGGGCTAGAGTCAGGTACAGTTAATAAGCAGAGCTGATTAATTAATTATATTTGACACCACAAGTACATGAGCTCAAGACCAGCTGTGCCACCTCCTGACTGTCACCTGCAGCTCTAACGGTGCACCTGACTTACTAATTCCTGCTTAGAGCATGTTCCTGCCCTGGTTTGGGAGAATCTTTGGAATGCAGTCACTTTTTACCTAATTTGTGTCATCTTATGCATTAACAAAATCTTCAACCTCGCTGGCACATTGCTCCTGTGTGTTTATTTCTGACACCTGTGAGAATTTGTGTTAAATAAGGATCACCCAGCAGCTCCCACCTGTGGAATGCTGCTTCCTCCCTGTGTTCCCTGTGGAAACCAGCAACGTGTGAAGATGGACGGTGTCTGTCTCTTACTTCCTTTACCTGCTTTTGAACACCTTCTTTTTTTTTTTTTTTTT
>WEKY01022923.1:1004018-1015125 GCA_013390045.1 Picathartes gymnocephalus | reverse complement strand
TTTTTTTTTTTTTAAGTATTCCAAAGATATATTTCCCCCTGCTTCTTTGGGATGAGCTTCCTGCTGCCAGAGGGATGTGTGAAGGGATCGAAGCCACTTCCCAGCTCCAGCTGGAGTGGCAAGTGGGGTCGGGCATGTGGGGACCAGGGAACAGCAACAAAGACAGTGGGGAGGGACCCTTGGAGCTCTTTACCTGTTGGTGCTGCGGTGTTGGAGCTGCAGGAAGTGGGGAAGCAAATTTAATTAATGTTCCACCCCAGAAGTGAAGTGAAGTGAAGATGCTTTAAATGGAAGTTTTCCCCACTCTCTGGGAGATATTCTGACTTGATGCTGTCAGATAACACTGTTAACGTGCATAATAACCTTCCTTTCTCATTCTGCTATTGACTTTCCCCTTTTCCTTTAGTTATAGATGCTCTTCTGTTTCAAATCTCTAAGCTAATAGTGAAAAATGTGTAAGGTATGAGTATGTTGTGCTTGCATGTTTTGGGTATTTGTGCCTGTGTATAGTTTATTTTTTATTTTAGTGACTTGTAGAGAATGCCCTCACTCCTCATTGTGCTGTGTGTGCCTTGTGAAACACCATCTGCTTCTGTCCTTTCCAAAAGTGCTGTCCAAAATCCATGTTGTATGCCTTATTGCCTTTTCTTCCCCCTTTCCCCCCAGTTTTGTTGTACAGTTTAAGTCTTCTATGGGCTCTCAGGCTCTCCGTGGCGTGATGCACACGGACAAGAACTCCCATCTCCTCCTGAGCCTTCTGGGGGGAGACAGAGGGGAAATAATGACAGAAAAAGAAATGAGAAGCATCAACAAGAACTCCTGTCCTACAGTTTTTGTGTCATTTCATAGGCCCCGTTCTGCTTCTCCTTTTATTCATGTGGGGAAGCGAGACGGCCCCACAGAGGGGCAGTGCAGTAGAGTTTGGGATTGGATCCGTGGGAATGGCAGGGAATATTGACTCCTGGATTAGCCCTTGGTTTGTGCAGGCTCTGCTGAGCTGTGTTGTTTCTCTCTCGGACATTGACAGGATGTTGACCAGCGGGATCCGCGGGGCCGGACCTTGCTGCACTTGGCTGTTTCCTTGGGTTACATAGAATCTGCCAAGGTCCTCCTGCAGCACAAGGCAGATGTGACCAAGGAGAACGCGCAGGGATGGACAGGTAAGGACAACCTGAGGAACAGCCTGGGCTGTGATACTCTCAGTAGCAGATGTTCTTTGTTTTTACATGTAATTTTGGTCAGCAAGCAAAGTGACACGAGGCTGCGGCTGGGTTTCTTTCAGTTTTGCACGAGGCTGTCAGCACTGGGGATCCAGAGATGGTCCAGCTGATCCTGCAGCATCGGGACTACCAGCAGACCTCCATGACCCTTGGAGGAGTTCCTGAGTTACTCCAGAAAATTAACGAGGTAATGATTTAATGTAATGTAAACTCTCACTCCAGACTGAAATCACTGCTTGAATTCTTATTCAAGTGGGTCAGTTAAATGAACTGCTGCAATTAGCTGGGCAATTTTGTTTTGTTCCAGCCTGCATGTTCCATGGTGCTGAGAGACATGGAGGCTTTTTCTTGACTTTATTTAAATCCTTTGTCATGAACTCCAACATTGGAGGCTGAATCTTGAAGGCATTACTGCCTCTCCAGTAAAACAAGGAAGAACAGCTCCCCAGATAGCAAGATACCAGCAGGGGCAGGGCAGGGCAGTGGCTATTGCGTTTGCTGCTTTCAATTTCAATTTTAGCATTAACTTAACATTTCTCCAGTTCTGCTCTCCTTTCTTTCTTCCTTTATCTAAAATGTTAATGGGAAATGCTGCACTGAATGTTGGAGTAAAACTGTTTCATGAGGTATTCATGAAGTGTTTTCCTTCTGCAGACTCCTGACTTTTATGTGGAAATGAAATGGGAATTCACTAGCTGGGGTAAGAATCCTGCTCCTTGTTACCATTTCCAAGCTGTAAAAAATGAGTTACAAATGTCCCGCAACATGAGCAGGGAAATATCCACTCCTGGGAATCCTCCCCTCTTCCCTCTCAAAATGACCTCTTGTGTTTTTGTTGCACAATTATTCTTTGTTTCCTGTTTATTTGGTTGGTTGGTTCTTAGTAGTGGAGAATTGAGCTGTTGTTGCAATTGCTGAGGACTTTTCTTGGGGTTTTTTTTACCTGTCCGTGGCCATCAATGACCGAAGTGATCGTGTGTCATCTGTGGATGCACTGGCTGTTTGGGAAGTACCTGCTTTTACATGAAAGGAATGAATACCAGGCCTCACAGCTGACTCAATATTTCAAAAATCAAACTATTAGACTGCCAGGCATGGGGTTTATGCCATTTCACATCTTTCAGTCTGAACAAATGTCGTCTTCCTTTTCATATTCATCTTTAAATTAGGCCGGTTGTGCCCTAAGCTGGTTGTTCTTAAAGCCAAAGAGGATCAGTATCTCACCTCCTCTGGAATGACATTCCCAGCAGTGAGCAATCCCTGTGCTTGAGTTCATTTCCTCTGTGCTGCACCTCTTGCACATTTTCCCTTTCCATTTCTCTGTTTCTCCCAGTGCCCCTGGTTTCCAGGGTATGCCCAAGTGACGTGTGCCGCATCTGGAAGAGCCGGGCCAAGCTGCGTGTCGACATCACCTTGCTGGGCTTTGAGAACATGAGCTGGGAGAGGGGCAGGAGGACTGTCATCTTCAAGGGAGAAGGTAAAGAGTTCAGCTATCTGCACCACTGATCCCCAAGTTCTGTGTGAGCACAGTGAGAAAACCTGATTTTACACAAACAGACCTCTTGTGTTTTATGAAGGTTTTATGCTTATATTAGTGTCTCATAGAGATACTGTTTTAGATGGCTTAACTTCTTTCCTTTGAGTAAATCCGAGATAAAAATTTGGTGATAGGGCTAAAATTTCAGTATTTTACTCAGTTTCCCTTGTATTCTGCTGCCCCACCTATAAAAAATAATTTTAGTTCCATCTCCAAGTTTGATCCCAGCTGAGTGCAAAAACACCTAGATTTGATACATGATATACGCCCAGCTTTTACCCCCCTTGGAACACTTGCTGAGTTTTTTAACTTGAAATGTGCCTTTTCCACTAGACACTGGTGGCTGGGCAGAGCTCATTGAGATCAACCATGATGACAAGTTTGTCACAACAGAGAGGTTTGAGATCTCCCAGCACATGAAGCGCTTGACGTTGGGATCAATGACGCCCAAGAGGAAAGATGTGGAGAGGCGCCTGACATCTCCAATCATCAGCACGTGCCTTGATACCAAAAACATTGCTTTTGAAAGGTCAGACAGAGAGCTTTCCTTAGCAAATAAACATTTTGATGTTATGTTTGAAAAAAGCTTTAATGACAAGCTCGCAAAAGCTTTAATAATTAAAACTTTTAGGGCTAGGTCTGAAATTACTTTAAGCTTCACATCCCATTAGATAAAGAAATTTGAGTTGGTCAGCTTGCCACCATTGCTTGGCAAAAAGCTCTCAGTTGAAAGAAATCATTGGTAGAAAACTTGCAGTTTATCATATTAGTGGGATAAACTCATTAAGGTTGGAAAAGGCTTCTAAGAGTGAGTCAATTGCTCATTGCAAATTTGCATTTCACGCAAGTCCATTTGCTGGAACTAATGCACAAGAACATTGATTTGGTAACAAGTAAGTAAACTCTCACAATACTTTAAATAAATATGCACAATGTGTCTTGTAACAGACACACATTTGTCTTTCTTGATGACTACACCTATTTATCCATGTGTCTGGGGTTAATAATCTTTGAAATCAGATTTAGAAGAACCAGCTGGGGGTTGTGTAGAAATACAGTTGTGTAGATACTTGTGGTGTTCCCTTTTTGTCAGAACCACATCTGGATTCTGGGTATGGAGGACAGAGAAATCAGAAGGTGTCAATGGTTATGAAGCCAAGGTAAGGCTGTTCTGTTCTTCTGACAGGTTGTGCAGCAAATTGAAGTCTGGTTGTGCTTTTCCTGTATTTCAGGTCTTAAAATTCCTATCATGTTGCCAGCAGAATTGGGCTGGAGTGAGGAACTTCCAGGCCTGTGGGAGGGATGGAGCTCATGTGCAGAAATGTCACCAGGGGACAGAGGGCAGAGAGGAGATCAAAGAAGGGAGAAGAGGGACAGAATATTCAGCAGAGCTGCCAGCAGTCCTTCCCTTCCAAAGGCTGGCACTTAACTCACACTTGAACATTGCCATTGTTTCAGCGGGTGAAAGTTGAGGAACCTGTTGAAGTGCCCTGAGCCTCTGTAATAACAGCATTGCAAGGGACCAGCAGCCATGGGTGGTATCGTGAATTCATGAGCTGGACTCTGCCCTGCTCCTGAGTCACAGCTGCTTAGATTCATTCCACCTTACACTGGTTTTGACCTTCATTTCACCTCAGTGAAATATTTTTCAAGGTGGTTTTACAGCCTTACTGTGGTAGGAATTTAGGTTCAGAACCACAAGATTTAATTTCCCTGATTCTCTGTTTATTCCAGGTTTGGGAATTAGTGCAGTAAATTACATTTTGTAATTTCATTCATTAGAAGAGTAAGTGCTGAGTAGCTTTTACACTTATCTGAAGGTTCTTCCTGGTAAGACTGCAGGGCTGTTCAGCTGGACAGGGGGTTCATTAGTGTTCCTGCAGAGCTAAACTGTCACTAGATATCATTTCTGAGGTCTTGTAACCAATCTCTGTTTAGAAATAGTGTTCCCTGACTTTCCTTTTCCATTCCCTCTTAAAATCTCTTGGAAATGCCTGTTGGTTCAATTAGTTTTGTGTTGAGGTTGGTTGAGTTAGTATTGTGTACATGATATTTTACTGGGGAATTCTTTTTTTTTTTTAACCTGCAATGCTGCTTGGTTTTTGTCCCTGTATTTTTTGTAAGGTCTACATGGCAAACAATGTGAACGTGATCACACGGATCAGAACAGAACATTTAACAGAAGAGGAGAAGAGGAGATATAAAGGTATCTTCCCCATAGGAAAATTAGATATAAGTAGAACCCTTTGGCTCTCTGACACTTCCTCTGGGTGTCTGAAGAACTGGGCAGACAAACAAGGAAATTCTCTCCTTGCTGACTTTGCCGTGCTTTAGTTTGATGTGTTCCGTGTGTGAGGCAGCTCCTTATTTCACTCTTAACCTACAAATGAACCTGGTTTTATCCCAGCTGTATTTAGAGGAAAGAAAAGCCCTTCAAACCTCTTGAAAGTTTACTGACAGTTTTAAAAGGCTGCACTTTCCTGCTCTGGAATATACTCCTGCCCTTACTTCACTTCGGCCGTGGATACAAGATTCACGGATGCTTTGTTTGCTTGGAATTTTTGTTTTGGTCCACTAATTTCTTCTGGTATTTGAATTAGAGCAAAAGGTGACCAGCCAGTAATTTTATATGGAAATTCTCCTACCCTGGGGCCAGTGAGGCACTGGGATTCATAAAGATGTCTGCTAATCAAAAAAAACGCTGAAAAAATCTTTGCTGTGTTCTGTGTTTTGTACCTGTTTTATGCCATCAGCTGTAGTTCCTGGCCTGGCCTGGTAAAGCTCACAGGAGATCTGAACAATTTCCCTTTGGGTTGGAAGCCTGGCCTGATTGCCAATTTTACTGCTAATTAATACTAATGGCTGATAATTGTTTTTCCCTCCTGTTACCTGAAGCTGACAGGAACCCTCTGGAATCGTTCCTGGGCACAGTGGAGCACGAATGTGGTGCTCAGGTGAGTGTCTGATGTGAGCCCTGTGCCAGTGGGAATTCCTGCTGTGTGGAGTCACCTCTTGTTTCCGTAATTCGGCAGCAGTTTGGATTATGAGGTTTTCATTCCCCCCGAGGATGTTTTTGTTTGGTTGGAAATAGGTGAACTTTAAGATCCCTTCCAACCCCAACCATTGCGTGATTCCACGTGGCTTTAGAAGCTCCTTTGCTTTTAAACTGCTAAAGAGCACTGGATAATGGATTTGCTGGCTCTCTGTCAGGATGGCATTGCACGTTTACAGGGATTTAGAGATTTGGGGTTCAAATTCTCCATCAAAGTTTTGCCTTTAGTAAAGGATTTGGAGGCTGGAAATGCAGTGGCTCATGTGTGCATTTCTGGTTGGTTTCCAGCTTTAAAATATCTAAGTAGATTTTTCCTGTCTCTAAAATGCTTGGAGATTTTTAACCTCAATAAAACCAGTCTAGTAACAGCTGGTATTCATGGCTGTGTGTCACTGTGTCTGACATAGGGAATGAGTTACTTCACAAAGGGTAAATTAAAAGTTTCTTGTAGTAATCACTGTCTGTTCAGTAATTTTTGGGTTGTTTAACTTTCTTTCCTTCTAGAGTACGTCCAGGACAACAGAGTATGCAGCAACCAACAATCCCACTGCTATTACTCTGGAGGAATACTTCAACCCAGAATTTGATTTGAAAGGCAGGGACATAGGAAGACCCAAAGAAGTCACCATTAGAACACAGAAGTGAGAAATACCACTTTTAACTGTTTCTAGTTGTCTCTTCCCAGCTATCTAATCCCTGGAAACAATTTTTACAAATAGCTAGTGTCAATTTCCCCCCCAGTTTTCACAATTCATCAGAAGAGAGATTTTGAAGTATTCAGCTATAATCTATTTTTAATTCCACTGAGTCAAAGCAAACATTTGGGCTGGTGCTGTAACTTGTTAGTAACCTCCTGTCACTGCCCAACTGCCTGTTTTGCTTTGCATCTGTTCCTAAACTGTGAATTTAGGATGTTTTTATCTTACTTTGTCTTTAAGATTTAAAGCAACCTTGTGGATGAGTGAAGAGTTCCCCTTGTCTCTTATGGAACAAGTCACTCCAATCATCGACCTGATGGCCAGAACCAGTGCTCATTTTGCCAGACTTAGGGATTTCATCACTCTGGAATTTCCACCAGGATTTCCTGTCAAAATCGGTAATATTTAGCAATTCTTATTGTAGTATCTTTTTGTCCATTTTTTCCTTTGATTTTGCAATATTTTGTTTACAAAAACCACATTGGGCCTTTTACTTGTCTCACTAAGTGATACCTAAACCATTGTTTTGTACATGGGCGGGGGTCACAGAATCCAAATTCATTTTAAAGACAGTGTCATTTCAGTGAGAATGAGCTGTTGTCAGCCCCTTTCCTCTTGGCTTCAGTGCCTTAAATTTGCCAAATCTTATTTTAAAAGGAGAGGTTGAGAATAACTAAAGCCACCTCCTTGGTGAAGTGAGTTCCTCTGTGCTTTGTCATTATAGGAAGCTGTTGTGGAATATATCCCATAAACATGTAAGGGTTTGATGTAGGTGTGGAAGTGGAGTTCTCTTTTTGACAGAAATCTTGTATTCTTACAGAAATTCCCCTGTTTCACGTGCTGAATGCCCGAATTACTTTTGAAAACGTCAACAGGTGCAGGACAGCTGAGAGAACCTCCCCTGGAGGTGCACAGAGTGATGCAGGTAAGGGGTGGGAGGGTACAGGGATCCCACCTTTTTTACCTCCCTGGAATGCACAGAGCAGAGGGAAGCTGAACTTCAGGGAATGGAACAGGGGGAGCTACAATGTGTTACCCTGCAAAAACATTCATCAGACTCTTTTCAGTTACAAACAGAGCACAGTGTATTTTTAACTTCATTTGGTTTCTGTAGGTGCTAATTTCGAGGTCGACCAGTCGGTGTTTGAGATCCCCAAATCCTACCACATCCAGGATGATGGCAGGAACATCCACGTGCAGGATGAGGATAATGAGATCATGCAGTTTGCCATCCAGCAGAGCTTGTTGGAATCTGGTGGAAATAAAGTAAGTGCTGGGATCTGTGCAGTGGCAGCTTGGGCAAGGAGCTCTTGTGCCTCAAGAGCTGAAGGAAACCGGTGTAGGATCAGTTTTTCTAAGACCTCAGAAGATAAAAATAATGTATTTCAAGGAAGAAATGAGGGTGGTTTAAGGGTTACTTTCAGTGAGTTACTCTGCAGGTCTGATAACTGCTGTGGAACTCTTTCCCCATCTCTAGGAATTGGGGATGCATTCCAACGGAGCAGTTGCATATTCCCAGGACTTCGATATGCAGTATCAGAAGTAAGTACCTTTTTTCACATCAAGCCATGTAGTGGCAGAGCAAAAATACCCCCAGAAGTAGCATGAAGCAATTTGGCAAATTTTTTTGGTGTATATCAGTACCAGATGCACAAAACTCAAGGTTTCTTCTTGTGCTTCTTCCAACTTTTCCAAGAAACAAGAGCTCCAAACTGGGCCTCCCTGATTTATGCATTTCTTCCCAGCTGTGGGGCTGGTCTGTGCACACAATAGATTCTTCACCCAACAAACAAACCCAGTCCTTCTCTTCTGCTCTTAAAACTCTGAATTTCCTCCCCTTGGGTTGAATGTTTGGTTATTAGAGGCTGCACACTTCAAGGCAGCTCTTCTTTCTTTTCAAAATCCTCATGTAATCCTTAAAAACAGAGACTTAATGGACACTTACAAATGGCCTCTGTCTGTGGAGTCTTTCTGCAGTTAAGTGCAAAGACACCAAGAACTGAATCCTCCAGGTTCTTCTGTGCATGGAAAATCCTGTAAACCATGTGAGGATGCTTTTAGAGGCCCATTGAAAACATAATTGTTGGTATCTATGAAAGATTCAAAGGAATCAAGGTTTGACATTGGGAATTTTACAGGTGTTGGAACAGCTGCTGTCATATCTTCAAACTGTTTCCTCCCCTCTGGGAGAGATTTTCAGGTTTGTGAGTCTAAAACAGTTGCCAGGAGGGATCATTGCAAGGAATATGGGACCAGCTCTGTCTCTTTTACTTCTCAAAGTTGTTCTTCTCCATCAGGGCACTGCAGGAGAGCTTTCTGACAAGATCAGGGAACTCCCACAGCAGCAGCTCCAGTGAAACTTCCAGTTTTGAGAAAGACTTGCAGCTTGCCATGGAATTGTCTGTGCGGGAGCAGGAGGAAGAGGAGAAGCAGCGTCGGGAAAAGGAAGATGCAGAGCTTCAGCAAGTTTTACAGCTCTCTCTTGTGGAGAAATAGCTCCTAAGTGACCTCCTGAAGCAGGGATGAGCAAATCTGTGTAAAACTGGAGATTTTCAGAGCTGTCAGTCTGAAGACCACTCCTGGATTGCTTAAGGAAACATTTCACCTGCCTTCTAAGTTGACATCAGCTGCAAGAACCTGATTTATTTTTGTTTGGGGGAGTTCCAGATCACAGGACTCCACATTTGGCTCCCCAACCATCCAGTCTTAGCTTTGAAGGAAATGTTTTTATCTAAACTTATTTATTGAAGAGCAGATGGAAATTTTGCTTTGCATCAGGATGTAGGATTGCAGTAAAGTTTTGAAAGCCTGATTTATGGGGAGTTCATGAGGGAAACTTCATTACTTACCAAAGAAATACTCATCTGCTTCATTATTTCTCAGTAATTCAAAGCCATTGCCTGTTTTTCCAGCTGTTTCATGGGAGACCGTCTCCACAGTAGCTCTTCATGCTGACAGATGTTTTCTGTTAGTTTTGATTAGATGTGGTTATCTCTCCTCTAGTTACTGAGATTTTTTGCTTAAGAGGGATAATTTTATACTTGAACAGCTCATCCAAGCTCCAGATTAAAACTAGTGCTTTCTGAAAAAGGACAAAACAAGTAGCCAGTAAAATTTTAGATGCTGAAATGGGACTATCTGTCCAGTACAGCAGCAGTTGCTGCAGTGATTCCAAACCAGCTCGTTACCCTGGTCAGAGGGCAGCAAGAAATTAGGGGGTAGATACTGGTGCTTCTTTGGGATCTCTTGGTGTGCATGACTGAGTGTGGGTGCTAAATGCAACCAGGAAAAGAATTCAGGTGAGATTTTAAGGTGTCCTTATTGGAAGAGAGGTTCTGGTTCTGCAAGGGAAACGTGTGTTGCTTTTTAAAACCCCAGCGCTTGTCCTTCATGTGAATACATCTATTTTTTTACCTGGATATTTTTATTGATTTTAAACCATCAAACTGGTCTTGTAACGGTTCCTAGGTCTGTTTTAACCAGCTTTCCTCAGGTTTTTGGCCATACAGGATCTTTGTAGCTCTTTTATCTGCACTTCTCTCGGTGTTTACAGTACTCACACTGTGACTCTCAAGTGCACTCCACAGGTACACGATGAACAGCCACAGGAAAGCCTTACAGCTGTTAAATGTGAGCAATATCCCTCTGCTCTCACTGGCAGGAGTGGAGGAACCTTTGGTACAGCTGCTCTGAGCTTGCTCCTAACACTGCTTCTGTTCCTCAGGCCAAACAGGGCGGTTCTGGGTGACCAACTATTAATTAACCCACGTAAAATCATTATAAAATGGACTTGATCATAACCAGTGGGGTAGTTGGTAACTTGGAACCCTATTTTAAATGAATAATCCATTATTTTACATAGGAAATGGTTACAATTCCTTCAGTGTACACTAGGACTGGCCTCTCCACACTGCTTTGGTTCCCTGGGACAGCTTTGCATCCCTAAAACCAGCTTCCTGGGTGCTGCAGGAATGGGGACTGTCCTGCACAGGGGCAGTGGGCTGGGTTGGAATTTCTTTCTTTGCAAAGAGGATTCCTGTGACTGTCACAGCTGGGAAAAGGGATTAGGCCTCATGTTGAGCTCCTAACAGGGTGGGAGGTAGGAGATGGAGATGTGGGCATTCTTCCAGTGGGAATAAAGAGTGCTGTTGCCTTTACAAACCTGGCTGCCTGGCATTGCCTGTCTTGTGCTAAGCATTTCAAAGGTTACAAGAGGGGTAAAAATAGCATTTTTCAAGCTGACTTGTTCTGGTTTTATATTTAAACTAAAGAACATTGAGCACTTTCAGTTGAAGTTTTGTTATGCTCCTGCTTCTTAGTCTGGGACTGTAAAATAAATTGGATTCGCTTATTTGCTTTTGGGTTTGTTTTTTTGTTTTTTTTTTTTTTACTTTTTTTAACATTTATATCATTCCAGCTAAAACTAGAAGGCCTGTTTCCCTCAGCCAGGTGCTGCTTTTCTTAAAGCCTGACTTTTAACCTTTTCAGTGTAACATGGATGCCCTCTGTGTGCTGGAAGAAAAACCAAAGGTACTGCACATTACACCACACACAGGTATTTTTTCTAGCACTGTATTTGGAGTCTTTCTTTTTTTTTTTT
>WEKY01022923.1:988795-1003993 GCA_013390045.1 Picathartes gymnocephalus | reverse complement strand
TTTTTTTTTTTTTTACTAATTATCTGCATTTTTGTTGTCCTTTTTTATACTGAAGTGACATTATCATCTATGAAATTTTCCAAGGTAGTTCTGGCTTAGTGTGAATCTAACACATAATCCCCAGAACCACTTTTTGGACATTTTCAGGCAAATTTTGAGCCTCCCTGTCTTGAAAAGGGGGCATCAGTACAACACAGGTGAAAGGCAGGAGGGTAACTTTATTCATTTCTCTCTGCACCTTCTTTTAAGAGAGGAGCAGAGGGTTCTGAGTATGTTTAATATTAAGGTCAAGACTTGTGTAATGAGTCCAGCCTCTCTGAGGCATCTTGAGGCTGATGTAGGAAAGAGATGCTCAGAGTTACAAACGCTTGTGGCTTCTTCTAGAACTCTAACCAGCTTTAAAAGTTCTTTAAATTGGTGCCTGCTTATTCCTGAAAGCAAGACTGAGTATGTGCTTTTTTTGTGTGCTTATGACCCCATTTCAAGGCTTTTTACAGCAGCAATTAATGATTTTCTTTATTTGGAAACCCTTCTTACACTGCTTTGGCTGAGTTTTGATTCACAGCTGAGCTGCTGGAAACTGCCTAACTGTTGTAGGATGTGCTTCCATTGTGCTTCCATTAAAAGGCTCCTTGCTGACAAACATCCATGGAAACATTCCCCCAGCACTGCCATCCCATTCCTTCACCACTGAAAACGAGGTAGGAGCCATGAGGGGAGCAAAGGTGGGAATCAGGACAGCCTCACCCCTTTGTGGAGCTCCAGCCCAGTTAATAACAAACAGCACAGCCATGAATAAATAAGAGCCTGGATTATTTACTGAGCGTTTTATTTGTACAAAGAGGCATAGCAGGGAGCGAGGAATGAGAGCAAACAGGAATTCTGCTCCCAGCAATGCAGAGCTGGGGCTGTGAGCTTCACCATCCACCCCCATGAGCAGCACAGGCTGCAGGCCAGGCTTCACAGTGATGAAGGACCAAGAAAAATCAGGGACACAGGAATCAGTGAGCAAAAGGAGGAGCAGAAAGCAATAGAACAGTGCTGCCTGGCTGCCTCACTCTTGGATTAATAACTCCATCTGTTCGAGGCCAGGCTCACTCTGTCACAAAACAGAAACAAAATCCCTGTTCAATGCCAGCACTCGGTGTCCTTCAAACAGAACAGAAAACACCTCAGATGCAGCACCAGGGTTTAGAGAACAGGTCAACAACAATTGTTCTGGAAGTTGCATTTTAAAACTCTAAATAATTTACTAAGTAAAACAGCCCTATGTTAAATATCAAAGTAATAATTAGTAAAATCGTTACTACTTGTAGCAGTGCAAAACAAAATAGCAGCATTCGTATGGATGTAGGATTCAGTGTAAACACTTGATACTGAAACTGCATAACATGGGTCTGGCTGGAGCTTAAACACTTCCAGAGCATCTGCCCAGCTTGCAGAGCTTTGGAGGCTCCTGTTTCCAGGAGGACAGTGACCAGCACATGCTGGAATCCCTCCCCTGCACCCTAGTTCCCAACAGGTTCAGCAGGGCTGGTTTGATGTGAGGGTATTTGGGGCTTTTTAGCCAGGAGTTAAAACAGATAATGTTGGGAATGAGAAATCTGGCCTGGGAAAGCTACACCAGGATCAGCTCATGCATGAGTTTTGGCCCAGACCCACCCACCTGGCCCTGGGTGTGTCACTGAGCTTTTGCCTTTGGACAGTTTTTGAATGGGACCTTAAAGCTCATCCTGTTGTACCCCCTGCCCTCACAGGGACACCCCGCAGTAGCCCAGGTTGCTCCAAGCCCCATCCAACCCCCAAGACTCAGCATTCAGACAAGGAACGGAATTAATCAGAAAGCAAAAAGTAGACGCGGTGTGACTGAACACGTGGAGCTGCTCCTCGGACAATGTCCCCAGTCTCGCCCTGTCCTTGTGACAGCCCAAGCCTCGGGTGCCTGCACGCCCCGGGGAT
The DNA here is from genome assembly GCA_013390045.1 of Picathartes gymnocephalus. NCBI lineage: Eukaryota > Metazoa > Chordata > Aves > Passeriformes > Picathartidae > Picathartes > Picathartes gymnocephalus. The sequence continues at coordinate 1,002,034 of WEKY01022923.1, read as the reverse complement.
GCTCTCCAGCGCACGCGCTCGGATCAGCCTCGCCAAAACGCTGGGATCTGGGAGGCAGGCGCCTTGCTCCAGGCCCCGCTCCGAGCCAGACGGGTTTGCTGCGGACACGCCCCCGGCAGCTCCAGGAGTCTGTTTGCTGAGGGAGGGGGTGATTTCCAGCACCCGGCATGACCATTGTTGGGAGCCACATCACGATGGAGCCATGTGATACAGCACGGGCAGAGATGGGTGAAAAGCCACACTCGCATGCTCAGGGCATCCCCAGCAGCTGACGAGAGCGGCGGCAGGACGGTGGAGACCGGAGGGGAGAACCGGGCAGGACCGGAGCAGTGCGGTGAGCTGGGAACCGGATGGTGGGTCTGGGGCAGTGAGGGCACGGTGGGTACCAGATGGGAAAACGTGATGGGTCCGGAGCAGTGCCGGCATGGTGGGTGCCAGACGGGAGAACCGGCAGGACTGAAGCGGTGCTGGGGCGGTGGATGCCAGGTGGGAGAACCAGGTGGGATGCAGCATTCCCTCGATGCTCCGGCGGGTCCCGCTCCGCTACCGCCGCCGGACGGGCCGGTAGACACAGATGGCCATGAGGATGATGGTGAGCAGGAGAGCGCTGAGGATGCTGCCCAGCAGCACTGCGGCGGGAAGAGAAAGAACATTAATTAAACACTCCCGAACCAACTCCCGAGCCCCCGGCCGGGTCGTGGCGGGGCTGTGCCCGGTGCCCCTCCGCTCCTCACCCAGGTTCTGGTGCTGCAGCACCGCGTAGGGCCGGCTGCGCTCCGCCGGGCCCGGGGACAGCGGGGACAGCGCCCAGCCCCGCGCCGCCGCCAGCCCCATCGCGCCGCGACACAGCACAGAGCCTGCCGGCCCCTGGGCTTTGTGAGCCGGGCCCGGCCCTGCCCCTTCCTGCCGCCCGCCCCGCCCCGGGACCGGCCTTCCGGGGCAGCGGGCCGGTGGAGCGGCCCTGGGAGCGGCTGTGCCCCGCTCCCGGCCGGGCAGACCCGCGCGTCCACCCCGCGCCTCCCTGCACCCCCCGTGGGCGTCTTTTCCCTCCAGCCCCGTGTGTTCCGCCAAGCCTCGTGTGTTCCCCCAAAGCCACCGCTGTCAAGAACATGGGTTCTTCTAAGTGTTTGATGAGCCCCAAACGCCGAGGAACAGTGATGCTGCACGGGGAAGCCACGACAGGTGGCTGATTCAACACCAGCCCAGGGATGCTTCACCCTGACCCAGGATTTGGTTTTAAAATGAGATATATTAGGGTCTTTCCTTCTTCAGATGCCTATTCCCTGGATTTCCCGGGATGATGCGGCAGGAGGCACGGACCTGCCTGGCTTCAGCAGCACCTGGGACCCACCCCTGGGCTCGGGCAATTCCTCCGTCAGACTTTCCATCTTTTTAGCAGGACAAGGAGTGTCTGGACAGCCACAGACCCCTGTGTCTCCCAGCCCAGCCCGAGTTCCGAGTCACGCACGACGCTCCCTAAACGCAGCACGGCGAGCTCCGGCTCCTCTCCCTCCCCTCATCTCCGGGCATCGACATCAGTTTTATTTTCCAAACACTCACGGCACAGCTACAGACATGCACGGCGGGGCCGCGGGCACCTCCGAGCGAGGCAATTCCTCGCTCTGTACCGGGAGTTGAGGTTCTCCTCCAACCCCGCGCTTTTGGCCCCTTGGCTCCCGGCCCCCGCAGCGCTGGTCCCGTTCTCCCCGCCGTGGATCGCAGGTTTTCCTGCCAGCAGCGAGAACGGGCTCAGCTCCGCCAGGACGTGCCGGCGGTGCCGCTTCCACCGCGGCGCTCGTGGAGATGCAAAGTGCAGTTCGTGGTGAGGAGGGCGATGGCAGCTGCCCCATGGCTGTGCCACGGAGGGAGCCAGAGCAGTCTCCGCGTCCCCCCCGGCCGCGCTACAGGACGCGGGCCATGCCCACCCACTCTGCCTGGGGGGCTCGCGTGGTCTTCTCGGGCCGAATGCAGACGGCGAGGCGCTGAGGGAGAGACGAAACACGGGGCGTTTCCTTCCTGCCATGGAGCCCTTCCCAGGCAGCTCTCCCGGTGGGATTTCATTGCCATGCGAACGAAGATGCTGAGGATGCATCAAGCACCTGCCCAGTTCCCCAGCTCCAGCCCTGGGCTGGCCCGAGTGGGGTTCCTGCCCACCCCAGCCCACCCAGGAGCCATGGGATTGCCCGTCCTGCTCCTGACCTGCTTGAGGGACCCCGGTGTCCAGACGAGCTTGTACACCATGTAGAGGGGGATGCAGATGAAGGACGATGCTCCGATGAGGAATCCCACCGAGATGCTCCACTCGGGGTACTGGTAGTCAAAGAGGCTCAGGGGTGGCTGGTCCAGGAGGGAGCTGATGACTATGAACTGTAAGGAGCAGAGCCACGGGGGCCTTGAGTCCTGTGAGCAGTTTGGGCCCCTCACACCAAAACAGACATTGAGGGTCTGGAGCGTGTCCAGAGAATGGAACAGAGCTGGGGAAGAGTCTGGAGCATCAGGAGTGGCTGAGGGAGCTGTGGGGGTTCAGCCTGGAGAAAAGGAAGCTCAGGGGGGATCTTCTATCTCCCCACAAGTCCCTGACAGGAGGGGGCAGCCAGGGGGGTTGGGCTCTGCTCGCAGGGAACAAGAGACAGAACCAGAGGAAATGGCCTTGAGTTGTGCTAGGTTAGGTTGCACATCAGGGGAAACTTCCTCACCAAAAGAGCTGTCCAGTCCTGTCACAGCTGCCCAGGGCAGTGGTGGAGTCTCCACCCCTGGAGGGATTTAAGAGATGTGTAGATATGGCCCTTGGGGACATGGCTTAGTGGTGGCCTTGGCAGTGCTGGGTAATGCTTGAACTCTTTGATCTTATAGGGTTTTTCCAACCTAAATAATTCTCTGTTCTCCCCAGCCCTGGCACTGATGGCAGCTCACCCCATAGGTCAGCAGGTTACAGGGATGGAACAAGATGATCTTTAAGGTCCCTTCCAACCCAAACCATTCTGTGATTCCATGATTCTATGGACACCATCCACATCCTGCTGCTCCCCCTGTTGTCCCAAATCCCAGCCAGCATGGACATCACAGGGACACCTCCCAGGCTTCCATCCCTGGCTGGGTGAGGGCTGGGGGCCTCTGTCTAACAAGCCCCATGAGCCAGTGGCCTGCGAGGGCTGCTCAGTCCCGTGCTGAAATAAAATCATTTGCTGTCTGCTTTGATGATAATACTCCTCTCTTAATAACCAGGGCAAAGCGCTTAGAGCCATAATTAATCCTCACAAGGCCTCTTCTCCTGCAGATCCAGTGAGATTAGACTCCTCTGCCGACAGCAGCCTTTGAAGTGCCGTGGGAGCTGACATTTCAAAGGGACGGATCCAGCCCAGCACACGGGAGATGGACCTGTGGCCGGACCTGCCAGGGGTGCTGCATGCTGAGAGGATGAGACAAAGCTGCACTTGCACCCACGTGAGCACCCAGCTCTGCCCTGGAGCTGTGGAAAAGGCTGGAAAGTGTACTTCCAGCTCCCTTTCTCAGTGAGGTCCTGGGGCTGTGGGCAGTGTGGCAGTGCCCGTGGCTGGAGCAGCAGCAGGGGGAGGGCTGGCATGAGGTCTCACAGCCCTGTCCACTCTCCTGGCAGCTTGGTCACCTCGTGTGAGTGAGAGGGGAGTTTCCCATGGCACGGGGGGCTGGGCAGCAGAGGGGAGTTGCGATGACCTTGTCCATAATTCAGCCATGGGTACTCACCGCCAGCAAGGCTGGGCTGATGGCGACCCAGCACAGCTTCCAGAAGAGCCCCGGGGTGAAGCCCAGCATGGCTTTGACATCGTGGGAGAACCTCTGGATCCCTGCCGGAGGAGAGAGCTGTCACAGCCCCGGGACCCCGCTGGGGATGCGGGTACAGGGATATCCACACGGACACAAGGTCCTCCCTTGCCATCCCAGCCTGGCCAGGAGCCACACACGGGCTCATGCCCCTCATTGCCTGGGATTTACTCACCTGTGCAGGGTCACACACCTGTGCAGGTGCCCGTGGGATGTTTTCCATGACATAGGCAGTTTCTTACCATAAAACCAGGAGACAGCGATGGTTTCCAGCAGCACCACTGCCAGGATGGAGCAGCCGGCACCGAACTCCTCCAGCAGCTTCACCACGTAGGCTCCCCCCTGGGGCAGCACGAGGAGGGGGCAGCTGCAGACCCCACAAGGGTGTAGGAGGGGGTGTGGGGGGCCAGGGTGGGGTGGTATCAGTGGAACTCACATAGGTGAGGGTGCTGAGGGAGCCCAGGAAACAGACTGTGATGAGGCCGAGGACAAAGAGCTCCCGTCGCCCTGCCAGGACCTGGGGATACTCATCCATCACAGCCGTGATCACGGCTTCCAAGCCCCCAAACTGCAAAGGAAACGCTGGTGTGGGGTGGGGAAATGGGATGTGGGGACAGTCCTGCCCCAAGAAAACCCACCTGGCAGAGTGGGGATGTCCCATCGCATCCCATCCCATCCCATCCCATCCCATCCCATCCCATCCCATCCCATCCCATCCCCACCTCCCTAAGGCTGTGACTTCCCTTGTCACCCCTCTGTCAGCCATGGAACACGGCCACCCCTGGTCCCTGCTGGGGGCACAGCTGGGCTGTTCCCGCTCCTACCGTGCTGTCCAGCCCCAGGGTGATCATCATCAGGAAGAAAATGATGGCGAAGAAGGTGGATCCCACCATGTTGGCGATTGCTTCAGGGTAGGTGATGAAGAGGAGGCTGGGCCCTAGAGGGGACGCTGGCTTGGTTGGCTGTTCCCTAGCACAGCCCTGGGGGTGGGAATTCTCCTGGGGAAGAGGCTGCTGGAGGGAGGAGAACCTTTATCTCTGGCGACATCCTCCACCTCCACATCCCTCATCTCGGCCATGTAGCCCAGCACGGTGAATATGACGAAGCCTGAGAGGAAGCTGGTGAGGCAGTTCACAGCACTGGTGACGAGCGCGTCCCTGGAAGGCAGAAAAGAGGGAGAAACCCCCGCTCCAGGTCAGCCCTCACCCTACTCCAGCTGCCCTGGCCTTCCCCCACTCGGGTTCCCTCTCCTGGCCCCTTGCACCAAAACCATCAGTGAAATGGGGAAAGGTGCCCAGCCTGCAGCCATGGGGACCAGGAGCTGTTGGGATGTGGCAGTGGGGACCAGGAGCTGTTGGGATGTGGCAGTGGGGCTCAGAAGCTGCCAGAATGTGCCTCCACTGCACCTGTGCCCACCGGGACAGACCCTCACCGGTAGCAGTTGTTGTGGAAATGGTTGTAACTGGCCAGAGCGAGGAGGACTCCAAATCCAGGGCCCAAGGAGAAGAAAATCTGTGCAGCAGCATCCACCCAAACCTGGAGGGAGAAACAACAGGAGGATGGGCAAGGCAGGGGGTCCTTGGGGCTGGGATGGGGCTGGGAGGCTCCCCCAGAGTACCCACCCATGGCATGGACACCCCATGGCACAGGGGTGGGGCTCTGCTGGCACAGGTGTCCAGACCTCCTCTCCTGCCTGCCCTGTGCCCCCAGGAGATGTCCTGGGAGCTGGGGAGCTGCTGTGGGATGGAGTGAGTTCATTTCCACCCTGGGCTCCTGCAGCAGCAGAACTAAGCAGTGTCACCTGTGCTCACCAGTGTTTGGAGAAGGGAGCCCCGAGCCCGCTGTGCCCACTCCTGCCCAGCACGTCCAGTGCTGGCAGCACGGCCCTCATTACCTTTAATGAGAATTCTCGAGTGTTGCCTGGTAATTACCCACAGGAAGCCCATTGTCAGCCCAGCGGGGAGCAAGGCACAAACAAAACCGGCCAGAATGAGATGGGTGATTCAATTACGGATTTACATTTCCAAGAGCCTGTCCAGGGCGTTTCTGTGGGAACAAGGGCCCCATCGCCCTGTGGTGGGGCCAGACCCGTGGGCAGCATTGGGTGGGTGTCCTGGGGAGGGGGTCTGGGTGCTGCCATGACCAGATGGGTGGGTGGATGTCCTCTGGGAGGCTCTGGGTCCCCACTGCTCACTCACCGCGGTGCTCAGGAGCTTGCCCCAGTCCGGGCGCAGGTAGAAGACCACCCCTCTCCAAGCTCCAGGCAGGGTGGCCCCCCGGATGAGCAGGATGAGCAGGACGACGTAGGGCAGCGTGGCTGTCACCCACACCACCTGGGGAGAGGCAGTGTCACCCTGTGGCAGCACCGAGCACCCAAAGCCCTGCGTCAGGCTCACGCGGTGTAGCCTCAGGGGCAGGGGCTGGGGGAAGGTGACATTCCCTCTTCCACAGGCAGGTGAGTGGGCAAGACCCCACCAGGTGATGGGTCCCTCCTGCCCTGGCAGGGCAGTGCTGGAGCCCTCCTCACCTTCCCAGAGGTTTTCACCCCTTTCCACAGGCTGAAGTAGACAATGGTGAAGATGAGGAAGAGGCAGAGGAGCAGCTGCCAGCGGATCCCCCCGATGTTGTAGAGACCCCCGGATTTCTGGATCTCCAGGACCTTCCTCCTGCAGGCAGGGATCCCCATGGCCAGGAACAGGCTCAGCCCCAGGCAGGCAGTCCGTGAGCTCCTCAGGAGCCTTCCCACCTGAGAGCCTGCTCCCAGTGCCCCCTTAGGGACGTGCCCAGCTCGCACCATCCACGTCCGTGCGCTTACGTGTAAAACTCCTCGGCGGGGGACCTGGAGAAGTTGGTCCAGGTCACGTTGCTCTTCCCAAAGTAGTTGGTGCAGTCAGGGGTGTTCCAGGGGTTGTCACAGCTGGCCCAGGGCAGGGTGCCCGAGAAGGACGAGTAGAAGTAGTAGAGAGCCCAGGCAATGATGGTGTTGTAGTAGAAGGAGACATAGAGGCCGATGATGCAGATGGCAAAGCCGATGCCTGGGAAAAGCAGGATCAGGCTCAGCCCTGAGACTCGGCTTTGGGGACCATCTGGGGGTGACAGCGTCACCTGGGCTGGGGGTTTCTCACCTTTAAAGATGGGGCAGATGCGCTTCCAGATGGGGATGGCGCCTGTCCTGTGGAACTGCCCCAGGGCCAGCTCCATATAGAAGAGGGGCACCCCCCCAAAAACAGCCATCAGCGTGTAGGGGATGAGGAAGGCTCCTGCAGGGTGGGGAGCACAGCAGGGTGACCACCAGGCTGCTGGGGAACCATGGCATTGTCACCTCCCTCCCTCCTTCCTGGTGCTGCCCCAGCAGGTTTGGATGTGTTTGTGAGAAGCTTTGGAAGATATCAGGGCAGAAGAGCTCGGAGATGTGAAATCCTGCTCAGTGTTGCAGCGTCCCGGGCTCCCAGGACAGCTCCACTGGAGTCCCAGCCCTTGCTGGGGAGGCACCGTTTGGCCAGGATGGAACAAAGAGCCACACAAACCATTGGGGTGCAGGGGAGGGGACACCCAGCACCCCTCAGGTCTAGAAGAGTTTTGGAGGAAAATCTGACTGAATATGCACAGCCACCCCAAGATACATAATTAACGCTGTAATCTGCATTATTCATAACATTCTCATTTTTACTGGGGCTACATTGGTACCCCATGGAGCTTTTGGAAGTGGAGCTGCTCTCCGATTTCTGCTGGGATTAGTTAATTTAACCCCCACAGCTCCTCCCTCTGACAGATGAGTGTGTGGTGTGGCATCCCCAGCACCCCAACATTCCCAGCATCTCCAGTATCCCCACAATCCCCAGCACCTCTACCACCCCCAGCATCTTTAGAATCCCCAGCACTCCCAGTATCCCCAATATTCCCGTCATCTCCAGTATCCCAAATATCCCCAGCACCCTCCTGGCAGTCCTGGCAGGACTGGCCCAACAGGACCAAGAGTTTTCAGTGTTTTCCTTCCAGGCAGAGCTTGGGTTGTGGGTGAGCCCAGTGCTGGTGCTCCCCTAGAGCTGCTCCCTGAACTCCTCACTCTCCCGTGTGTGTGGGACAGGTGGAAACCACCCACCCCAACCACAGGCACGCAGAGGGGCTCAGCTCTGCTCCCAGTCCCACAGGAGCAACTCGCAAATAACTGTGTTTCAACGTGGGCACCTGGGATCTACAGTTTTGCCTTGAGTATGGAACTAATTATCTCTTTCTAATTTTCCCAAGCAGTAGAGGATGTTCCCTGAAAGCCGACTTTTGCAATTAAATCCGCTGCACTTTCCCAAACAGCACAAAATTCTTATCCCTCCTTTTTAATTTCCACGCGAGCGGGGTTGCTATCCTGCTCCATTCCAAGCAATTTATTTAGTTGTCGTTTGCTGAAGGTTTCTCCCTTCGTGGTGTTTCTGTATGTTCGCTTCCCGTTGATCCCTCAAAGCCAGGGCTGCTCGTGGGGTCCAACACTGCCAGCCAGGATCCACAGCAGGAGGGTGGGATGCTCATGAGGATGATTTTAAACCACGAGCCATCCCAAAGTGCAGCTTCCCAGAGTCCCGAGATCCCGTAGTGTGTGAACCTCCCAGCCTCAGTTTACAAATCTTAATCCTTTTTCGCAGTTTGAACCGTGCTAATTTTCCATTTGTGATCCTAGAGCTGCTAAAGCACCTCTAACCCCACTGAGAAAGGAGGGAAGGACCAGGAAAGGAGGAAAGGACCCCAGGAAAGGAGGATGGAGGGAGTGGAGGAGGATTTTGAATGAAGAAAGACACAAACAGAAAAGAGAGATGTCGGGAGAAGTTGGGTCGGTCTCTAAACCGCCCTGTCTGAAGTGGAGCAGCTGGAAACAAAGCAAGAAAAGAAAGAGTGACTTTTTCAGGGTGGGAAAGGTAGAAAATGAGGGAAAAGGCATCTTTTCTCCAAAAGAAGACTTAAATAAGGCCAGTGGTGTCCTTACCCCCTCCATTCTGGTAGCAGATGTAAGGGAACCGCCAGACGTTGCCAAGATCGACGGCGAATCCGATGACGGAGAGGAGGAAATCCATCTTTTTGCTCCACTTGTCCCTGGGGTGGGTGTGGGGGTTCGGGGGCGCGGGGCTGGCGGGGGGACCCAGGCAGGGCTGCTCTGCCATCCTGCCACCCCGGCAAATCCTGCAGGATTCAGGCTGAGTAACTTGGGGCCGGGAAGGATTTCTCTGTTGCTGATGACAGATCCGAGGAAGGGAGGGTCAGGCTGACTGCGCTTCCCCACCTCCCGCTGGAAACCCACGGCACGGAGAGCAGCCGGCAGGGAAAGCAGAGCCGTGCTCTGATCAAAGGCAGCAGGGGAGAGCAGCCCCCGAGCCTGGGGACCAGCCTGACCCTGCAGGGACCGGCATCACCCCACGGGGACCAGCCTGACCCTGCAGGGACCGGCATCACTTCATGGGGACCAGCCTGACCCTGCAGGGACCAGCATCACCCCACAGGGACCAGCCTGATCCTGCAGGGACCAGTGTCACCCCACGGGGACCGGCCTCACCTTGTGTGGAAGAACATCACCCCGTGGATCCCACCCAGGGGAAGGGATTCCAACTCAGTTTTGGGGCCAGGGCGGTAAAATGGGACCGTGTTTCCTCCTCCCTCCTGACAAATCCCTATTTCTCTCTCCGTGGTGTGTTTTGCTAAGGAGGTGACACTCGTACTTACAGGGGAAATTCGGGAATCATGAAGTGGTTTGGGTTGGAAGGGACCTTTAAAGGTCATCTCATCCATCTGGGCTCGATGGGTCTCTCTGGGGTGTGAGTTGCTGGGAATATGCCACATGAAAGTGAAATAACTTTCGCAGCTGAGCTGTGACCAGGAGGGGATGGCAGTGTCCCCAAAGCCACTCTGCCCTGTGACAGTTTCCCAGCAAAATTCATTGCAGTGAAACGTGCCTGTGCAGGGCTTGCACAGACCCGGGGTCACCGGGTTCTCCCGGGTCTCTGGGGGCCTCCAGCCCCGGCTTTCACAGCCTTTCCCATCTGTAATTAAAAGAAACTCCAGGAGAGATGGAGCCGGAGCTGCGGCTCTCCAGGGCCGTGGTGAGTGGGTTGCTGTGACGACGTGACGCAGCTGCCCGGCACGGGAAGCCTCTGGACACTGTTAATCCCTCAGGCACACACACGGAGACCCGCTAGAAACCTCCAGTTAAAAGCACTTTTTTTTTCTTTTTTGTTTTTCTTTTTTTTTTTTTTTATTTTATCTTTTTTTTTTTTTTTAAATTTTTTTTTTGTATGTGTGTGTCTGGCCCTGACTGCTTGGGGTGTCATAGAATGGAATCACAGAATCACGGAATGGTTTAGGTTGGAAAAGCCTAAAAGTGGGTCCGGTACTGTCAGTCCCTGCACAGGGTGGGCTGCACTCCACAGGCTTCTCTCTGTCCCCATCCACTGTGGAACCTGAAGTTTTTGTTGCTTTAACAAGAAATTATTGTTCTTTTAACACCTCTCCTGTGAAAGACAGCAGCTTTCCGCTGGTGGGGTTGCGAGGAGCGATGAGGATTTTCCCAAAGGGGTTGGGTGGAGGGGCTCAGGGTGGTCCCTGGGCTGGGGAGGGGAACCGAGCAGAGACTGGGGGGGTCCCGACACAGCCCCCGCTCCTAAACCCGGCGTGGCTCCCCCCGAGCCCAGCCCCAGCACAGAGATGAGGGACAGTTAATTTGCTGTGGTTTATAGGGGATTTGTGTCACTCCTGGCACTTTGCAGAGGCGCGGATCCCAATCCGTCAGCGCGGCAGTGGAGATGAAAGCCAAGGCTGTGGGGGCTGCCAGAGGGGCCGCCCTTGTCCCGGGTTTTTGGGATGAAGGTGAGAAATCCCCGCTGCCTGCGGAGCGTGCCGCGGGAGCGGGGTTTAACCCCCCGACCAAAGACCACCTGGAGGCATAAATAACAGAACTGAGGCAGCTGGTGCCATAGCAACTGTGAAAAATACTGGATAATAGGTAACAGCTCTTTCTCTGCTGCTGACCCCTTTTCTCCCAGTGGTTTACGTGGAATGGCTCAGTGTGACAAGTATGAGACCCCCACCCTGTGCCCACGTCCTGCCCCTGCTCAGGAGGGCTCAGCAGATGGGCTCGGGCACTGCCAGGGGTCTCAGGGATCTGTGGGGTCTGCGGGAAGCAGGGACAGCCCCCAGCATCCCTGGAGCACTGGACATGCCCTTTCCCAGTGTGAAGTAGCAGCTGTTCAAACTCCTGTTTAACACTAAACTCCTTTCTCTCCGGAAGAGCCTCTTGTTTCCCTCACACCGAGCTGTTAAATCACACCCGAGGTGGGGCAGAGGTGGGCCTGCAGGAACGTCCCTGGCCGTAGCTATTCCCCCAGCCGGAGCTGTGCAGGGATTTCGCAGCGCGGGGATGCGCATGGCGGTGTCCGGGAGCTCGCTGCGCTCAGCCACGCACCGGGGTCCGTTTCCAGGCACCGCGGATGCCCCGCTCCAGCCGAGGGCTGAGCCCAGCCGTCCGTTCAGTACCTCCATCCCTGACAGATCCCTCCGGGAGCTCGCTGGGGAATGAGCCGTGAATGCTCCCGGTGCTCCCGTCCCGGTGCTGCCGCTCTCCCCGTGCCGCTGCCCCTCCGCTCATGCGGCTGCGGCTCCTCGGGCAGCGGGTCAGGGCCGCGCTGTCAAATCGATGAGGGGAGAGCTTTGAAATATCTCCACGTGCTTTTAGAAGCAGCAAGGTGGAAAGATGTGCTGGAGATGGGAGGAGGGCAGGGGGAGAGGTGTCTTGGGGAGATCGGGGAATGGTTTGGGTTGGAAGGGATCTTAAAGCTCATCCAGCTCCACCCCCTGCCATGGGCAGGGACACGTTCCACTAGCCTTGGCTGCTCCAAGCCCTGTCCAACCTGGCTTTGGGCACTTCCAGGGATGGAGCATCCACAGCTTCTCTGGGCATCCTCGGCCTCACCACCCTCACAGGGGAGAATTCCTTCCGAATATCCTGTTTCTACACCTGTGACATCCTGTCAGACAGTCTATGCACAGTCTCATCTCTTTACTTCTGCTTTTTTTCCTGTTATTTTCCTTATTCAAAACACAGATCACTTCAGATTGAAAATGCAGAGTTTAAATCCAACTCAAATCAGATTTAAATTCGAATATCCATCGACTTAGAAGTTGTTTCTAAACACCGCAGTGACTTGATCAGCAGAATGCTTTTATCCTACCTGCTCATCCGTGCAGGGAAGTGTAGGGGAGTGAATTGTGGTCTTAAAACCACTATCCTGTTTAAGCCACAGAGGCAGCAGTGGGAAGTTTAATTTAATTAGCATGATACTCGGAGATGTAACTTAATCACATTAAGTATAGATCAACGTGCTCTCATTTAAGCTCTCCAAGCTCCAGAAAGCAGGGGGCAATCGTCTCCCACCTGTCTTTAATCCAGGGAGAAGCAGAATTTTCCAAGGAAAAGGAATCAGCAAGGCTTGGGGGGAGCTTGTCCCTGTGCTTCTTTCAGATTATTTTCCCCCAAAGATTCTGGGACCCATCTGGTCCAGTAAACACATTCCCCCAGGCTGCAGCTCGGTTACATCTGTGCTGCCACCACCTCTGCTAATGGCTATTTAACAAGCAAATAAACAGCGACAAGCAAACAGAGTACACGGAAATACGGATATGGCCCAGGCTTCCTCCTGGCCCCTAGAAGGTACAGAAGGGACCGAATTCAGATTAATCCCGAGCCCAGAGCTCCCTCCTGTTCTCCTGCCAGCCTGGGCAGTGGAAGGAACCGTTGGCATTATGGTCCCTGCTGTCCTTAGGGCCACCAAGCAGGAGCAGGAAAAGCTCCGAGGGAGAGCAGAGGGTGCAGCCAGCTCTGGGGTCAGTCTGGGGGGCTGGCGGTGTCCCTGCTGTCCCTGCCGGGACTGAGTGCCGACGGCAGCGGGGCCAGGCGGGGCCGTGCCGGTGGCGGCCGTGCAGCATGGCCGGGCGCTGCTGCCCTCGCACTAACGCGGTTTGTAGTTATTGGAAACTGGACTGCGGAGGAGCCAGGATGCTGTTTCTATGGAAATGTCCTGGAACAGTAAACGAGGGAAGAGGAAAACAGCGGAGATGTTAATGGAGCTGCAGGCGGGGCACTCTCCGAGGGGCTGTGATGGTCTGATCTTGAGAGGAGGCAGTGGCGTCTCTGGTCGTTGTCACCTTCCCGCTGTGCTGGAGCTCACCGGAGCGGGCCTGGATGGCTCACTCCTGAAAGGACGTGGTTGTTTCACCCCTGCGCGGGACCCCCAGAGCCCTGAACCCCTGTCCGAGGCCAGACACTGCCCCAGCAATCCCCGTGTGCGGGGACACCCCCAGGGCTCTTCCCGTGCCATGTCGCCCAGCCCCGCCGCCGCCGTCCCCGGGCACCTCGGGGCTGGCTCGGGGGTGCGGCGACTTGGCTGGGGGACGGGGGGAGTC
>WEKY01022923.1:944182-988497 GCA_013390045.1 Picathartes gymnocephalus | reverse complement strand
CGGGTACGGCGAGCGGGGAGCGCGGCCGGGCACCGGCACCGGGGGTGGCGGGGCAGGGCCGCACTAACGGGTCTCTTCTCCTCCTTTCTCCCCGCAGAGGCGGAGACCCGGCAGCGGCTGCTGCGCACCGTCAAGAAGGAGGTGGGTGCGGGACCCCCGGGAGCAGCCCCGGCCCGGTGCCCGCGGGGAGCGGCGGCTGTGGCGGCTCCTGCCCCGGGGAAGCCCCGGGCCCGCCCGCCCGTGGCATCCGCTGGCTCCGGCTGCTGCTACCGCGGGTGTAAGAGCCCCCCAAAAACCAGCCCGCAGCGGGGCCGACAGCCCACCCGGGCGCGGTTGCGGGTCCCGGGGGGCGGAGGAGCATCCCTGCAGCGTCAGTGCCCGGCATTCCAGCGCCCCGCATCCTTGGAAAATCGCCTCTGGCTGGGGGCAGAGCACGCCACAAGTTGGGATTTTCCGCAGGGAAAAAGGGGCGACTCCCGCTGCTGCATCCTTGCCTTGGGAGCGGGGATGGGACGAGCCCTCCCGCAGCACGGCTCTCCTTGGCAGGGCGGGGGGCAGCGGGAGCTGGGAACCCCGGCCAGGAAAAGCGGGGGCCCAAATGTGTGTGCCCAGTGCAGGGTGATGGCGTTCCGCATCTCGCTCTGCTCTCTCTCCTCAGGCATCTTTAACTCTATTAGTTTGTACGGTGTTTTATGCTGAGCTCCGTGTTTATCCCGTGTGTTACACCTGAGCCGGCGGTCCATCGAGTCACAGAGCCGAGTCCTGCCCGGTGGTGAAGCGCTGGGTCACCGGCAGCGGTTGTCATGTCCTGCCCACGCTCTGTCCCTGCAGGTCACCTCCCGGGATGCTGGAGGCGGGGGTGTGTGTGGTGTTTTATTTCTGCTGTTACGAGCATCTCGCTATCCAGTTTACAGGCTCCCTGGGAATGGAAGACACTGCTTGGAGTCGGGAGAAGCAGACCCCTTGGGTGGTGGGTCTGGCGAGGGTGACAGCGCTGCCCATCCAGACCACTTCCCACCTTTAATCCTGTGCCGGGTGTGGTGCTAAGGAATACTACTGGTTGCCTCAGCAACAGCTATTAAACCAGGAAAAGGGTATGACATTTATTTAGCGTTGTGGATAGAGCTGCCATCTCGTTATTACTGTCTGTGGCAGCTCCTGAGTGCAGAGACAGCTGCTGCAGGGTGGGAGCCAGGGCTGCTCCAGGCTTCCCCCAGAGCCTCTCCCGTGCTGGCCTTCAGTGCCAGGCTTTGCTCCCTCCCGGGGCCGTGTGCTGGGGGGGAAAGTGGAGCTGCTACCTCAGGGAGCAGAGCTGGGGCCGTGCCGTGCCCTTCTGCTGGCTTTTGGGGAGATAACATGGGTTTGGTGAATGCGAGTAAGGCCTGAGGGAGGGAAGGGGTGCGTGGGGAAAGCTCTCTTGCCCTGCCAAGTGCCACCGTGGTGCTGTGACCTGGGTGTTGGACACGCTCTGGGCTCTCTCCAGCAGCCCCTTAGTGCTGACACAGAGCAGAGGGGGTGGTCCCGTTGTTGGGGATGTTGGTGTGGGTGGGGGTTCCCTGCCTGGCTGGGTACCAGGTGGTTGCCCTTCCCTTGGGGTTTCTCCCAGCCCAGTGCCCGCTGGAAGTGCTGAGCCTGGACAGGGGCTGTGGGTGCACGGCCACACAGCTGGGGGAATTCTGTGGAGAACTTGTGCTCTCCACCTGGGCTTTGCTCCAGTAGGAATTAAAAACCTGGGGAAACATGATCCTGTAGGTTATGGAGTTAATTATTTAGCACCATCCCTGAAACCAGGAGCAGGTGGGGCATTCTTGTGCCTGTTGCTCCCTGCTCTTTAGGCTTGTTTTGCTCATGCTTTTGGTTTTTCTTCCTCTTCTAGGCTGACCTCAGGTTGAGTTAGGAGCTTGTGCAGACTCCAAGGAGCAATAGAAAGGGCGAACTGCAGAAATCTCTTGGGGTTTTTTTCCCCCTACTCGCAGAATTTTAACCTTTCTCAAACCTGTATTATTCTCATTTCACAAGACCACGCCTGGTTTTGCTGCTGCCAGGGCCTTCAGTGCAGGTGAGCCCAGCTGAGCCCAGGGACAGCCAGGGCCACATCTGTCACCCTAGGGCCATAACTGAGTGAGGCAAACAGTGGGAAGAATGCCTGCTCTGGGCAGGGACAGAAACAGCAAACTGCAATTACCCAGGGCACTGAACAGCCCTCAGTATTTGGCTGTTGCCATGGTTAAGGCACTGGGTTCTGGAGAAGTCCTGTGCTGCAGTGGATGTGCAGGTTGAGATGAGCTGTGTGATCTGTCACCATCTTCTTCCTCCCCCCCACCCCCCACCCCATATGGTCATAATAAATCAAAACAGCCCTGGAAGCTGCAAAATTGACTGTTTGTCAGCAGGCTGCAAGGGAAGGAGTGGAGTCTGACTTTGTGAGGTATCCTGTGTCCTGTTATGCACGATAAGCAGCATCACCAACATTCTCTGATTTTTTAGGGCTTTTATCAGATGGAACAAGCCTGAAATACCCAGGTTTGGAGGAGTGTGAGTTTTCAGCTAGAAGTACTCCCCTTGCAACCTGTGCGCATCCCCTTCTTTTACAAGTTTTGTTTTGCATGGAGGGGAATCCTGAGGTCTGTTTTAGCTCCCTGCAGGCAGCTGCATGGCACAGAGGCGGGGAAGCAGGTGTTACCTGTGCAATCCACCTGCACACGTGTCCCTGGAATGTGAGCGGAGTGAAAAAGCTGAGCAGGGTATGAAAGCAAACATTCATCTTGGTTGTTCTTGTGCAAAAACTTAGTTTATGTTTAACTTGCCACTCAGGAAGCAGCTTTGAGTCTTTACTCCTCAGTAGCTGTTGAACCTGGGTTGAATATTTTGCTGCCTGTTCCTAGAATTCTTTTAAAAATTGGGATTGACCACAGCCTGCTTGTCTTCTGCCAGATATATTGTTTATTTTTCAGTAGCTGGAATGGTTGTCACTGTGTAGCTGTTGACTAATTCCTTCATCATGTGTCATGGGAACAACAGTCAGTCTCTTCCTCCCACCCTTTCAGAGAAGCCCCTGCTTTGCAGCCATGTTGCCTGGTTTGTGGCTAAATAACATAAATGACTGGTAAGAGCAATGTTTCTGCAGCTTGGGTTTGTTTTTCTGTGTGCCCGCCGTTCCAAAATATCAGATTGCAGGCGTCAGTGCCAGCTACTTCATTCTGGATGGGTAGAAAATTGTAAATTAATTTAATGTTACTAGGACTTGAAAAATTAATGTTGAGAGCTTTAAGTGTTCTCAAGGCCAGTTTATTAAAAAAAAAATAAAAAAGAAAAAGGGAAAAGGCCTTTGCGTAGCTGTCAAAAGTGTTCAGGCAAGATAAGGATGAGGATGATGAGCTGCAGGTTGGTAATGAAAGCTGCTCGTGGCAGAGGGACCCTCTGATGTCTCTCGAGCACCCAGGGCAGCCTTTTTCAGATGTTTCTGTACCACGAGAGAACAGAGGGCCCTTAATGCAGCATTTCTTGATTGCCTGCATTGATCTGCTCTGAAGAGCAGCACTGATCACTGGGGACCATTTCCTCTCCTTTCTAAGATAAAAGCAGGGCTTTGCACAAGAGCTCTCCAGAAACCCCTGGCTTGAGCCTTCCTCCCCAGAACAGGTTTTGTGCTGCTTTCCCCCTTCCTCACACCTTCCTTGTGCCTCTTTCCTCTGCTGCCAAAATATCCTCCCCTCCTCCCTCCTGGTGTCCTGGCTGTTGCCATGGAAATACCTGGCTTTGCACAGATTCCGGAGTTCAGGGCAGTTTGGAGCTGGAAGTGGCCTTTGGTTTCAGTATCACCCTTTGCCATGTTTCAGTGAATCCGAAAGACTTGTCAGGGTGACATCACTACCTGGGAGAAACAGGAGCTTTGGGATGTGGTGAGAACAGAAGCCGACTTCGAGGCTGGGCGTGCTGGAAACACAGAAATGACTAAAGTTTTCCTTAAATGTTTCCTTAAATGTCTGTATTGAGCATTTACAGCGAGCGGTGCCCACAGATGGCATGGAAATGTGTGTTTGACAAGCACAACAGGAATAGAACCAGCTATAACGTGATCTCAGGCAGCTCAAATTAGTGCTGTAAGCACGGATTTTTGGCCAAAAGTTGATGCTCTGTGAAGAAAGTCTGGTGCAAAACACTATCAGCAAATACACATGCCTGGGATCACCCAGGGTGCAGTGCTGCATTATGGATCCTTCCATTAATGTATTTTAAATTCATTTTCCAGCAAACTGCACAAATATTCAGAGTTCTTCTCCTCCCTTATCCCCCCACCAAGGAGCCTCCTCCCAGTTCCCCAGCTGTGAGCACACCTGGTTCCTGGGGAAGGGCTGGCCTGGAAATCCCTCCTGTGTGTCACGTGGAAGATCCCTCAGCTGCAGGAGGTGCCATGTTTTATTCAGCAAGTGGTCATAAATAATTAAATAAGACTTTTAGAAAAGCCAGAGGTTTCCGTGGGCAGGAGTGTGATTGATGTTTCTGAGGCAGCAAGAACAGGGAGCTGCCAAATGGCTTTCAAGGCAAGTGCCTGGTGCCACCAGAGCTGTCCCTGTGCTGTCCCCTCATGCCAGGGGGCCACCAAAATATCTCTGGGTGTAAATGTGCCCTGCAGCTGGTGGTGTTTCAACTGATCCCAGTACAATTAATTGGGTTGTGTTTTTTTTTTTTCTTTGGTGGCCAGCCAGTGAACTCTTGGAGAAGTGGCAGAGCGTGGCTGCAGCTCGTGGTGGTGCTGCACAGTCTGGCTCCTGCTTTTGGGATAATCAGGGTGTTTGTTGCTGGGAAGATGAGGAATGTGAGCAACGCAGGAGAAACAGGAAATCCTGCAGCACCGAGTTTGAAAATGTGAATTTTATCAACAAGCCTGCTAAAAAGGGGTGTTGTAGCAACAAGACAGGCAACAGGCAGAGATTTCATTTTCAAATGAGAAGATAAATCTGGTTGGTCAGAGGTTTCAGTCTGAGAAGTTCTGCTTCAGCTGAAAAAGTGGCTTTAGCTCCAGCATGGGAAATGTGATGGAATATCCCAGGATTTCCATCCACCATTCCCTGCACACAGAGACTCCTGTGGGCACCAGAAGGAATTGGGGTTTGGAATAATGTCCTGGAGCTGAGCAGAAATTCTGCACTTGCTTCTCCTTGAGCACCTTTGGGACATCCAGCAAAAGCAGGCTCACATTCCTGCTGGGAAATATTCCCCTGCAGTGCAGAGGAGTCTGTTTGTCCTTGCAAATACAACCCTGCCTGGGGATGTCCTGATGTTGCATCTCAGTGATCCTTCAGCATTTTAAAACCCCTGAGAAGTGACAGTGCTGCAGTGCTCCATGGACACAGCTCCAGAGCATGGGGAGCTGCTTCCTGTGGAGCTTTTTTCCGGGAAAGAGACCTTGGTTGGGAGAAGCAATTACAGGAGAGCTCAGACTACAGCAAGGAATGCCCACGTGCACTCGTTGCACTAAAACTGGCATGGAAAATGGGATTTTTAAAGTGCAAGAATTAACTTCAAACGCATAATCAAAGCAGCACTTAAAGGCTGTGATGAGAACAACAAAACTCCAGCCTAGAAAAGAATTTGAAAAGCAAATGTACAAAAGCAAACCGAGTTTAAAGCCTCTTTCATCAGTGGGTTGGATTTTTTTTTCTTTAATTTTGTTTGTTGGTTAGTTTGATGGCTTTTGAGGGTTTGATGGTTCTCCTGGGCCAGGTGGATTGAACAGGAACAGTGACCCTGGAAATGCTGGGTAAATGGTTGGGCTCAGTCACCTTGGAGGTCTTCCAACCTAAACAATTCCATAATTCTGTGATGAATTCCATGATTCTGAGGGGGTACAGGCAGTGCAGCTTCCTGGCTCTGGTCTTGCAGCACCTCATCCACCCAATCTGACACCCTATGTAGAGGTGGATGTTCAGAGGCAGCAGGAGACAGCATCTCCATCATCATCTCCATCATCATCTCCATCATCATCTCCATCATCATCTCCATCATCATCTCCATCATCATCTCCATCATCATCTCCATTTTTGCTGTAAATCCTTTGGGTTTGGGATGGGATGCTCTCCCCTGCCTTTGGCTCCAGAGTGTGGCTGCTATGCCACATTTTTTGCTCATCCAGGTGTTTTTTGGTGCTGGATCTGGCGACCAGGAGCATCCCCACACTGCCCTCAGCCAGTGGCAACGTGAGCGAGCTTGACCCTGGAACAGGAGTGGGAAAAGGATCTCCCTGGGGACTCTGTTTGCATCTGGCTTGCTGTAAACAATTTCACAGATTTATGAGTATGGTGGTGGTGGTGTGCTTCCACAGAAATGCTTCAGTAACCACTGAAAGGCTTTGCAAGGAAAATAGACTGAATGCATACATCCCTGAATAATCCAGAGTATAGGTTCTACAGGGAAAATCCGGCCAGGTAAAACCATTGTGAGTCAATATTGCCTTGGACTAGTTAAACCTGGAGCTCTTGGCTTGCTCCTGGTCCCTGCACCTCAGTGGTGGCTGTGATAATATTTGGCTTGTTCCAGCAGTGTAAGTGACAGCAGGGCTGGGTGACAGGAAAACTGGACTTTGGATGATGGATATCCCTGGGAATTTTGTAGCAGAGAGGTCTAAGCCTTCATCCCTCCCTGGGGCCTGGGGTCGTTGGACAGGTGAGGGTTTGGTTTCACTTTCCAGGGGGACTTGTCCTGTTCTTACAGCTGGAGCCAGGGGGGTTGTTTGTGCTGTTGTGGAATACTTGATGATATTCCTCTTGAGTTTACCTACAGCTAAATTATCAGTTGCTGTTTTAATTTCCTTTCTAATAAAAGAAGAGCAAACATCTCATTTCCCTAGGCTGGCATGGGATCCAGAGTGGGCAGCTTCATCTGTTGGGTTTGTTCTGGCTACAGTCTGAGAATTAGCATTAAAATGCAGGAATGCAGCACATTCAGAGGCTGTTCAAGCCTTCTCTGTGGAGGGAGCCAAGCGATGTTCCCCGTCCCCAGGGTGTCACAAATGCACGTGGCACATCCCAGCTGTGCTGGGGGTGATCCCAGCTGGCTGTGGAAGGGCTGCTCCCAGTGGGAGAGTCCTTTGGGGCATGCAGGCAGCAGCACAGGAGATCTGTCAGGAGTTTTGGGGTTCTCTGGCTCGGAGCTGTCCTACAGATGCCAACTGTGTTTGGGCAAACATCGGATGGTTTTGTTGGAAAATTTTCTTGGTGCTTAGAGAAAGTTGGGATCTCTTGGCTCTGTTCCCTGGAAGTGTTGATTCTGTTCCCTGGAAGTGTTCAAGGAACCCAGGTTGGATGGGGCTTGGAGCAACCTGGAATATTGGAAGCTGCAGGGGGTGCGACTGGATGAGCTTTAAGGTCCCTTCCCACCCAAACCGTTCCAGGATTCCAGGATATCCCTTGTTATTTGTTACAAGGCCATGTCTGTCTGGCCTCTGCCTGCTGGGGCTGGTGTTTATCACACACCAGGTGAGTGCCCTTGTTGCTGTGTCCTTTCCACTTCCAGTCCTTTAGACTTCCTTGATTTATTCTTAGCGTTACAACCTCAGTCAATGTAGTTCCTTTTTTTTTTTTTTTTTTTTTTTTTTTTTTTTTTTTTACTTTTAATGAGTAATTTTCCAGTAAACTGTGTCTCTTGGAAGGTGTTTTGTTTGTGCCTCGAGCGTGCAGGTGGTTTGTGCAGTGTTGGCACAGAAATGCCCAGTCAGAGCTGGGTCCTGCTGTCCTGGATGCTCCCCAGCCCCTGGACAGGCAGATGGTCACTGCCCTGGGGAAGGCCTGCAGGCATTGTGTCAATATATTGAAATTTCAAACAAATCTTTGAGTATACTGCTTACGTTGGAATATTTCCTGATTGAATCAGAAGCTGGTAAAGGCATAACTCTGCACATTGATTCTCAGGTGTGTTTGGGGAGGGGGGTAAAAATCCTCATACCACCAGTGCTGCCACGAGCGTACATTTAATATCTGTGTGCCATCATTTTCTGGGAGATCAGTTGGATGTGTGAGAGAGGAGTGCTGTGTCCTGCTGGCAGAGGAAGGTTAGCCTGCCTGGGTGAGGGTCAGGAGCCATCTGGACAAGGGTGGCTCAGCCAGCTGGAAGAGCCAAATTTCAGGGACTCCCTGAGGGCCCCAAGATGCGAACCTCCCTACCAGGGCTGCTCCCAGGGGTGGTCAGGGAGGGCTCCTGGGCTGGGCAGGCTGTCAGAATATCTTTGGTGGACACATGGAATTGCAGGTGGAGGAAAAGGGGCGGCTCTGGGGATTGCCTGGGTGCTGGTAGACAGGAGGTCTGTGCTGCTCCCCATCCCTGAGCCAGCCCTGCAGCCAAGGTCGAGGGGTGTGTGGGAGACAGGGGCTCCTCTCCTCTTGCTGGGCCTTGCTCTGTCCCCATTTCTGTTGCTGAAGTTCAAAATAAAAAGCTGCTGGAGCAGGGAGCCCTGAGTGAGGATCGCAGCTGCCCCTTCCCTGGTGCCCAGCACGGGGCACTGGGACAAAGGGAAAACTGTGGGTGGGAGGTAAGGAATGAAGGAGCAGCAGGAGGTGCCCTGACCAGGGACAGCTGCAGTTTTGGGACACAATAAAGCACTGAGGTGGAAGATTGAGCTTTTTCCTGGTCCCTGGGGTGTTCCTGCAGGTGGAGTCACTGCTCTGAGCGCGGGGTTGGGATGTGGGAGGTGCTGGAGCTGGATCTCGCTGTGCCAAGGGGAAATTCCCAGCACTCTGAGGCACCTCCAGTCCCGAGTTCCACATCTTGGTGACATCCCTTGCTGTGACTTCCTGACTCAGTACCAGCTCATCCGAGCTGCTGGCATCCAGGGAAGCCTCAGTGCTCCGTTAGTCACGGAGCAGGGAGCAGTGCTGGCATCTCACCTGATGGCTCTGGCACAGAGCAGCTCTTGGCTCACAGAGGACTCTTCTCATCATCCATACTCAGGATTTCCTTTATGGAGCTCTCAGCTGTGCATAACTGACTTTGATTATACCTTGCAAAAGGGTTTAATTCCCCAAATGAGGCCATTAAAGGTCTCTCATTCATGCAAGGTTTGCTTGGCCAAGTCTTGACCTGCTGTATTTCCCCTCCTCCTTGTGCCCTCAGGGAGAACACTTTGCTAAGCAGAGCTTCCTTCACACCCTCAGCTCTGCGCTGGGAACACATTCCCCTGTGTTTTCCAAAGCCAAGATGTTATAGAGGCACTGGAAGGTGAGATCCAGGCATGCTGGCAGCTGTGTTTGAAAGGAAAAGTGATTGGGAGCTGAATGTTCAAGGAGCAGATTCAGCTGGGCTTTGGCTGCTTGCAGCAGGATTAGGGAGAGTGACAGCTGGGGATGGAAGTCACCACTCTGCTGCCAGACCTGACCTGGCAGGTCTGACCTCCCATCTGCTCCCTGCAAAAAATACCCTCCTAATTTGTGTGGGGTCCTATTTGTTTTTGTCCCCTGATCGTGCCCCTGATGAGCACTAAGTGACAGCTTCCTCTGGATCAGCTGAGTGCCAGTTGTGAGTCAGAGAGGGCAGAGCTGCTGGCACTGCTGTGCAAATGGAATTCCTGGGCACAGCTGGTGCCAGGTGATCGCTGGATTAGGCATCGATGGAGAGTTGCAGTCATTTGGGACAGCTGTGTCACAGGAAATTTGTCAAACAAAGAACAGAACAATGCCGTAAAAGCCTTAAATGTGAGATTTGGGTACCTTTATTAGATGACTTTTATCTAAATTATGCTCAGTTCCCTCAGTTAATTCTCGGCTCATCATTTTTCTACTGTGAAGTTTCTCAAAAATGAAACAACCCTTTTTTTATACCTGCCTTTTTGAAGGTGATCAGCAGGCAGAGCTGCATCAATCCTCCATGAGCCCTCCTGTGCCACTGGCAAAACCTGGGAGCAGAGGAGGTTCCTGTGCACCCACCCCACCACAGGACTCCTCGCTCTGGTCCATGGCTGAAATTCCATGTTTTCCCTAACTGCCTCTGTCCTGCAGGTGAAGCAGATCATGGAGGAGGCTGTGACGAGGAAGTTTGTGCATGAGGACAGCAGCCACATCATCTCTTTCTGTGGTGAGTCTCCCATGCTGGCCTGGACTGGGGCTTTTTTGGTGCTGGGCATTCCCTGCTGTGCCATGTGCCATTCCTGGGAACACTCTCCAGCTCCAGGAGCTCGGGCTGGGGAAGTGGGGAGTGCCAGAGGATGGATTGTTCTGGCAGAGGTCAGAGTCCCTGAGGTCTTGGTGCTTAAAATGTTCAGGGATGTGTCAAAGGAAGGAGTGATGCTGGCAGTGTATGCAGCCACTGAGGAAGGACTAGAAATAATATTTTATTTTTAAATTCCCTTGAGAACTGCTTCAACTGAAAGTCTGTCAAGTCCAAATCTTTTCTTTGCTGGTACGGAATAGGAATTTATGGAAAGGAGGCTGGATTTTCTCCTTTCCTCCTGGGCCCTCGCATCAAAGACACTCAGGAGCCTGTTCCCAGCCCGTGGCATTGAAAGAGCAGAGCAGACTTCCAGGTGTGACTCACTCCCTGCTTTTCTGTGCAGCACGAGGCTTCTCAGCCTGGGATTATTTATAGGCTCCTGTGACAGGGAGCTGAGGCATCCAGGCACGAAGGGTTCCTTGGTCCCTTCTGGCCTCTTAAGGAGCTGCTGCCCTTTCCCTGGCTCCTGGAGTCCTCCTCCTGCTCCATCTGCTGTTCCTCTCACTGGAACGATCCTGCACCTTCCCCGGTGTTGTGGCTCTCCAGGAGCTGGGCGAGCTTATAAATAACCTCTTTCCCTGCCAAGCAGAGCGTGCTGCAAGCCTGGCTGCCAGAGCTGCCCTTTTCCCTGGAGAGAGCTGCCTTCCCAGCAGAGCCCTCCTCACGGAGCCCTCTGCGCAGCCAGCGTAGCACAAACCCCTCCGGATGCAGCCAGAGGTCTGGTAGGGAAGGGCAGCAGCTCCTGCCCCCTCCCTGTGGAGCTGGGAGGGGGGTTTGGAGCAGACAAACACGAGCTGGCATCTGTCACGTCCAGGCTGCCCTGGGAGGCTGATGGGGAGCCGGCAGCAGGGCCGTGGGAAGCCAGGGTTTGGTGTCCACGTCAGCCGAGGCTGCTCAGCCTGAGTGGTTTGAATCGCATCAGAGCTCTGGGCAGCTCTGGAATATCTTCGGTCTTTTGCCAGGAATCAAAGCTCACCCCCTTACCTGGCTGTAGCTGAACAGGGCCCTGCAGCAGGCTCTGCTGTGGATTGTGTCCTGAGGGATGAGGAGAATCTCTTCTGTTTGCAGTGGTGACACAACTGAGCTCCAAAACTCATCCAGTTTAAAAATCCTACCGTTACCTCTGGATTTGGTAGAGCACGGGGGGAGCTTTTCCTATGGAAGCTGCACATTTCCCTGTAGTTTTGCCAGCAGGAGTGGTGTTTTGTATAGGTTCAGATCTGGCATTGGGAAGAGATGCTGCTGACAGCTCTGTCTCGATGCTCTGTGCCAGAGGCCTTTCAGGAGCTGGGATTTCTCCCTGCAGGGCAGGAGCCTGGGATGTGCTGCCCACGACTGGAGCACAGCGAGAGCACCAGTGCTCCCATTTGGCTGCTGGGAATTTGGAATGGAACTGGCAGCACTGGGAGCCCATGGAGGGCAGGGGCAGCCCTAGCTGCTCACCCCCCGTGGTACCTGCCTGAGCTGGGCACGGCACCCCTGGGTGCAGTCCCAGGCAGGTGGGACTGTTTGTCACTTGTATTTCAGCTGTGGAGCAGAGGACAGATGAGGGAGATGTTGGATTTTCTGGCAAAGCCGTGGAGCGGTTTGGGTTTTATCTTGTTTGCAGCTTCACATAATCCCAGGGCAGGTGAAGCCCTCTGGGCTTTGGGAGGGCTTGTGCAGGGCCTGGTTTCAAAGCCAGATGTCCATGCAGTGGCTCTGCCTGGCTGCTGGGGGTCAGCAGGGCTGGGCTGGCCCAAATCTGTTGTTGCTCTGCCAGCACAGGCTGTGCCTCGCTGCCCCTCGGATGCTGCTGCTCAGCACCGATCTCAGCTAGCGCGGAGCAGGGCAGGATAATGAGCCTCTCTCAGCCGGGGAGTTGCTGTGATGGGTCTGCATGGAATGCCTTTTTCCATGTCTCCGTGGAGCTGTTCAGCTGTAGGGAAGTGTGCCTTTCCAGGCAGGAGATGAAGCAGCATCCGGTGGGCTCGGCTCGGCAGCGCCAGCATCCCGGGGAGGAGGGAGCAGAAGCTCGCTGTCAGACCTGGATCAAGGGCCTGAGGACTGTGGGTCTGCGTGATTTTCCAGTGCTTTGATCAGCCTGTTTAATCAGTCTGTGTTTGGCACTAGGCATCCATCCTGAGCCCTCCCAGGGGACTTTGGGAATGAGCTGCTGCCGGAGGCTGTGCGTGTGTGTGCGTCTGTCTGTAGAGTCACTGCCTGCTCCCGGTGTCCCCACTCACCACGGCAGGACAGGGAAGGTGTCTGGGACTGTCTGGGCACTCACTGGGGTTTGTTGAGTGCCTCTGGGCAGAGTCCAGGGCATGGAGTCAGGCAAAGCTTTCCAGAGGGATTTAACGAATCCCCATGTTCCTGAGTGCCAACAGAGTCCCCAAAGCCAGACTGAGCTGCTGGCATTGCCTGTGCTTTATCCCCAGGTTCTTTGTTCCTTTCAGTTTTTCAGAAAGATGTTTGTATGAACAGGGAATTTTTTGGGAACGTTGCCTCATTTCCTGTGCTGCTTTAGAAACCCTGTGTGCCTGTCCTTGCTCCTGAGCTTTCTTCTCCTCACTCAACACCATCCCAGCACAGGGAGTGAAACCTCCTCTTCCAGTCGTGCCCATCCCTCAGATTGGGCTGCAGGGAAAACATCAGGGAGGTGCTGGTTTCTCCACAATCCACCAGAAACTCAAGGAGAGTGTCAGCCTGTTTGCCCAGCACAGCAATTACCCTGCCTGGAGAAGCTGTGGTGCTTGTTGTTAATTCCCATGTGTGATGGGATTACAGTTTCCTGAAGCCAGGGTGGGAATGTCTCTGCCTTCAGATTTACCATCCGAAGAGTTTTAGGAGCTTCCATCCATGGAAGTGTTCAAGGAAAGGTTGAATGGGCCTTAAAGCAACCTGGTCTAGTGGGAGGTGTCCGGATGAACAGTCCCTGTCCAGATTCCTTGTAGTCCCCTCAGATCCTGGAAGGTGCTGTGATGTCCCCACACAACCTTCTCTTCTCCAGGCTGAACAGTCCCACCTCTCTCAGCCTGACCCCATAGGGGAGGTGCTCCAGTTGGTAGTGGGTGCTAATAATTGTGTGTTCCACCCATGGGCCAACCACTCAAAGGGTTGGACTGGATCCCTGTGTGTCCTTCCAGCTGGGAATGTTCTGGCCCTGAGGCCTGTTCTCTCTGCAGCCGCCGTGGAATGCTGTGTGCTGTTCGGGCTGAAGCGGAGGGCGGCCGGCTTCCTGCGCAGCAACAAGATCGCAGCGCTGTTCATGAAGGTGGGCAAGAGCTTCCCCCTGGCAGAGGAGCTCTGCAGGAAGGTGCAGGACCTGGAGCAGCTCATTGAGAACGCGTAAGGCACCGGCGTGGCTGCCAGTCCTCTCTGCTCGCTCGGGTTTTTGGAGTGGGAAGTGTGGTTTGGGTCCAGCTTGAGCCTGGACAGGAGGAACTGATCCTTCAGTCCTCTCCTGGGTTTTTGATATCTTGACCAAACTGGTTGCTGTTCTAGGAGACTGAGTTGTGGTTGTGGTTTAAGCAGGGGGTGGACAAGTTCTAAGTTCCTCTGCCCCTGCTCTGGCGCTGCAGGGATAGCTGAGCACGGTGCTTCTGAGCTGTCACAGTTTATGGAGCAGCTCACCAATCCAGCTGGAACCACGTTTGGCCTGTCTCTGTGTAGGGCTTGAACCTGCAGTAATTCAGCTGCTGTTTGGGAGAGGATTACTCATCCTTGGACAGTTAGCAGGGAGATGGATGGAGCAGCTACCTGCGGGCAGGAATTTTAAGCTGGGCTAAGATGAGCTGCGCTGCCTGTGAGCTCAGCCATGGAAAGATGTGTGGGCTGGAGGACTCTGCTGAGGGAGAGCAGAGTTCTGGGGTGTCTTTACAGTGGGGAACTGATTTAGTGAGGCCTGGTTTCAAATGCAGGTGTGGCCCCTCTGGAGCAGGGGCTGGGATAGGGACAGGGAGCACCTCCAGAGCTCTGTCCCAGGCAGTTCCCTGGGATCCCCCAGCACCATCAAACCCGTGGTAGGAGGGGTGCCCCGAGCTCCCTTAGAGTTCAGGGATGAGCCTGTGATGTTGTTTTCTCTTCTCTTGTACCTTTAAAGGCGAAACCAGGCCCAGGGGATCCCGGAGAACGTGCGCAAGGTCCCGAAGCTGCCCAACCTGTCTCCTCAGGCCATCAAGCACCTCTGGATCCGCACAGCCCTCTTCGAAAAGGTCCTGGACAAAATCGTGCACTACCTGGTGGAGAACAGCAGGTGAGTGCTGGCACAGGCCACCCGTGTCCCTGTCCATGGCACTGAGGGCGTTGCTGGCTGAGCAACACCAGTATCCACGTGGTCCAGGGAAGTCCCTGGGTGGCACAGGCCGGGAGTGTCACCCAGTGCCCACCGCGGGGACTCTGATGGATGCCCTGCTGCTGGTGACCACCATGCACTCCCAAAAATACAGACAGGCCACGCTGGCCCTGGTGATGGCTGGGTTGTCAGGGCTGCATTGTCCTGGTCTTCTGGGACCTGCATGCTGTGGTGTCCTCTCCTGGGAGAGTCTCCAGTCCTGGACAGGTTCGTTAGGAGATGGTGATGCTTGCAGGAGGGTTGCTGTTCCCCAGGAATTTCTCAGCTGGCAGAAAAAGCCTATTCAGGGCTTCTTGCCCTCTCCCCATGAAGGGGAGATACAGACGGAGAAAGGCATGACAGGGATTTAAACCACTGTCTGTAACTTTGCAGTGCTCCAGCATTCTGCTGTCCTTTGTTTCTTCTAGTAAGTACTATGAGAAGGAAGCTCTCCTGATGGATCCTGTGGATGGGCCAATTCTTGCATCTTTATTGGGTAATACTTTCCCTGCTTGCTTTCCAAACCCACGTTCCTAAATCTGTGAACTGCAGATCCGGGAGGTGGCTGCAGCCGTGGCATCACGGATGGCTCCCTTATGTTTGGGATGTTCCTCTCCACAGTGGGGCCCTGTGCACTGGAGTACACGAAGATGAAGACTGCTGACCACTTCTGGACAGACCCCTCTGCAGATGAGCTGGTCCAGAGGCACCGGATCCACAGCTCCCACTGCCGCCAGGACTCGCCCACCAAGCGCCCGGCGCTCTGCGTGAGTGGGGGATAAACCTCTCTGTGCTCCTCCCAGGGCCACAGGATCCGGGCTCCCTTTGCTTGGGAAGGCCTGTGGAGCCCTCTGATGAGGGAAGTCTTTGAGGCAGAAGTGCTGGGAACGTGGTCCATGGAGAGCACTGGCGTGCCAGCCCCTCCTGGCCCTGCATCCCAGCGTCTGTGTCCCTTGGGAGCATCGCGTGTGAACAAAAGGCTGAATCTGCTCTGTGCATTGCAAACAAAGCTCACCCCTGGGGCTTCTCTAAGTACAGATTGAGCTTGGACAGAGCCAGGAATTTCTTTAGAGGACCCTGAGGTAAAGATTTCTAGTAGTAGCTCTCTTAAGTGTATAAGTGAGAAGGGAATGAAGTTCAAGAGAAGCTTTTGGGAAGCCAGGGGTTGTCTGTGCTCACCTCACGTTTGTGGGTGTGTCTCTCGCAGATTCAGAAAAGACATTCCAGTGGCAGCATGGATGACAGGCCATCCCTGTCTGCCAGGGACTACGTGGAGTCCCTGCACCAGAATTCCCGAGCCACACTCCTGTACGGCAAGAACAACGTCCTGGTGCAGCCGGTGAGCTCCTGCTGGGAGACCTGGGCTTCACAACACTGCTCTGCTCCTCAGCACCTTGTTCTATCCCAAATTGCTCTTGGGAGGAGAAAAGCACATTTTTAACCTAGGAAGACAGTGAGTGGACTGTGTTTGTGGAGATCTTTGTGATATAGATCCTCCCAGTGGGATGGCAGAGCTCTGCTCCAGGCTGAGTAGAAACAGGCTCCTCTCCCTGCCCATTCTTTACCACTAAACGCCTTCTCCTGTCCTGTCCTGCTTCTTGTAGTCAAATAAATT
Organism: Picathartes gymnocephalus; assembly: GCA_013390045.1. Lineage (NCBI taxonomy): Eukaryota > Metazoa > Chordata > Aves > Passeriformes > Picathartidae > Picathartes > Picathartes gymnocephalus. The sequence goes on along the minus strand of WEKY01022923.1, from coordinate 972,367 downwards.
AAGTGCAAACTGCTTTTAGGTGGAGCAGTAACCTAACTTTTTTAGGTGAAGTTTTCCTTGCTGGGCAGTTTCTCCCGGCCCTTTCCCAAGGCAGTGATGTGTCCTAGAGTCTCTGCTAGGAGGTTTTCCAGCGACATAGTGGGTTTCTCCCTGTTTGTGACTGGGTGGGCTCAGGGGCAGTGGCAGGGCGGTGTGAGGGGCCAGGACTGGGCTCCAGGACTTTGTGCTTCTGGCATCTTGCAGCTGACTCTGTCCCTGTGTTTCTCTTCCCAAGAGAGATGACATGGAGGCAATCCCGGGGTATCTGTCCCTTCACCAGACTGCTGACATCATGGCACTGAAGTGGACCCCCAACCAGCTGATGAACGGCTCCGTGGGGGACCTGGACTACGAGAAGAGGTGACTGGCTCCGAGTGTGCCAGGGCAGGGGGGAAATGTTCCCCTGGGTATGAGTTTGGATCTGGTGTGCAAAGCCACCAGTTTTTTCCCCAGAGCAAAACCATCATCCTTGAGCCTGTGAAGGGAAGGAGGCTGGGAGAGGGTGGCAGGAGGTGGTGGGAGATGTGTCTCTGCTGGGAAGTGCTCAGCGAGGGAGTGGGGCTTGTTCCAATACACACCAAGTGGTTTCATTTATTGCCCTGGGGGACTGATTTTCTGAGGGGAACACCCTCCCCTCCCTCTCAGCCCACAGTGCTCCCGGGTTTCTCGTGGCTCCAGGAAAGTGGAAGTGTTTAGGACACTGATGCTTTGACCTAGAGTCGAGATATTCCTCAGCAAAACTTGGTCTCAGTTTTGTCCATTGTCAGTTGTAGTTTTCTGGGTTTTGTTTACCTGTGTTCTTTTCATCCTCCCTTTCTTCTTGTCCCCTGGGCCGTCCAGTTGTGCCTGGTACCCTCCCCTAAAATCTGTTTTCATCTTACACTCCTTTTCTGAGTTCTTGTCTTGGGCATCAGCCTAAGGTCTAAAAATTCCCAGTGTCAAGATGTGACCAAGGAAGAGAGGAGGCAGATGGAACAGTAAGTATGACTGTACAAGGAGTGACTCTTGCACACCTTCCTGTCCTTCACTGCCTTCACGAGCTGTTTATAATGCTTTTTAAGCACTATTTTTATGAAGTGGCAGATGCTGCTGCTGCTCAGAATCTGGAAATTTGCTTTGTTGCAAAGAAGTGGGATGTGATTGAGTGCTGACACCCTCGGACAGCAGTGCTGGATTCTCCACAGGAAGGAAACCCTGCCCCTCTGCCCTGTTTGGTGGCCACCAGCTCTCCAACGTGTTCTAGATTTGCTCAGACACCTCGAGGTGCCTGTGCTGAGGCAGTTCTTGAACAGAAGCAGCTGAGACCAAATCTGTTGTGAGCTCTGAAAAAAACCCACAAATTGTGAGGGTTATTTCCCTTCCCTGGAACAGAGCAGCAGCCCAGGCTTGGACCTCACTGCACATTTCCTTGGGGCTCCAGGGCTGCTCCTGTTGGATTCTTGGGGTGCCCAAAGGAGAATGCTCAGCTCTGCAGGGCTCCAGCCTCTCCCTGCAGTTGCCAGGATCCATGGACACATTTTCTGTGTCTGGGAACAGTGTGAGAGTAAGAAACCACCCAGGGCAGGTGGGACAGGACTGGCCCTGGCTGAACTGAAGTGGCAGGGAACAGTTCCTGGAGGGATGTCACTCATCAGGCTGGCATCACTGCTCTGGGATCTCATCCTTTCTGTGGCTTTGCCTGGTGCCAGGGGATCTGGAGCAGGATTTGGAGCTGCTGTGAGCAGCTGGAGAGCCTCTCACACCCTTGAGGCTCACAGCATCCCTGTCCCTCTGTTCCAGCGTGTACTGGGACTATGCCATGACCATTCGCCTGGAGGAGATCGTGTACCTGCACTGTCACCAGCAAGGTAAGGCCAGAGCCGGGGCTGCCGGGGGCTGTGCCAACCTGGCACTTGATCCCTTACCTCTGGGGAGTGCCCATGGTTCTGCTTTGGCTCCAGGGCACATACCCAGAGCTCTGGGTGGCCACTATGATTTAAATGCTTCTAGAAAAGCCTTTCCCCCAGCTCCTGGCTGTGGTGCTTGGCTGGGAGTGCTCCCTGCAGAGCAGGGCTCTGATTTCCAAGGGGCTGATCCCAGCGGGCCTTCTCCAGGGCCCCAGACTTGTAGTGGGCTTAGAGAAGAATCCACACAAGGAAGAAAGTCCTTATTTTCCATTCCCTGAGCTTTCCTGCCCTCTGCCTTTTGGCCTGTGCTGTTTCCCTCACTGATGGCCGTGTCTGCTCTCGCTGTTGCCAACAGTGGACAGTGGTGGCACGGTTGTCCTGGTGAGCCAGGATGGCATCCAGAGGCCACCTCTGCGCTTCCCCCGTGGAGGGCACTTGCTGCAGTTCCTGTCCTGCCTGGAGAATGGCCTCTTGCCCCACGGGCAGCTGGATCCACCGCTGTGGTCCCAGCGGGGAAAGGTGGGTGCCTGTTCCTGCTGGGCTTCCCCTGTGGACCCTCTGCCCGGCATTGGTGGCTGCTGCGTTTTAAATGGTCCCTTCCCAAAATTAGTCAGCAAGGTGGGGCTTAAAATGTGGTGGTTGGGTTTAGCTCATGGCCTTGCCCAGCTAAACAGACACTCCTGGAAAGCTGGGGAGGGTGGTGTGGGAGGGCTGCCCACAAGGGTTTGGTTTTCTGGGCTGTACTTACCTGTGCCCAGCAGGGTTATGGATTCACCTGCCACTGGAACCTTGATCCAGAGGCTGCTCCAGCCCAGAAAATGTGCAGACATGGCAAAGCATGTGGGGAAGGAGCTCGGGAAGGGAGTGGTGGGCCCTGGGGTGGCTCGTGAAGGGCACGTTCTGCTCCCCCAGGGAAAGGTGTTTCCCAAACTGAGGAAGCGAAGCCCCCAGGGCTCCTCTGAGTCTGCGTCCGCGTCCGACAAGGAGGATGATGAAGCCACGGATTATGTCTTCAGGATCATCTACCCCGGGACACAGGCAGAGTTTGGTGAGTGCAGGGCAGGCTTTGGGGGGTTTGTAGGAGCTAGGACATGGTGCTGATGAGCACGGGACAAACTGGGAGTTTGTTCCAGGGAAGGGGCTCTGGCTGTGCCAGTGCTGCCTGCTCTTAAATGTCAACATTCCTCCCTGGGAGGGTGGGGAGGCCCTGGCACAGGCTGCCCAGAGAAGCTGTGGCTGCCCCTGGATCTCTGTAGGTGTCCAAGGCCAGGTTGGATGGGGCTTGGAGCAACCTGGGATAGTGGAAGGTGTGCCTGCCCATGATCTCTTAAGTTCTCTTCCAACCCCAATCATTCCATGATCCTATCTATGCTTTTTTGTTTGTTTGTTTGTTTGTTTTAACCTTCCACTTGCTGCTGAGTCCTTTGTTTCTGCAGCTGCACAACAGCGTTAATGGTCAAAAAAAAAAATCCTCATACACATAATTTCAATAAAAAGATTCACCTCGGTCTCTTGGGGGCCACCTTCTGCCATCACAAGCCCCCAGGGCTGATTCTTCTCTTGCTGCCCCCTGGCTGCATTATATCCAGTGATGTTCCTTTAGTGAGGCTTCTGCAGCACAAAGGGAGGATCACAGCCTCCTGCTCTGGGTGCTGCCAGGCTGCACCCACCTGTCTTCAGTCCCTGATTCAAGGGAGGGGATTCTGCTGAATTCTCCAAACCAGAAATGCCTCTTAATGTTTGGTGGTGAATGATCTGAACCTGGCTGAAATATCTGTGTGTTTGTCCTCACTCTTCTGTGAGATGACAAGAACTGTTTTCTGACCTCTGAGGGCATCACAGGTGACTTTATAGGGAGAAGACATGAGTTTTAGGTAGCAGACTTGTGGAGTTTTTAAAAAAAGCTCTGAAATCTGATGGAAACCATTTTCCTATATTTTGGAGGCTATGAGGGAGAAATTACATCCGTCGTGACTCCTCCATAACGTCAGTTGGGATGATACTTGGTTCTCCCTGCCTTCAGCTGACTAACACAATTCAGTGAGTCAGATAAAAACCTGATTGAAGCTAAAACAGCAGATAGAGATGCGTCTTTCTGTGGCTGCCTTTTGATCTACCCCTTAAAATTCCATGCTGGGGGTCACATTTCCTGGGAAATAATTGCTGCCATCATCACAGCTTGTGCTGTTCCTGTGCACCTTCCCAGCCAGGGGTGGATCTGCATCATTCTCTCTTCTCCACACTCTTCCTTTCTCCCCTTTCATTTGTGCCCTTGTCCTCTCTCTGTCTGTAGTTGCCATTAATGGTGCTTTTCACCCACTCCTTGCACCTGTGACTGCTGGGAGAGGGAAGATCATGAAGATTCCAGCTGGAAGGAAGATGGTGGTGATCCCTAAATGGTGTCTGAGTCTCCCTGGCACATCCCGAGCTCTCCATGCTGCTCTGGGCACCTCTTGGCATCAGTGTAATGAGCTGTTGGTTGAGTCTGGTGCTCAGCTCGCCTGTGTTGTCACTTGACAAGTCCTGCAGAGCTGTCCCTGTCACCACTGACTGTCAGTGACCCACCAGCTCAGTGGGAGGGGAAGGGACTTTTGTAGAAATAATTAAGTATTTTTCCTGCCAATGTCAGTTATTCTTTAGCAAAAGCAGGGAGAGTCAGGGAGACCAAGGGAGAGCGGGGACACCTTTGCCCAGCCAGAAGATGAAATTTCTAGCACGATTTAATTTCCAAGGAGGAGTAAAAAGGATTATTCCTCATGGTCTGGGCTGTGTGTGGGTGGTACCTGAGCAGGACCCGAGGCTTTTGCAGCAGCACTTTGAGTTTAAGCAGGGATTAACAAGTGACAACATGCAGAGCTCCTGCTGTCCCTCTCAACCTCCTCATCCAAGTCTTCATCTCCTGCCTTGTGATTTGGATGGTCCCTTCTTTCCCTGAACTTTGGATGGGATCCTTTGAGGGATGGGCCTTTTCCTTTCCAGTAATCCACTCTTCCTGGGACAGCAGCTGATTTCAATCCTGTTTTCTCTCCTCTCTGCAGCCCCTTCTCTGGAGCCTCTGCACTGGGTGTTGGGTTTCTGCCTTGGTCAGCACGAAGCAGTTTAAGATCAGCTTTCTGAATTAGCTGGTTAATTAGCGATGGTTCTCTCTCATCAGTGCTCTTTGTTCCCTTCCTTTCTCCTGAGCTCACCAGAGCTGTGATTCCCTCTGGTGGCTCTTACTTGGCTGCTGGAGCCTCCTTGGGAAGAGTGGGGGATGCTGCATTTGCCAATCAAAGCTCTCTCTCTGTTGGGCCCCTGTAGCTCCCCGACTCCAGGGCAGTGCCAGGCTGTACCTGATGCTCCTCTCTGCCCTCCTGCAGTGCCCCAGGACCTGATGGACGCTCCAGGGGCTGTCCTGCCCCCCATGTGGCAGCCCAGCACCCGAAAATCCTCCTGCTCCTCCTGCTCCCAGAGCGGCTCCTCCGACGGGGGCCCGGCCAATGGCTGCAGCCACGAGAGGTACGAGGGCACAGGGGCACAGCAGAGCCAGGGCTCAGTGTCCAGGGACCATGGCAGCCTCGGTGGCATGTGGCTGAGGTGAGGCTTGTCCCTGCATCTGGGACATCTCAGCTGCTCCATGGCCTGGCAGCAGGAATTGCTGCTCTGAACGTGGGCAGTGTCCCTGGTGAATCTCTGCAGACAGAGCTGGATCAGTGGGGTCAAAGCCGGGCTGAGGGGGATGCACAGGAGCATTTTCTCCCCTCACACCCCACGTGTTTTTGTTGGCAGAGCTCCACTGAAGCTGCTGTGTGACAACATGAAGTACCAGATCCTGTCCCGGGCCTTCTATGGATGTGAGTACTTGTCACCTGCCCGCTGCCGTGGGATGTGTGACAGGTGAGGGGTGAGGTCCTGGGCTCTGGGCTGGGAGTGGTGCTGGGGCAGCTGGCCTTGGCCTGGGGAGCTGGGACCAGTCTGCTGCACATGCTCAGGGTGGGGAGCAAGCAGCCGGACTCTGACTCTCAGCCTTGAGCCCCGTCAGCAGCAGCACTGGGCGACAAGACGAGGGACCCGTCCCAGTGGAGTCCCTGCTCTGAGGGCTGGATGTGGCTGCAGGGGGTCTCCCCCAGGGCCCAGCCTCACCAGAGCTTTCTCCTGCTCTTCATCCTGGTGCTCCCCGGAGTTCCACAGCTGAGGGTGTGCTGTTCCTGCTGCAGGGCTGGCCTATTGCAGACACCTGTCCACAGTGAGGACACACCTGTCGGCGCTGGTGAACCACAACATCGTGTCCCCCGACGTCCCCTGCAGCGCCAGCGCGGGGCTCACCGTGGACATCTGGCACAGATACCTGCAGGACAGCTCGGTAGGGCCATGCCCTGGGGACACAGCAGCTCTGCTGGGCTTGGGGAGCCCAGGGCAGTGTCACTGAAGTGGGTGTTGCGTGGGGACGTGTCGCTGTTGTATCGCACAAACGACGTAGACTCCAGGTTGATCAGAGGGCAATGAGCTCCAAAAATGTCCGTCTTTTTATAGGATACATCGTACGAACACATACTGTTGGTTAAGATCATTAACGCCCCCTTAAAGCTAGTGGTTAATTGTGAATAACAGCTGAGTTCCAACCTCTTTATGGAAATGACCAGGTGCAAGCGTGTTTACATTCTCATATTTTGCCGTTCTCACAACAATCCTTGTAGAACCATGAGAAAAAGTTTATCTCTGCACCAAAGACTGCAGCAAATATGCCTGAGCTTTCTCTGTCGGGCTTCTGAGAGTATCCACAGGGATGTGGTCAAACATGTCAAGAAGCTCCTCAGGGAGGGAAGTCAGCCAAGGCTGTCCCAGGCTGCACAGAGCCCGAGGCTCCTAATCCTTGGCACGTGGGAGTGAACACCATTCTCCTTAAAGTGCTTCTGCTCAGCGCCTGCCTGCAGCAGTGTCTGTCACCGCTGTCTTGAGTGGGTCCTGATGTGCTGCCCGGTCAGAGGCACAGCAGTGGCCCTTGGTGACTTTGGTGGGCCACACTCTGGTGTGGAGAGCCAAAATGTGCACCCACAGCAGCCTCTGGCTTTACTTAAGCCCAGGCAGGGGTCTGAGGGATCATCTGCAGCAGGGCTGGGGGTAGTCAGGGTACTGAAGGGTGGCACAGCCGGCCTGGAGACACCTGTGTATCCAATGTCCTGGCTGTGTCTGTGCCCTGACCCCAGGTTCTTCCCACAGAGTTACGAGGACCAGGAGCTGCTGCGGCTGATCTACTATGGCGGCATACAGCACGAGATCAGGAAGGCTGTGTGGCCCTTCCTGCTGGGCCATTACCAGTTTGGGATGACGGAGGCTGAGAGGAAGGAGGTTGGTGAGGGCGTGCTGCCAGCTCAGTGCCCACTGGTGTGCCGTGGTCCTGCCCAGCTGGGAGGGTCTGTTTGCAGAGCCCACCCCACTGGGCCTCGTGTCTGGGCTGTGGGTAGGAGTGGGACAAACTCTTGGATCAGCAGGAATTGATAGGGCCAAGCTTGTCACTGGCCTCATGTTCAGTGCCTTGTGCACCTCGGGAGGGCAGGGAGGAGATGGATGGGCATTTTTCCATTGGGAGGGCAGGGAGGATATAGATGGGCATTTTTCCATCTGAATTTTGGCCACGTTTTGTGGGTCAGACACTCTTCAGGGTAAGGGTGACTGTGTCCCACCCAGCCACTGTTCACACGAATGTGCACCCCGCTGTGTGGGGCTGTTTGGGGTGCAGGGGGGGCTGGTTTGGGGCTCTCCAGGGACAGCCATTGGCAGCCCCTGTCCCCCCGTGTCCCAGGCTGACGAGCAGACCCGGGCGTGCTACGAGCACACGATGGCAGAGTGGCTGGGCTGCGAGGCCATCGTCCGGCAGCGCGAGAAGGAGTCCCACGCTGCAGCCCTGGCCAAGTGCTCCTCGGGGGCCAGCCTGGACTCCCACATCCAGAGGATGATGCACAGGGACTCGACCATCAGCAACGAGGTGAGGGCATGGGGGTCTTGGGCGGTGCCCACCCAGAGTCCGTGTGGGATGGAGACACAGGTCCTGCCCACCCACAGCCTAAACCAAAGAGTGTGGAGGGAAAAGCCTGTGAAAGGGAAGGCAGTGCTGGGAACAGAGTTCAGGGAGTGTTTCCGTGAGAGTTTTGTCCTTGGAGGAGAAGAGCCCAGCACGGCAGAGCATTCCCTGACCTCAGGCTGCTGGCCCAGAGGCAAGGGGAGGTGAGCGCTGGAGACTCGATCTGCTTCCCTCTGGGGAGTTTGTGTGGGCGCTTTAGGAAAGAGATGAGCTCAGCCCCAATCCTGCAGGCTACGTGTGTGCCCAGAGAGGGGTAGATGCAGGGAAGGCAGGTCTGAGCCAGGCGCAGGGAGGAACTGGGTGATGCAGCTCTCGGGGTGAGCAGAGGCACTGCTCCGTTGGCTGAAGTGCTGGGAATCATTCCCATCCCCTCAGCATCTCCACCGTGGCTCTTCTTTTGTACCCATGTGTGCCTGTTCTGGGAACAGGAACTGGGAAGGGAGCTGGCAGAGTGAGCACAGGCAAAGTTTCCCCCTTTTCCCATCTCAACCTGAGATTTCCTGTTTTAAATGCTCCCATGGCAATGAAGGAAAACTGTCACCCTTCCTCTCCCCAGCAGAGCCCTGCCCAGCAAACACCCACAATACAAGGGTGGGGACAACTGCTGTTCTGAATGTGCTGTATTTTCTTAAAATCCTATTTTTTGTGTGTGATGTCACGACCATGCTCTGCACCTCTGCTCAGTTAATAGGGAGGACCTGCTCCCCTTGAGGGCTGGTTGCTCAGAGGGACCCCATGGAGCCAAGCACGGAGCTGGTGCCTGCCAAGCCCAGCCCTTCCCTCTCTGCTTCAGCTGGAAGCCAGGACAGGGTGCTCGTGACTTTGAGAGGAGCTGCTTCCACCGAGTCTGGCTTAAAACATCAATATTTGTCCTTGTAGAAAAGGAAAAAAGCATGAATATTCTTGGAGGGACTGTTTTATAGCCTGACTTCATCGTTTATGTAAACTGAGCTGGGCTGAGCTGCATTGCTGCCAAATTAGGACAGAGATTTGTAGAAATTTGCACTCCAGGGAGGCAGCGTGACCTCCAGGCAGGCCAGAGGAAAGCAGCTCCTTCAGACCCAGCACACAGCACTTGAACAAGAGCACTGGCCTGGGGCTTTGGCTTTGTCACCTTCCCAGCAGTGTCAGGGGCTGAGGCAGGGCACTGTGCTGGGTGACACGGCAGCATTGATGTGACAGGAGCATCCTCCATGTGTCAAATGTGAGAATTTACTTGGATGCATTGTCTGCTTGTTCTTCACCTGCAGAAGTGCCACCTCTGCTTGAGTTCCCTCACCCTGACCCTTTTTTTTTTTTCTTTCTCACTACCCTTTTCCCTGTCCCCCACAGTCCTCGCAGAGCTGCAGCTCCAGCCGGCAGAACCACGCCCGGCTGCAGAGTGACTCCAGCTCCAGCACCCAGGTGAGCACCTTGTCCCTCCATTCCTTGTCCCTCCATTCCTTGTCCCCACGGCTCTATCCTGGCTTGGGCTGACCCCTCACCACAACCAGAATGATTTCTGGCAAACAGAACCGGTGCTGGAAGAGGTAAATGGGTCCCCAACCTGCTTTGGAGCCATTAATGTCAGAACAGTGCTCTGCTTGTGGTGTTCAGTGCTCACCTGCCAGCTCTGTCCTGTGGCCTCACACCTGACAGCCCATGGCTGCTCCCTCTGTTCATGCCCAGGTGTTTAACATGTGTTGAAATTTCTGCCCAATTTATAATGCCAAGCAAAGCATAGTCCTTTGGAGCAGGGGTTTGTGGGCTTGGAGTTGTGCAAATGACCAAGCACTGATGCAAATCCAGGGAGAAGAAGCTAAAGAGGGATTTTCCTTCCTTTCCACTGCTGGGAACATGAGCACTATGAGTACACAGCTCTTGGGGACATAGAGCCTGTGTTTCCAACACTTGCTGAATGCCTGGGATGTCTTCCCACTCACCCTTTGCAGGTGTTTGAATCTGTGGATGAGGTGGAACAGACTGAAGTCGATTCTCAGCTTGAAGATGGCAAACCAAGCAAGATCCCCAATGGGACTGTTCCCAATGGCACATGTTCCCCTGATTCTGGGCACCCCTCTTCCCAAAACTTCTCCATCACGTCGGGATTCTCAGAGCGCAGCTTCAGCAACGAGGACAGTGCCCTGGAAACCACCAAATCCTCGTCCAGCTCCCAGGGAAAGGCTGCTGGGTCCGACATGCCAGCCCCACCGGACACGGATGGTGCCCAGCAGGAGAAGCTGCAAGGCCAAGACAGCCTGGAAGGTGAATTTCCCACTGGTGGAGGCGTGGACTTTGTCCCTGTGGGTGAGGGCTCGGCAGTGCTCCTGCGTGACAGGGACACCGTGGCCCTGACTGTGGTGGAGAGCTGGGCAGACAGCGAGGCTGAGAAGCAGAGCCTGGTGGAGAGCGAGGACAACCTCTCAGAGGAGCCGGAGATGGAGAGTCTGTACCCACAGCTGGACTCTCTGACTGTGACTGACCTGACCAGCAGTGAACCCGCTGCTCTCTCCTCCACGGGTGTCACCTACTCTGTAAGTACAGACCTGGCCAGGAGGGCTTTCTTCCTGGCTGCCTCACAGGACCACAGAATCCCAGAATAGCTGAGGTGGGAAGGGCCCTCTGGAGATCATCCAGTCCAATGCTCCTGCTGAGGGAGGGTGACCTGGAGTAGGTGACACAGGAATGCATCCAGGTGGGTTTGGGATGTCTGCAGACAGGGAGATTCCACGTTCTCCCTGGGCAGCTGTTCCAGGGCTCTGCCACCCTGCATGGGAAGAAATTTTTCCTCATGTTGAGGTGCAATTTTGTGTTTCAAGTTCATGGCCATTGCTCCTTGCCCTGTCACTGGGTGCCACTGAAGAGTCTGGCACACTCTTGGCACGCAGCTGGAGATGTTTGTATGGATTGATGAGATCCCCTCTCAATCTTCTCTTCTCCAGACTGACCAGGCCCAGCTCCAACAGTCTCTCCTCATCAGAGAGATACTCCAGACCCCAAATAATCCTTCTGGCCTCTACTGGACCCTCTCCATCAGCTCCTTGTCTTTCTTGAGCTGTGGAGCCCAGAGCATTCAGCACTGGGGCTGAGTGGAGGGGCAGGATTTACCTGTGTTTGCCCGGTACTGATCCCATAGCTGGGCATAGAGGCCTCTCACCTTCCACCCAAACTCTGCCCTGTCACTTCAGTGCCCTTGCAACCCTCTCCCTGCTTTTTACTGGAAAACAAACCAACTCTGCTCTTGTTTTGGGCAGCCAGAGCTGCTGGACATGTACACGGTGAACCTGCACCGCATCGAGAAGGACGTGCAGCGCTGTGACCGCAACTACTGGTACTTCACCCCCGCCAACCTGGAGAAGCTCCGCAACGTCATGTGCAGGTGGGGGCTGCGGGGGGCTTCCCGGGATTCACCTGCAGGCTGGGGCCTCAAACTGTGTCCTGGTTGCTGAGCTTTGCTCCTTGCCTTCCTCCCCCAAATCCCCTCATCATCCCAGTGCCGGGGCCACAGTTGTGGACGTGGCGGTTCCCAGGCTGAGGTGTCCGGCTGTCCTTCCCCATCACTGCTCTGTCCTTGGGTTTTGGCCAAGGCAGAGGCTCCCTGGGCTGCCCAGAGACCCAGTGCAGCCCACCTACTTTCTGGAGTGTGCCTGGATAATGTTTTAATGAGGATCAGCCCACAGAGCTGTAGTGCTAATGAGAAAGTGCCTGAAGCACCAGAATGGTTTGTGCCTGCCCAAAATCCCAGGAGAGATCCAGACCTGGGCGCATTTCTGAGTCCCTGTGACTCAGAGCTTGCCTAGTGACACTCACAGACTCCAGCTCAGCTGCTGCTTCACAGACAGTAAAGGATAAAATATTACTACTCATCTTGCAAACATGAGGAGAAGCTGCAGTTCCATCAGTGCTGTCACTTCACCTGACAGCCAGAGCTGGAGATCTCTGCTGAGATTAGACCTTCAGCACAGCACATTTTGGAAAGGCAGTGGGCAGCATGGAAAAGATCCTTCCCTTGTGCCAGCAGCAGATCTGAGTCCTCTCCGAACACATTTTGCCTTGCTACCAAATAAGGGAAGATATCCCTGCAGGGCTGGGTGTTTCCTGGGACACTGGGAATGGGAAGGCGAGGGAGGCAGTGTCTGCAGAGAGAACCAAGAGGATGAATGGAGGGGGAAGGATGAGAATGAGAGATGAACAAATTCTGTCAATCTCTGCCCTTTAACCAATGACCCCACTGTGTTATGCTTTCCCATTTTGCTTTTCCCTGCCCTGGTATTCCATGCAATGGCCATGGCACAGCCCTGGATTGACCCTGGATGTGGCCATGGCAGGGTGTTGATCCAGGACTGTGCCATGCATGCCTTACCTGGGAGTCACCACAATAATTTAATCATTTGCAGCACAGGGATAGCAGAATGAACAAGTGTGATTTACCCCAGCATCCTGGGAAAGGAGACAGGGCGTGGGCAAAGGAGGTGGCAGGTGGTGGCACTCAGGTCCCAGGTCACCTCTCCTGCTCTCTCACACAGCTACATCTGGCAGCACATTGAGATTGGCTATGTGCAGGGGATGTGTGACCTGCTGGCCCCTCTCCTGGTCATCTTGGATGATGGTGAGTGTGTGTGGCTCTGCTTTCCCTGTCCCTTTGTCCTGGGGGGATCTGCAGGGTTGTTGCCCTTTGCAGTGGAGTGCCTGGAGGTGTGGAGCAGGATCCCGTTTGTCCGTGATGCTGCCAGGCTCCCCGGGGCCAGGGTGGACTTTCTGGAGGGATGTTGCTGCTGCAGGAGCAGCAGTGCCCCTGCAGCCCAGCACTGATGTCTCTCCTCCCTGCACAGAGGCTCTGGCTTTCAGCTGCTTCACTGAGCTGATGAAGAGGATGAATCAGAACTTCCCCCATGGAGGAGCCATGGACACCCATTTTGCCAACATGAGGTCACTGATCCAGGTGAGGGTTCCTGGCACGGGGATGGCAGCTCCTCACACCCAAGGGGGAAAGCTGGTCCTGGAGAGGTTGAGGGGCTGGAAGAGGTTTCTGGGAAGCAGGAGGGGCAGCAGGGGCTCTAGGGACAGCCTGGAGCAGTGAGTGCCAGGAAAGGGAGGGAGGAGCTGGTGGGAGGTGGGGCAGTAGGAGAGCCAGAGGGAGGTAGGCAGAGGGGTGGCCAGTGCCTTGTGTGTGCATTCCTGAGCTTCCTTTCGCTTTTCTTGACAGATTCTGGACTCTGAGCTCTTCGAGCTGATGCACCAGAATGGGGATTACACTCATTTCTACTTCTGCTACCGATGGTTTCTCCTGGACTTCAAGAGAGGTGTGTGCTGAGACCACCCAAGGCTGGGGCAGGGTCTACTTCCAGGATTCTCAGCAGCTTTAAACTTAACTTGGAATTCCTTTTCACTTTTCCCTGGTTTATGTCTGGCTGATCGTTCTGTCTAGATACAGAACCTGTTGTTCCAGAGCTGCAGCTGAGCCTCTCTACCAGTGTGTCCTGGGGCCAGTGCCACCTGCTGCAGGGCAGAATATTTCTCCCTACAGATAACTGACTTACTGCTTCCAGCTGGAGCAGGTTTCTGTGGGAAGGAAGCACCCAGCGTGTCACCCCAGTGCTGCTGTGAGCTCTGTGAGTCAGGGTGGGGTGAGTGGAGTGGTAACTGCTGTGCTCTGCTCGCAGAGCTGGTGTACGACGACGTCTTTGCCGTCTGGGAGACCATCTGGGCCGCTGCTCACGTCTCCTCTGCTCACTACGTGCTCTTCATAGCCCTGGCCCTGGTGGAGATGTACCGGGACATCATCCTGGAGAACAACATGGACTTTACAGACATCATCAAGTTTTTCAACGGTACAGCTCGTGCTTTGCTGGGCTGAGTTTGGGGCAGCACAGGGCTGGCTGTTAACACATCTGGGCAATGCTGGAAATGTTGAACACACCCAGAGCTCTGAGGGGTCTGGTGGGGCTGGAATCCACCTGCCCTCCTCAGCAGTGGCCAGCCTGGTTGTGCAGAAGGAAGCTGAGGGTTGGGCTGTGCTTCCTGCTGCTTTTCCCATCCTGAGGGGTGGGTTAGGGATGGCTTTCCAGAGCCGGGTGTCCATGTGAGGGGAGTTTGGGAATGTGGGCAGCACAGCTGTGGGGTGGGGGCTGCTCAGGTCTGACCTGTCTGGTCCCTCTGTCTGTGTTGCAGAAATGGCTGAGCGCCACAACACCAAACAGATCCTGAAGCTGGCTCGGGACCTGGTCTATAAAGTGCAGACTCTGATCGAGAACAAATGAAGGACGTGGGGCAGACAAGGCACCCGAAGAGCCAGGACTGCCCTCCTGATGCTTCCTCCCTTCTCCTGTTTCTCCAAGTGCCACGCCTGTGGGACTCAGGTGGTGGGACACGTGCTGCTGTGTGAGCTGGGAGTCCCCTGGGCTCAGCACAGGCCCCAGCTCAGACCTTCTGCAGTGACTCAACCAAAGATCCCTCCAGGTGTGTTCCTGTGCCGGGAGCAGCACCAGGCAGTGGCTTCCTGGCCTTGGAGGGGCAGCAGCTGCCGTGGCCACCAAAACTGCCCAGGCATTGCCACATCCCAGGGCAGAGCTCGGGGGCTGGGGGAGCAGAGCTTGGTGGCACAGAGGGAAAGCTGGTTCCTTGGAAAGCTGCTTCCTTGGGCAGCCCTTCCCCGTGCTGTGGGAAGGCAGCCAGCCCTGCGAGCCTGGGCAGCACAGGGATGCTGCCAGTTCTCAGCTTCTCACCAACACATCGAGGTTCTGCCAGTAATGGGGGGGACTTTGATCACAGAAATTCCTCTTTGGATCTTGTCCTTCAGTGCACTGCTTCCCCTTCAGTATTTTCTTTTTTTAAGGCTCTGTTTTCTCCCTGCGATTTTACATTGTTCCTACAGTATCTGAGCACACAAGAGCTTCGTGTCTGGATGGATTTTCAGAACAGCTCCAAATTCAGCATTGGGGTTGTTTTTCAAAATCCAGCCTCTGTAATGTTCTCTGAGTGCTGGGAAATCTGGTCCTGACCTCCTCTGGGACCTCCAGGCTGGAGGTTTTCTTACCTGCCTTACTTTAGCTGCTTTTGGTAGGGGTCTGGTCTCCTTGTTGTTCCTCTGAGCTCCTGTGAGGGAAGGGCTCCTCAGAAGGCAAGTCAGAGCTCTTGATTATCCTGACTTTCCCTCTGACAGCTTCAGGGCTGGCTGTTGAGTCCCCTAAACCCACTGAGCATCTCCAGTTAGGTCTTGGTGGGCTTCTCCCACAGGCCTGTGAGAGGCAAATAGCCCAAGGTCCCCTGAGTGGTCTTTGCTTTGGGAAGATGCACTTGTGTGGCCACTTTTCCTGCACAGCCTGGAGCCCACTGCATGAAGTGCCTCTCCAGCTGCTGTGTCCCACACAGGCTGCCCTGCAGAGGCTTCAGAGTCATTTTTCAACTCAGGTAAAAACAATACAGGAAAAGGAGAGGAGTGGGTGGATGGAGGGTCCAGCCCTGCCGGGGAGGGCTGTGCTGGCAGTGCTGGGCTGGAGCTCTCTCTCTAAGGGTACTTTCTCTCAAGTTTTGCTGCAAACATTTGTGTTCCCCCCAGTGCAATGTATGCTGTGTGTGTGTGCTCTTCTCTGGCCCTGCTCCTGCCTTGCTGCTGGAGTGCTCCCACGGGAGGGAAAGGGGCCCTTCCTTCTCCCGTGGAACATCTGTCTGTGCTGGTTTGTGTTGGCTCGTGGCACGTGTCAGATGCTGCTGGCAGGAAAAAAAGGTGGTTGTCAGTCTGCACCAGAGAAAACTGCTGCTTCAGGGAAGGTCTGAGGAGCATGGTGGAGTGGTTTGCTGTTTCTGAGCAAATCAGCAATTTCTGTATTCTGGGACACGGAGGTTGCAGCTGGAAAAGGCAGTGGTGCATCCTGAACCACTGGGAAGGGGCTGGGGCAGGGGGGGAGCAATGAGCAGCCCTTTACATAATCCCAACAGATGTGTACAACAATCTGGGAAATTCCCTGAAGCAGTAAAACCCCAAAGGGTGCTGGGCTGTGGTAACACAGGAAACAAAGAGCTTGAGATCTGCCAGTTCCTGTGAGAATCTTTCATCTTTCCACCAAGCAGAGCGAAAAGCTCGTGTTCTCCCTCCTTCCCAGGCTGCTCCTGTTTCCACAAGGTTCTAGGACAGATCTGTCACCTGTCTAGAGGGAAAGGGGAGTGCTCTGTTCTCCCCTTCCTGAGGGACAGGGACCCACATGGCACCTGAAACACCACCTGACCAAGCAACATCGCTGACACTTAACCTTTCAAGCTTCTTTCCTTGGTTTTTAAACGAAAACAGCCAAGAAATTCTTCACAATATTTGCTGTCTGTATTAACTGAGAGTGTCTGTGGGCCGCTCAATAGCAGTGTTTTTTGAATAATTTCTGGGGCGGGGGGAAAAAGTATTTATTTATTGATTGTACCTGACTGTGTGTCCTTGTGTGCTGGTGTGTGAGTGCGCGCTGTTGTGCAAACGGAGATAGAAATTTTCAGTGTTATTTACAATATCTTGTAAATGTTTACCAGAGAATTGTGTCTATATATAATATATATACAGTATAGAGAGAAAATATGTGAACTGAGGGGGTTATTTTTTGAGGGTGGGGTGAGAAATCTTTTGCTTCTAAGAACTGTGTGGTTTCTATAGCACCTATTCCATGATGTGCCAATCTGTTACTGTCCCTGTGCTGGGAGAGCTGTTCTGGTGGGGCAACAGGAATCTCAGAGCAGAGCCACCATCACAAAACCTCAGTTTGGCTCTATCTTAGTTCTGACTTTAAGACTGGACAAGAGGAAAAAAAAAAAAAGAGGGAAAAATAATATAAAAAAGCTTTGTTTATCTGTGTTGCTGGGCAGGTTCTTGTGCTTGTGAAGACCCACAGTGAGGCCCCACCATGAGCCTGGGGCTCTCTTTGGTGGTTAACAACTGCTAAGAAGCTGAAAAGCAAAGGTTTTGCTATGCAGCTGTTTGTGGGCCTTCTCTGGCCTCAACCTCTCCTGCCTGGCTCTGATCCCCATGAGATAAAGCCTTGTTCTCTCATTCTGCCAGTGGGAATCGTGGCCCTGGAAGCCAGCAGGGATCTCTCCCAGCTGTGCAGCCAAGGATGGCGTGTTTGCCATGCAGGAGAGGCCCGTCACCAGGCTTGTCCTTATACAGTAATCTTGTCTGGCCCCTTGGGGAAGAGGAATGTCTCATCCCAGCAGCTCTGTGCAGCTGAAATCCCCCCCAGCAATGGCACTGCCAGGCCAGGACTATTTTAATCTGTTGTTGGCTCTGTGGGACCAGGAGCTGGAGCTCTGTGCCTTAAACTGACAGAGGGCAGGGTTAGGTTGGATTTTAGGAAGAAAGTCTTCACTATAAGGCACAGGTTGTCCGGAGAAGCTGTGGCTGCCCCATACCTGGAAATGTCCAAGGCCAGGTTGGATGGGCCTTGGAGCAACCTGGGATGGTGGCAGGTGTCCCTGCCCATGGCAGGGGGTGGAACTAGGTGATCTTTCAACCCGAACCATTCCATGACTCCACGCTTTCTGAGGAGACTGCTGCATTGTCCCCTGGGTGCAGCAAGGGTTGCACGAGCTGCCAGCCCATGTTCTCTGCTCCTGTCACTCCAGAGCTGAGCCTGAGGAAGGATGGGCTCCATGGGCTGAGTTCAGCTCCCATCACACCCTCACTGAGCACCTGCATTGCTGTGGGGTTTGGGGTTTGTCTCAGGCTCAGGCTGCTGAGCTCAGATAATCTCGGTGTGTGTAAATCCACTGAGTGTTTGTGTCCTGGCCCTGTTTCCCTTGAGGGAGTGACAAATGGATTCTCTTCCTGCTTTTGAGCTTGTTGCTCATGCAACCTTCCCACAAGCTCCTGGTACCCATCTCTTTTGGTGTCACCTGTGCAGACCCTTTAGAAGTCGTGTTTGTTCCTAAATGTGTGATTTTTCTAGGAGTTGTTCTCTTGCTGTGTTGAGTCCCTGAATCGCTTTGCTGTGAATGTTTTTCATGAAGTCTGAGAGGGTTTTTTGGATGGGAGCTTCCTGCTGCCTCCCTGTCCTGCTCTCATCCAGCCCCTGGCATGGGGAACATCCCTTAACTCATCCAAATGCTCCTCGTTGTACATTGTGAGCCAGCAGTGGAACTGCAGGTGTCAACCCTTGTCACTGACAGGTGAAAAAAAAGGCTGAGAGATGGAATTATTGAAGAGGTGGGGATCACAGATCTCATCCCAAAATCCCACCCTGGAGACACAAGCCTTGTGGCCAAGAGCAGTTTATGGGATGGGGTTCTTATTCTTTGTTCTTTATTTATTTATTACTTACTTTGCCTGATTCTTTTCCCTCTCTTTCCTGGTTTATCCTGAGATTGGTCCCCTGCACTGGGAGCCACTGTGGCCAATGGACCCCTGACCAGGGATGGGACCAGTTTTGGGATTCTCATCACCTAAGTTTGCTTTTGAAATATCTTACAATATCTAAATCGCTTTTCTCTAGAGGCACAGTGGGAGCCTCCGAGCCTTTGATCAGTAGGACCAAAATGATGGTCATGCCATCGAAATCTCTGTCTTATTTCTCATTCCATTTGGGAATTTCCCCGACTACTGAGCAGTTCTGGGCTTGTCTTCAGCATTTTACTATTGCATGAGCACAAACTGATAGAGCACAATGTAGAGATGGAGTTCCAACCCTTCCTAGCACTATGGAAGGGTTGGAACTCACCAGAACCTGTGTCAGAAATTCCTATAAAAGCTTTTTCAGACACCCTGAAGTAAATCAAATGCCACTGATTGTTCCTGCTGTTCCAGTGATCTCACTCAAGGTCAACATCCTCATTGCCCTGAATAATCAATATTTCACTGATTAAGGCATCTGAACCTTTGTGGTCTCCGGTGACACCACATTTCTGTCCTCTGGTGGCCACGGGGGCCATGGTTGAGGCCATTTGGTGCCGTAGCCACACGTTCCCATAGTTCAGTGTGTGGATTCCTTCCCAACTTTGCCCAAATCCTGAACTTCCCGGAGAATGTACCGTTCAGGAGTTTATTAGCTTCCTTTTATAGCTGGATTTTGCACATGGAGGCTGAGCAGAGCCCATGGATGGTGCTGCAGGGGATGCTCCCTTCTCCACGATGGCTCCTGAGCCATTGGCAGTGGGACATGGCCAGGAGCGAGGGCACTTTGTATCAGTGCTTTGATAAGGGGCAAAAAGCACCATTTATCCTTTTTTTCTAAACTTCAAGGTTGTTTGTTTGGTTTTTTTTGTTTTTTGTTTTGTTTTTTTTTTTTAACGAATCAGTGCTAAAATTTAAACTATGCACAAGATCTTAAATATGTGGAAGTTTTAGGAATGACTATGGCTTTGCTGCTAAGGATGATAAAGAATTGGAATTGAAAATCCTGCTCCTGGATACTGAGAGACTAAAAATGTCATTGTTGTGACTATGTAAGATCGACTTAAATTCTCAGAAATTCAGCCTCTCTGGAGAGGAATTCCCAGAAACCTGGGAAGAAACTGTTTTTCCAAACAGAATCAATGAAAAGCTTTGAAAATGCGACGTGGATGGAACCTCAGACCCACGATTGTCACTTCCCTTGTTCAAGGAGTGTTCTGGAGGGCCAGGCAGGGCAACAGGGTGTGACAGCCATCGTGGGGGCTCTGTGGGACAGGGAATTACCCCTCAGCACAGGGATTTGAATGTATCTGGTGTCCTGGCATTGGACTTTTCTGTTGCCCTACACAGAATTGCTGCTTTTCTCTGTTGAATGCCATTTTGGTCTCTGGGAGTTGCTCAATCTGAGCTTAATGAGCACTTACAGCTTTTAATCTATTTGTAGAAGTGCTGCTAATGTTCTTAGATTATCTGAATTCCACACTGTGGTATAATATCTGTTTTATATTATTTTATTCATGCTTTTGTTGTTTTGGTTTTTTTTTTAATGTAAACTGTTCCTTATTGTTGTTCAGAAAAAAAAAATTAAAGCTCTATTCTCTATGGTTAATGTATTTTCAAATCAATCAGGTCCTGGTGTTTTTTTCTGGCTGTGCAGTCCTTGGGAAGGCAGAGAACAGGGATACCGTGAGCAGAGTGCTCGAAACGCTTGGTATTTCCACACTGCTCCCAGATTCCGGAGCCCTCTGTTGCTCATGGTGAGTGTCCCCTGTCCTGGGGGCTCTGCTGTCACCTGGGCTCCTTTTTGCACCTCCCTCGCCCTCGTGGTCCTCGCTTTCCCCCATCCCTGTCTCTCAGCCTCCTCAGTCCAGCCTTGCTGACCCTGTCCCTTCAGGCAGGTGTGTGGCAGTGGCACCTCCTTGGTTCTGCTGGCACTGTCACCTCCCTCCTTCCTCTTGCTGTACCCCCCAGTAACAGGGGGGAATTTAAACCGATGGTGAAACAGAACAATCGAAGAGCAGGAGAAGCGCTGGGGAAGGGCTGGGCCAGGTCCTTGGTGTTGTGTGCAGTGAACTGCCCCAGACAGAGCAGATGGGGAGGTGACAGTGGGCCCTGGCATGAGACAGCCTGGAGCTGGGACATGGTGGTGACGGGTTACACCTGTGTGTGATCCTGTGCTGCCAGGTGAGCTGCGCAGGAGGTGAGGGAGTGCGTTCTGCAACGGTGCCCAAAATGACCTTGGACTTGATCTCGTTCACTTGCCTCGCTGTTTCCTGGATCAGTCTCCAGACCTTTAAACTGGCACTGGTGGGAGGGGCTGCGGTGCCTTTCTTGCAGGGAACAGGAGCGACAAGTTGTTCATCAAAAATGTGAGGAGGACAAGCTGCCTGTGGTCCCTGCCCCTGCTCAGGGCTGGCACTTGTCAGCCCTCTAGACTCCACAAGATCCTTGGGTGCTTGTGAGTCTTCCAGTTCTTCCATGGGGGCATGTCGTGTGTGGGCATAGGGAAAGGGTGCCCCCTTTGCCCCTGTGGTGTCAGTTCCTGCACTGCTGTTGGAGGCAGGAGAGGTCCACATCACCCCAGTGTTGTGTTTTAAGCAGCACAGAGTTTAACTGCATTTCTAAAAATGAGAATGCAAGGAAGGCTGGATGCTCTCTCCAGATTCCTGCCTCTACATACTTATGAGAAGAAGCTTAATTAAATAAATCCTGGTATTTAATTAATCCTTAATATGTTTGCTTCTTGAGGCATGTTTGCTCTAATGGCCCAGCCCCAGGTTCCAGTGCAGGCTGAGGGTTGCAGAGAGCTCACAGCTCAGAACTTCAAAAGCTGATGATGACACTCCCTAAACACGCAGAGTTTGCAAAATGTCAGGGTGGGATTCAACGAGCCCTTGCAAATGTGTTAATTACCTGATATTAATTGGCAGCCTAACGACCAGAGGCCACATCCCCAAGGTGCCAAAGCAGGAATGCTCCGTGTTCCGGCATGGAGAGGCTGGCAAAAATCCTGCCAGTCGGATGGAGGAAAGTAAATGATCCTAAAAGTGAATTTCATTAATTTTTAACTTGGGATAGTTTCTCACAAAAGCAGCTATCCTGAGGTTGTGCTTTGAAGTGCATGGAAATTTCCATCAGCTGCCACCTCCATGCAGTGCAGGAGACAGCAGCTCTGTCCTGTGCAGGAAGAGAAACCATTCCAACCCTTTGCCAACAAGGGCTCTTCAGGAGATGTTCACCATCAGCTGGGATTGTATTATGGGAGCTCCTCCAAGGGGTGGTGGACTTTCCATGCTCTGTTTTGACCCAATCCGTTGGCTCCCTGGTGGCAGATGAACCATTTTGGCTGTGCCCAGGGCTGGGTGTGATGGGGGGCACTGGGGACTGTGCTGGTGAGCCCAGCTGTGAGTGCTCATCCTCACACAGCTTTCTCCCAGACTCGGGCACGTGGTACTGGACCCGGAGTATTTATAGCCCTTGTTAACATGCATGAATGGGCATGCTGAGTCCTGGCACAAACATCTGCCCCGGTGGGTGCTGTCCTGGCAACACCCTGCGCTCCCTCTGCCGCCTTGAGGTGCTCCAGCACGTATTTCAGAGAGGCCTTTTGCAAAGGAAAATGAAGCTGAGAATTCAAAGGCTGATCCCCAGCTGTAACAATCCCTGCAGAGAGGCCCAGTTTGTACAGGCACCACCAGCTGAATGATTCAGGGTAAGGGCCGGACAGCCTCGGGTCCCTACCCAGCCCAGCAGCACTGGGGGCTGGAGGACTGTACAACAGGGACTTTGTTAGCCTGGGATTGGGGGTTTCAGAGCATCACGGAGTGGTTTGGGCTGGAAGGGACCTTGAAGTCCATCTCATTCTCAGGGACACCTTCCACTACCCCAGTTTGCTGCAAGCCCGATCCAACCTGGCTTTGGAGACTTCCAGGGATGGGGCAGCCACAGCTTCTCTGGGCACTCTGTGCCAGGGCCTCAGCACCTTCACAGGAAAGGATTTCTTCTTAAAATCCATTCTAAACCTCTCTTTAGTCAGTTTAAGTTCTCCTTTTGCTTTCTTTGACTGCAATGACTGAGGTGGAGCAATCCACGCTCTGACATTCCCAATGAGCTGTGGATGTACCTCACAGCCACAAAAAATGAGCTCAGGCTCAGATCCAGGAGACAACAGCACAGGGATGTGTTAAGCCAGTCCTTAAGCACAAGGAAGTTCTGTGCTTTTTCCTGGAGCATTTCTCAGGAAGTGAAAGCATTTCTGCAAGGCTTTGGCAGCCGCGTTGGAATGACACGTGAGTGCTTAGGAGTTATCAGAGAGCTCTCTGTGATAGTGCAGCACCGAGATTATCCGTGGGGGTTCAGTGGATTTTCTGAGTTGTTTCCAGGAGTTCAGTGAGGTTGTTGGGGAGGAAGGTGCTGCTGTCACTGTGCACAGCTCGGGGTTCAGTGCACTCTCTGGTTTAGTGACTGACCTGGCCCTTGGGTGGATGAGTTTGAGCTTTTTTTAGTTCAGCAAATAGAACACAGATCCTCAGCTTTATCGCCGTGACTAAGGACGTGTTGTTGTTGGCTGAGTTACAGGAGTGCGCTGAAATCTGAGTCACTCTTCTGCTTGGGAAAACAAAAGCAGACTCCCAGGAAAACTGCATCCCTTTGTTCTCCCCACAGCCCCACAAGTGTGGCCATGTGCTGTTGCTGATAGCACAGGGATCGGGATGGGGCCATGTCCTCGCCCAAACCAGTGCAGGCAAAACCACCGGGGATTATATAACTGGCAAACAATCCCACACCCACTGGTTCTTCCCTCTGTTGCATTGAAACCTCCGTGACGGTGCAATCTAACAACTCCTTCCTACTGGAGAGCATTATACATACAAATTTGATGCTCAATTATCCTTGTTTTTTAGTCAAGGATTTCTTGGCTATGGCTGCTTTTAGCAACTGAGGTTTGACAGACTCTGCCTTCCCAAATTTCTCCTTTCTGGAGGAAGAAATATTGTGGGGACACCATGGTGTAATCCCACAGGCCCCGTGCCACCTCGGAGGGGTGATGCCCTTTCCAGGGCCTGGCAGAGCTCAGCCTTCACAAGGACATTGGACTATTTGTTCTACAGACTATTCCCTTTAAAACAGGACTCTCTCTCCTGCCTTCCTTCTCCCAGCCCTGTTCCTGAGTCAAACTTGAGGATGGGAGAGGCAGCAATGGGGCCCCATGGTCAGCGGGGTTTCATTGGGAAGGCAGTGCCAGGGCTGTGCCCTCCCTGTGCTCTGAGCCAGGCACTTGCTCTCTGTGTAGCTCCGCACTGATTTCCATGGCGGATGAACATGAGGAGGTGGGAAAAGAACTTTTAAGGACAGTTGCTGTGGTGGTGATGGGGAGTGGGAGGATTTCCTGCTTTCCTTTACACAAATTATATGTAGTGGGCAGTGGAGCATCTTCCTGAGTGCTCAGTGCCTGAGGTGTGTGGGGAGCTCCTGCCTGTTTCCTCCTGAGGCCCATCCTGAGCTGTCACCAATAATTTTGGCTATTGTAGGAACAGTTACTTGTGGAAGGCTGCAAGGCAGGACATGGAAGTTCTTCCCTGCTGAGGGCCAGAGCATTTCAACACCACGAGGGCCTGGGAAGGGTAGCAGGGGAGCACTGGCAATCAGTGTTCCCCTGACCCAGATGGGCTGGTTCTGCATACACCTCCACCTCTCCACATGACAGGAGCAACTGGCCCAGCAGGAAGAGACAGAGACTGTTCCTGGCTGGAACAAAGGAGGGGAACTTGTCTCAACCACTGAAGTCAGGCAGGGGTGAGACAGGAGTGAGACAGAGCAGGGGCTGGAGGGTCTGCCTGATGTACCCCGGGGTTTGTCCCTCAGGTGTGTCATGGCAGCGTCCATGTGCCATTTGCAATTAACCCATTTCTCCACTGCAGGGCACTGACAGTCTGTGTGAGAGGAGCTAAATCAGCGGAGCAGCCCCACTGGTTCAGGGAACATTCACTGGTATTCCTTGGTTTATGCCATTCTTAGCTCAATTCTGAAGAGATCCCAGCCTGGAAGATAATTGCATGGTGGAGAGGAGAAACAGTGTCATTACTCATCTGAGGAGCGGAGCCTTTTGTTTGAAAACTATACCTGAAGGATGGAAACTTCATAGATAAGGGGCCTGTCATTCTTTTCCAAGTGCAGACACTCCTTCACTTTATATTGCTGTTTGTCATCCCTCTGACGGCTCCAGTGAAGTCATAAAACAGAGGGTCAAAGCTCAGCTGTCTGCGAGATGGCTCTGGCAGTGTCTGCATCCATACTGCAGGATGGAATTACAGCCCTAATTCATATACATGGGGTGAGAGGCCAGGGCTCTGCATTTAACTCTGCCCCTATTAGGGACACCTCTGCTCTGCTACCTCCTGACAAACTCAGTGGGAGAAAGATTCATGCAGGATTTCAGGTGAGGACAGAGCACAGGGGAAGAGCCTTTCCAGGAGCCAGGGTTGTGCCACATGCCAGGTCCTGCCCTTGTCCTCTGCTCACTGCAGGACACACACACTGGGGTATTGGAGTGTGTCCAGGGAAGGGAACAAAGCTGGGAAAGCAGCAGGACCAGCTGAGGGAGCTGGAGGGGCTCAGCCTGGAGAAAAGGAAGCTCAGAGGGGACCTTCTGGCTCTCCACAGCTCCCTGACAGGAGGGTGCAACCAGGTGGGGATCGGGTTCTTCTCCCAGGGAGCAAGGAGTAAAACCAGAGGAAACGGCTTCAGGCGATGCCAGGGGAGGTTTAGATTGGATATTGTGGAAAATGTCTTCATAAGAAGGGTTGTCAGGCATGGGAACATGCCGCCCAGGGAGGTGGTGGAGTTCCCATCCCTGGAGGGATTTAATGGATATGTGTTGATGTGAAGCTTGGAGAGGTGGGTGGCCTGGGCAGTGTTGGGGGAACAGTTGGACTCAACAGTCTTGGAGGGCTTTTCCAACCCAAATAACTCTTACCATTCTAAGGGAGCAGCAGCACTGGGTGTCACTGGGGTGGCAATTCTCCTGCCTCGTGCTAGAGCTGGGGAGCAAGGGCTGGCTGGGGTTCCCATCTCCCCAGGGCAGCACTGCCGGTCTCACAGTTCCCCGCCCTGTGCTGCCCCGCGCTACAGCCATTCCCTTTCCCACAGGTTTGGGGTGTCCCCAGGGCAACAAGGGCTGGGAGAGGGCGAGGATCTGGCCCCTGCGGCCCCGCACCGGTCTGGCCCAGGCCTGCTCCGTGCCTGGCAGCGCTGCCATGCTGCTGGAGCAGCTCCTGCCCCAGGGCCTGCCGCGCCTTGAACCAGCCCGAGTTTCTGTGGCCACTTTGAAGCTGCCAGGTCTCATCTCCCTGGGCATTTGCAAAGGCACCCACTGAGGCTCCTTCTCACACAGTGGGAAACAAGAGAGCAGCTCCTTGGGAACACGGCTGCTCTCTTGAAGTGTCCATTTGAATGCAGCTCCCAGGGCTATGGAGCCTCGGGAGGCTGGCGGGCCCAGTTCTCTGTCTCTGTCACTGTGGATGTGTTTTTTGGAGGGAGCTGCCATTAAGCGGCTCCTGAATAACTGATCAGGTGCTTTCCTTCTTCCCTAAGACTTGCTGAGAGCCCTGTGTGCTGGAGCAGGGGTTTCCAGCCACGGGTGGAACAAGAAGCGCTTCAAAGAAGTGTAAGAGGCAGGAACACCCTCCTTGCAGAGGCACTGATCCAGGCCATGGATCGCCCTCATCTGCAGCAGAGCTGCAGGGAAGGTGCTGGCATGGAAAGGTAGCTGAGGGGATGGCTTGGCTTTGGAAAAGCAAAAGGCAAATGAGTCATGGAATTGGGATCCCTTTGTGTGGTGAAGATAAAAGGGTTGCTAAGATGGGGAAAACACCTATAGTATCCTGATTTGGGAGCAAGGGGGGAAGCTCTGGGAAAGCGATCTTAATTTAAATGGGATGTGGGTGGGGACAGAGGAGGTGAGGCAAGCTCCATATTCCCGCTGCTGTTGCAGGGCTGGATGTTTCTGCTGCTGAAACCTTTCTTCTCGCTCCCATCCATGCACCTGCTAAGGGACAGCTGCAGTGACTCTGTATGGCTCCCTTGGAATGGATCATGGAGAGAACCAGCGGCTCCACTGGCTCAGGACCCCTGTGCCTGCAACAGAAGGAGATCTGGGCTGGTTAAAGGCAGATGAGTGAGCTTCCCATGGAGGGCAGGGACACAGGATTTGCTGCCTGGTCTTTCCCTGTCCTGCTAAGAGCTGAGATGAGGACTAGAGATGCATTTTCTTTGTGCCATGGCATCACCCTGGCCCGTGGCCAGCCCATCATCCACTCTCCTTCCTCCTGCCGTGAATCACGGCCTCGCCTTGGAGCCGACTTTGGACTCCTCGGCAGGGAACCACACCTTTGGTAACGACAAAAAGCAGCATTTGGAACTTTTGAACTGTGACAGCTGTGGCATGGAAAGGATGCCTGTGGGCAGATCCCGTGACTCCGGTGCCATTCCTGAGGAGGGGACTGAGGAGGAACGCTCTCTGAGCAGAAATGTTCCCTTTCTGATTCTCCTTGCTCTGAGGCCATGCTCCCTGGACTGGGCTCCACAGCTGTGCTGTGCTGAGGGTGACAGAAGGACAGTGGTGCACAAGGGGTCACCACTGGTGGCCACAAAATTGGATCTCCTACCTGGTGTGCGACAAGCCAGTAACGACATGCTTGAGAGAGACATTATTTATTTATTTATTTCAGGGTTGTGCAGCCTGGGTGCTTGGTGTATTCCTAAAATCTAGCCCACCTCACCGGACTTCCCTGTTATTATTTATACACAGAAATTCAGAGTTAGTAACTTTCCAAGCACAATACTTTATTAGGATTTCCAATACAAGTTGCTTCTCCACATGCTCAGGGGGAGGGTTTTCACCTGGGTAGGATCTTTTTGACCTGTAGGTGCGATTTTTAGTATTATAACAAACATAGTTCAGCTATAGAATATACAGGTTTTGTAAGTTACCAATGTTTACGTAAACATACATCAATATCTTAATTTAGGTCCTTAAAGCTTGTTAGTTTCAGGGTGTCCTTGACTAAGGGATGCAGCTGCTGCCTGTTCTACTGATTAGAATCACAGAATGACAGAACAGTTGTGGTGGGAAGGGCCCTCTGGAGATCACTCAGTCCAGCCTCTCTGCCAAGGCAGGGTCACCTGCAGCAGGTGACAGAGGATTGCATCCAGGTGGGCTTGGAGTGTGTCCAGAAAGGGAGACTCCACGCCCTCCCTGGGCAGCTGGCCCAGTGCTCCACCACCCTCCATGGAAAGAGCTTCTTCCTCATGCTGCCGTGGGACTCGTGTTTTAGTTTACTGCTCCTTGTCACCGGGCACCACTGAACAGAGCCTGGCACCATCCTCTTGGCACACGATTTGAGATGTTTGTAAGGACTGGTGAGATCCCCTCTCAGCCTTCCCTTCTCCAGACTGACCAGGCCCAGCTCCTGCAGTGTCTCCTCATCAGAGAGATGCTCCAGATCCCTCATTATCCTCATGGTCTCTGCTGGACCCTCTCCAGTAGCTCCTTTTTTTTCTTTGTACCGCCCAGAACTGGACACAATAAGATAATCTTCACACATCCCATATTTTCCAACACTACCCACACCCAGCTCCTGCCCCTCGCAACCGGCGGCGCCGGGACTCGAACCCGGGTCCCACTCGGAGCAGGTGGAGCTGGGCGGAGCCAATCGCGGCCGCGCTGCGCGGGGGGAGCCCCGCCCACGGCCCGCACCGCGCGGTCACCATGGCAACAGCGGCGCTTCCCGCAGCGCCCCGCGGCCGCCGGGGCGAAGGGGCCGGACCGGCACCGGGGCGGGACATTCCCGCCTCCA
>WEKY01022923.1:872508-941506 GCA_013390045.1 Picathartes gymnocephalus | reverse complement strand
TTTTTTTTTTTAATTCAGTTTTCAGCCATGTGCAGCACCATCACCTTGGGTGTTAATTGAGCTCCTTGTGCGTGCAGGCTCCTCTGGCAGTGGCAATATGCTTCCCAAATGCCTGATTTCTACCAAAGGGGAAAAAAAACCCTGTTACAACTTGGAAATAGGCTTTACTGAAAGCAGGAATTTCAGACTTCGTGTTCCATAAGTTTACCAGCCCTTCCTGCCCCATGTGCTCAAGGTGACATTGAGACCAAATGTGAAAGAATCAAGTCCTGACCAGCAGGTCCCAGGTGGATGGAGAGCTCAGGGATTCCCACTTCTGGGATTCTTTGCACAGCTCTGTGATTTTGCTTGGGTGTTGTCCTGGACTCTGCTCCATTCAGCACTTGTGTTTCTCTGGCTATTAGATAATTTTGAAAGCAGTCCTGTCACCTGCCCTCTCTTTCACACGTGTTTGGTTTCTGCAGAGTGGAAAAAGGAGCTGTCTTTGTGGTGAGGAATATGTTGCTCTTCATTCCCTGGTCCTTGCCCTGGACTTACTCCTTGTTTGATCATTGCTCGTGGAGCTTCCTCCCTTCTCGCAGGTTTTCCAAGTAACATGAGAATCAAATTGATATGATTTGTCTGTCCTTGAGTTTGTAAACAGAGATAAGAAAACTTCCTTTAGTCTTGAAAATTTCACTGTAGTGTTGCTTGTGGGGAGTGCTGTGCAGTTCAGGGACAGGACCTGGAATCACATTGGAGGGGATTTCCCTGAGCGTGTCATTTAGGGACACCTTACAGTTGTGACTTCCTCTCCTGGCTGCTCGTGTGTTTAAAAAATTGTACTGGTTTCTTATCAGGGAGTTTCACAGATCAAGGTATTTCTCTAAGACATGGTGTGTTTACTCCACAGCAGCTGGTAATTTGGCACTGCTCACTATGCAGGGGAAGAGTCCTTTGGCAAATGCATTGGTCATACTGAGTCTCGGCTGGGTAGTTAGTGAAAAATTTGACTAGTAAAAGGATGTGTTTAAATGCAGATTGGAGTGTTCTGCATCCATTTACGTGTGATGTCACTCTTCTTTCCTTATTTTCAAGCTGTTTCTTTTAATGGGACATTTTCTTGCTTGAGATTGGAAATCTTTCTCTTCCCAAGCTGGGTAAATGTATATGATGCTGTTGGTCATAGGGAGGTGTGTAGTGCTGCGGCCTTTCTGCTCGCTGATTTTATAAATCTATTTCTTAGGGCAAGTGCAGCTTGTTCAATTCTCAAGTAGCAGGCAGCATTTGGGGAGGAAAGGGCCATTCCAGTGAATCCTTTATGGAGCAGGAGATCCTGCTGTGTGCTGTGGGCTGCTTGGAAAAGCAAGACTGAAATAAATGCTTAATCCTGCAAGCCCAGGCATGAGGCTTGTGGTGATGCTGTGAGCCCAGTCTGTATCATTGGTTTGTGTTTGGTGCACTGGAACCTGGGAATGTGTCAATGTTTTTAGGTGTGTTTTTAGTCTGGTATGTAGGAATAGCCCAAAGACATCGTAGGGCAAAAGCCACAGATTTTTTGCTTTTGCTTCAGAAATCTCTTTAAATGAAGAGTCCCTGGTTGTGGTAGTAGGCTTTGCAGTGTAAACCACTGTGTGGTTGTCTTGAACTCGCAGCCAAAGAGACTGGAATAATAGTGTCGGGAGAGCTGTGGAATTCTCTCCACAGCAACCAGTCTTGAATCCTAATCACAGCCCTTGGAGTGACCACAGCCTGGTGAGTTTAACAGTTTAACTGGAAGACTTCATGCTTGGCAAACTCAAGATGCACCTGCCTTGATGCAGGCAGCTGGATGTGCAGACTTCTCCTAAAAATGTCCAGGAACTGACTGTTGGGTTGCCAGGGTGTGTGGTTCCAGTGACATGTGACTGCTGATTCCAAGGAGGTGCTCTGCTTGCTGCGTTAGAAGAAGTGAAGTTGGTTCTCTGTTCTCTTGTCCTTCATTGACTCTCAGTGAGATAGAAGGACATTCTTTTCAAGCTGTGTTCCAGGAATAATTAAAAAATTAACAAGTAACAACGCCAGAGCAAGTCAGTTGCTCTTTGCCTTGAGAGGGCTTCTGTGGGTGAAGAGGACTTTCCATGTCATGGGTTGTGTTAAGTGGCAGGAAAACCAAATTCTTATGAAAACCTGGATATTGAGTGTTGCCAAAACGCACTAAATTTAGTGTGGTGGCTCTTTTATCTATTTGCAGCTATTGCTTAAAAAAACACCCCTAATATTTCCCTTTTATTCTCGTTATTGGTATGACCTGAACATCTGATCACAAAAGGATATGTAAGTCTACTGGGTGATGATTTTCCTCAGGCCTGGGCTTAAAGAATTCAGACTCTTAAAATTAAGCCGTTTATGGGAGCATACTTTATATTCTTTTCTCAAATCAAGGAGGTTTATTTTCTTGGTTCTTGCTGTCTTTGGTTTGTTCTGGGAATATGTAATGCCAGAACTTCTACAAACAAAGAAGCTTTCAAACAGCTTGGGGATATTTTTCAGTGCATCTATATAAATAGGAGATCATTAATACATATTTTTGCAGTTCCTGAATGCCTTGCACTTACGTTGAGACAGTGGGAGTTGAGTTTTCTTTTTATGTTCTTCATCTCTACAGAACACGCTTGAAGAGAGGAAATGAATGTTTTCTGAGGGTTGTGTGATTGTGGTGATGCAGTTTGAGCAGTCCAGGGCACAGAGGGTTATTATCCAAAACACTGCTTGTTTGTGGTTGAGTCATGTCCAATGAGCACACACTTAAACGCTGGGGGTGGGGGGGGCGAGAGGGATCTGGGCTCCTCTAAAGCCACTTACAGAGCTGTTCATTAAAAGTTTTTAGCAGAATGAAGTGCCAAAACTTCCAGTTTTGGGCTAGAGTAAAGCTGCTGCTTGCCTGAAAGGAGATAGTGTTGGTCTTGCAGCAGTGTGAGAACTGAAAGCTTCTTACTATTGTAGTGATTAGGAGGCACGGTGGTCATTGGGCTGGTGTAACGAGCAGGAAAAGATAACAATTCAGTTGCTGGAGGTTTGGTATCTCCCCAGTTTTCACTGGGAGGGAAGAAGCGTGTGCGCTCCAGCAGCTCCTCCAAAGAGCCATGCCGCAGCACGGGCAGCTTGGGAGTAAGGCTTGTCTTCCTGTACACAATTAGATGAGCTTTAATGTGGGGAGGGAGAAGATCTGAGCCTTGTTTCCAGGTCAAAACACCCCTTTCATTTGGTTGGGGGATGGGAATCGCCAGGAGCCGAGTGGGCTGTTAACTCCAGCTCCGGGCTTGACCCAGTTCCTGCGCAGAGCTCTGGAAAGCGCCTGTGCTCCAAAGGGGCAACTCCAGCTCTGCTGCAGGGACAGCGCTCGGATGCCGAGGAGGTGGATGGCAAAGATAGAAGGAAAAGAAGTTAGCTGCATTTTGTTGTTTAAATCTAAACTACGTAGGTTTAGTGCACTGGGGAGGAGGTGAAGAAATGAAGATGCTCTGGCTGTACTTTGTTAGTTTTTCTTTGATTCTGGTAGTTAAACTTTATCCTTCCTAGTTTCCAGGGTTAGGAAGCTGCCGGTGTTTTAGTGAAATGCCTGATAATAAGAGGATTTGCGTGTGCTTTTAGTGCTGCAACATTGTTGCCATACATAGCGGCCTCTTCTGTTTATATTTTCATAGTGACTGTTTTTGTAATCACAGTATTGGTTAAATATGTGCTTTCAGTGCCTTTCAACAAGTGATGTTAATAAATGTCAAGTTCTAAAACTGGTTATCCCTGCTGTTGTAAAATGAGGACGATCATTATTTTACAGTGTTGGTGAGAGTTTGAAAGGCAGAAACAGGAGTGGAATTTTAAGTTTGTCTTTATTCTGCTCTTTTAATGAGCTCAGCCCAGCCCGTACTGGGCCTGGCTGTCTCAGTGCAGCTGTAGCACCGGCGGCTCCTTGCAGGGAGGGAGTTGTGCCAACATTTAGGAGGGATGTTTATCTGCTGGGAGTATCTTCAACCATACAAGGCTTTCGATGGACAAAGCTGCCTCATCCATAATGAGCCCAGCAAAGCCAGGATGTGTTTTGAACAGAGTTGGAATTTCTGACCACTGTAACTGATATTTCATGAGAACACTGGGAATTCTTCATTGACCCAAAGGAGCACAACAGGCCTTTCTGCTGAAGCGGAGCATCACGGCTGGCTCACTCCTCAACTGAGGGACCTTACAGAAATGTCACTGTTGTTATTGTTGTCAAACAGTGTCTTACTGTATTGGCACTACTGAATGTCAAATATTGGTGTAATCTGTCATTAGAATGTTTTCAGCAATGTGATGGTTGCAGAGTTATCTAAATACCATTCTGTTCCTGCTGTAAACATGATGCAGTGTGGGGTTTTTGCATGTTTGAGCAGCAGTAACAGTTCTGTCCAAGAGAAGCTGTGGCTGCCCCATCCCTGGAAGTGTTCAAGGCCAGATTGGACAGGGCTTGGAGCAACTTGGGATAGTGGAAGGTGTCCCTGCCCATGGCAGGGGGGGGAATGAGATGAGCTTTAAGGTCCTTTCCAACCCTTCTGTGCTTCTATAATAGAGATCTTCATTTATGCAAATAAAGTATTTCTAAAACGCTTGGATTTATGCATCATATTTCTTACAAGTCATCATAATGTTCAGTTAATGTTCTTCACAAAATGAATATTTTAGAAAATAATTAAATCACTGCAGCTCTGTGGCTGCTGCCTGCGAAAGAGAGATTAAATTAAATCCTTCTGATTACAGCAGAGTGTCCAGTAAAACTTCAGGTCTTTGTTACTCTCCTAAGTACAGTTGTAGTCACTATTCCTGTGAGGATGTGCGAGGCTGCTGGAGAGGTTTCCACGTGTCTGACCTGCTCTCACTTGACAGGGCAGTGATGTTTCCTTGCCTCCTTCCTCATCTGGGTGAATCACAGCACCCATCTGAAACACTCATCAATAGTTACAGGTCAGCATTTCAAGAAGGTCAGGGAGGCTCCTTTCTGCCTCGTGAGCATTATGCTAATTCAGTCGTTAAACATATTGGAATTGTGCGTCCTTTTGCTTCTGCAGTGCTTGCAGATTCCATGGGAGCGTTTTCCCTGTGCTTGAAGCACAGAGGGCTGGTTTTGGAAAGGGAGAGGTTTTCTTGTAGCCTGTGTTGTAGTCACGCAGGAAATGTGTCTGTAGATTTCAGTCTGAATTTGTTCTTTGTGTGAAATATTTGCTTCAGTAGTGTCACTGTCATGTTGGTGCTTGTGCATGAGGAGGAAATGTAAGGAGATGATGGAGAGCCTGAAGCCTTAAGATGAAATACATATTTTCCTCTCCCAAGGGCACCTTATTGAAGCATCTGTGTAACTTAGGCCTCAGTACTGACACCTCTGACAAACAATACTGAGCTTTTTCTCTCTTTTTTGTTCTTAAATACTGGGAATGTGTTTTAGTAGTGCTTCCACACCAGCATGTGTAGAATCTTCAGAGGTTATTTGTGCTGAGTGTGTGTGATATCCGTAAAGAAATGATCATGCAGAGCATTGTCTTTGTTGATATTGGACTGTTGCACACAATGGAGAAAGCAGTTATTCTGGAATCCAGTTTCTTTGTACTGTAGATTTATGGCCGGCTAAGATGGTGTTTTCACAAGCTTGCCTCTGTAGAGAGCAGGTTAGTATATTTTTCAGATTGTCTCCAAAATTCTTGTTTCAGTTCCATTGAGTTTATTTTATTTTTAATTTAACAGCTTTTATGCCAGATTTGCATGCTTTAAAAATGCTGAAAATTGATACCTTAAGGTTAAAGCTTTTGCCATCTTTGTTCACCGTGACGCTAGAAATGGTTATCTGTCATGTCCTGTCTAATAACCCTGGAAAGCTGGACCTGGACTGAGCTCCCAGAGCCCGGGGTTGGAGCTGCTCACAGAGAGAACCAGCACCACAACTTGTCTGCAAACAGTGCCTGGCTGATCCAACGGCTCTGCTCCTGCTCACATCTGGACAGAAGGCTGGAGTGAAAAACTTGTTGAGGCATGAGTGTATATTTTAATATACATAATTAACAGAAGGTTGTTTATAACTGTTTAACCAATATGGGCTCTACACCAATGTGCAAGGCAGTGTTTGTAGTAGGTTGGACTGGCTTGTATTAGACTTGAGAATCTGTGGCATTTATCACTTTGCTGCAGAGCAAACAGGCCACACACTGCCTGAGCACTGGGCAGGTTTGGTCAGGCAGAGCTCTTCCATCCTGTCTGTCTGCTTTTTGTTCATCCTGATTTTTGAACACTTTGGCTCTTGAACCTGATGACTTTGGGGAGGAGAACTCATCAGGCTGACCAGGGCAGTTCCTGGCCAGAGTTTGTGTCCAGTAGTTCACATGGACCTTTTGTCTGTGGTGTGCTGGTTGATTCATATGTGATGAAACAAAATGAAAAAATTGCCCAATCTTCTTCAGTGAGCAGGTGTCCTGTTGGCTCATCAAATCTCAAAGCTATAGATTACTGGAAAATGAAAAGAAACCAGATTTTGTGCCTAAGTCACTTCTGAAGCATCCTGCACCAGCTGCTGTCTCATGAGAGATATTGGGACGTGTGGATCTTTGATTTCCTTTCCAACTTTGCCACATCACATTCATGTGCTGGATTGGCATGGCTTCTGTTCTGTAACTGATTTGGCTCAGGTGGCATTCCGACTGCAAAAATTCTGGATGCAGAGCCAGTTAATCTGTTTTTATGACAACTTTGAACTTGCAGATCTATAACAAAAAGGCCAGTGAGGGAGTTGGCTCAGCAGATTTCTCAGTAGCTGCAGGACTTGCTGTGCTTCTTGAGGCTGGTGAACATCTTGTGCCTTCCAGAGGCATCCAGTGGAGTTAACAGTGATCACAGTGGGATGAGTGGGTCGTGCTTCACTGTGGGGCTTTGTGGGGATAGGCATGAACAGAGGTGGGGAGCTGGGAGAACTTGGTATATCCTGGTTTTCTTTTGAGTGAGATTTCAGTCAAAGGATCCTTCTTTGTAATAACTACAGAAAGGTGTTTCTAAATTCACTGTGAGATCATTCTCAGGTTACTAAATCCCTTCCTTGCATATGCCCTGAGAAACTGGGATCGTGTGCCAGGGCTGCTGCAATTGTGGTGTGAGTGTGGCTGGGTGGGGGTGATTTGAGGGAAGCTTCTTGGTCTGGCTGCTCATGGGTGAGTGCTCATGCTGAGGTGCTCAGGTCTGGATGAACTGGTGAGGCCAAACCTGTGATCTTTCATTCCTCCACATTTTTGTGAGCTCCAAAATATGCCTGTGTCAGCTATTCATTATTACCCTGCTTTAAAATGTAGAAGATCTCTACATTGGACCACGAGTTTCAAGTGCTTTCATGTTACTCTTCTGTCTTCATTTTGATGTGTTAAAGTGCCTCTCTGGTTTCTGTGCTTAAAACTTCCCAGAAGGGTAAAAAGCCCCCAGGGTTCACTTGTGGTTAAAAATGCCCTTCTGTGCCAAAGTTGTGAATGTGGTTTGAGCAGCCCCTGGGGTTCTCTGGGCCTCCCTGTCCATGTGCTGGACGTGGGGATGTTCCACACGAGTGCTTCTGCACATCCAGGCGCTCCCAGGTTCCCAGTGCCGCTGTTTGGATTTCAGAGCTGGTTTTTCCCACTTCAGCTATTTCTTTTTCTTTCACCCCCTTCAACAAATACATTAATGTTTTTAGTGCCTGGACTGTTGTCTTTCAATTAATAGGCATTTTCCCCCCTTCTGTGCTTTCTCAAGCATGTAGGGAGGTGGAGGGGATTGTTTAGTACTCATAAAGCTTCTAGATAGTGTATGTGTTATCAATAATTCATGACAGGCCTTGATTTTGCTGAATAATGTTATGTTTCTGAAGAACAAGGTAGTGTACAATGCATGTGCAGGCTTGTTTTTATCAGAGTTCTTCGCTTAAACATCCTTTTGTTCAGAAACTGGGAGAAATGCAGCGTCACTGCTGTTTCCTCACAGTCACACACGACCTTCTGTGCTCTGTTCCATTCGTGGGGCTTTAGGTGAAGAAGAAGCTCCTTTGTGGGTTGCTGATACCAATGCCCTG
This sequence comes from Picathartes gymnocephalus, assembly GCA_013390045.1. Lineage (NCBI taxonomy): Eukaryota > Metazoa > Chordata > Aves > Passeriformes > Picathartidae > Picathartes > Picathartes gymnocephalus. The sequence continues at coordinate 933,438 of WEKY01022923.1, read as the reverse complement.
CTCACAGGCAACCAAAGGAACACTTGTACAAGCTGGCAATACCCAGCCAGTGGTTCTGAGGTGGGCATTTGCATTAATGTGTGGGAAAAAACCTATTTCCTGCATATATGAAAAGCCAGATGTGCCCTCTGAAGGAAAAAGAGGAGCCTTAACATCAAGGCAGCAGCAGTAGCTCCTCTGGCACAACGTCAGACATTGTTGACAGGGCAGGTTTGTTCTGGGTGTGCAGCTCAGGGCAGTTTATTGATGCCTGGCAGGAGGCAGCACCTGCTGCAGCACCATGTCCTACCCGAGCTGATGCTGGGTTCAGTACACACGGAAGAGATCAAAGAGCTGTTGGAACATTGGGAACAACCTGAGAGGTGAAAAGATTTATGTCTCAGTTTGTCAGTGTGTTTCAGAGCAGAGGGTGACATAAGAGATTTTGGCCCAGGGAATGATAAATGCCACCAAGTATTTGGCTTTTATAACAATATTCTATTTGACTCAGAATAGATCCACCCATCTCTCCTTAGTCCGATGCTTTTTTTGCTATCTGTGAGATGGGAGTGGAAATGGTAAATGAGGGTCATGTCCATTTGATCTGAATGAGTTTTAATGGCTCCTTCAGTATCCTGAAAGGCATAACCGGAGTAAAATTAATCCAGTTTAAGGTTTTATAATTTTCCTGTTCAAAGTTGGGTCATCTTTTCTGTGAAGCGCTTGAATGGCTGCTGTAGAGCTGGAGATGGAGGTGCTGCCTGGGAGATGGAATTGTGTTGTTTGTTAATGCCAGCTCTGCCAGTTTTTTGTCACAGTGCTTGTCTCTTGCAGCAGTACCAGGGAGATCACCTTATCTCAGCTCGCTACCACCGTGCTGCAGCTTTGCAGGTTTGATCTTCAGGGCAGAGGTTGCTATGACTCAGAGGAGCGGGCTTTGAAATTGTTCATTTGTTCACGGAACAGAATAATCTGTTCCTGGGAACCAACTGGTCCAATCCCCTGTTTATCAGTGTCTTTCTCCCATGAAGCTGCAGTTCATTTCTAGAGCAGTGCCTGGTACGAGTATTTTGGGCTTGAGTGTATTTGCTTGTTGACTGAACTCGACTACGTGCTTATGCTCTGACTAATCAAATATTTGAAAGGTGGAATGATGGACTGAATGGAGAAATTGCTGTGACACAGTATTGGCTGTCTGTTTTGACAGAAAATGTGTCATTACCAGACAAATCAAAAGCTGTTGAACAGAGCTTTTTGCATGTGATTTTTTAAGATCACAAGTGGCAAATCAGCCATCAGAGAAGACATCAGATGGCAGAGCTGTGAGAGCTGAAACATTCGTATCAAGAGTGTGCAATGACAGTTTTCCCCAGATCGCCCGGAGAGGTTGTGGAGTCTCCCTCACTGGAGTTATTCCAGAACTGTGCCATGTGCTCTGGGATGACCCTGCTTGATCTAGAAGATGGGACCAGATGACCCTCTGTGGTCCCTTCCAGCCTGAGCCTGCCTGTGATCCTGTGATTTCTTTTTGTCCAGGTGAAAGCTTAGGAGCAGCATAATCTATTGCAGCATCTCTGCTGTATTTTATCAGTAGCTGCCACGTGCTCTTTGTGAATGAGTCTTTGCTGGCGACTGTGCAGCTTCTGAATGTGTCAGTCAGGACAAGTACAGGTATAAAAATAATGCACTGTAAACCTGCTTTCTTGTTTTTGCAGAAGCAAAGGAATGTTAATTCTTAGCCCTTGGATACACATTAGTCACCATAGCTAAATATGCACATATATAATTTTTAATCTCATGATTTTGGTCTTCTATCCCATCACTCTGTTTCCTTTGTCCTCCAGTTTTATGGGTTCAGGTTTTCTCCAGACAGTTAAACTGTTGAAATGATCTCTCAGTGTTTTCAAGGTCATGCTTCAAGACCAGTAGCCTGAAAGTCTGGGTGAAACTGCTTTTTTTTTCTCTCCATACAGCAATACCTTAATTAACTTTTCAGCACTCAGATGAATGTATAAAGGCTCAGTATTTATAAATTCGTCCTGGTGACCCCACATCAATCACAGAACAGCTCAAGCTGGTTGTACTTTCTGAAGGTGGTTTACTGTGCCAGGCCACAAATGCCATTTTACAGTGCTGGAAATCCTGTTAGAATTTGAGGAGGCAGATCAGAGGATTAGGGGCTTTGTCCTTCTGACACAAAAGCACCTGCTGTGCATGAAGGCAAGCAGGAAATATCTTCTCACCTCATACTATTTCTGTGTTACAGTAACGTTTGGAGGCTGGGTTTGTGTGAAAAGATCCATCCCCTGATTCCGGCCTGGGGGCACAGGGCCATGGGTCAGCTTTATTTCTGAAGGCTTCAAAGTGCTGTGGAGGCACTTGCCTATTTTTGTAACAAGTAGGTGGATTTTTTCAAAAAACCAAAGCCCATGGATCTGCTTCACTCGAACCTTTGACTTGAATTCCTCCGCAGGTCAGCCAAACCTCATCTCCCACGGGAGTGCTGCTCCTCCTGCGCTTCCCATGAGCTTTGGGGTCCCCACACTGGCTGCCAGGCTTAGCAAGGTGCTGGACAGCAGGGCTATTTTAACTGCACCTTTGCTCATCAAGGTCCAAGTAGCTTCCACCAGTGTTTTGGGAGGAAACTGTCCCAATTATATCATTGCTGCTTTTAAAGCATTTGCAGCAGCTGGTGGCTCTGAAGGTAGCGAGTGAAACAAAATCCAGTGGTAATATCCATGTCCTGTCAGCTCTGAGATCAGACCAGTTGTCCTTTGTCTTCCTTTGCTGCCAAGAGGACGAGAAAGATGCACAGTTATAGTAAATATTTCCAGGTGTGGGTGGTCTCTAAGCTCCTTTTACTGCTGAAACATGGTACCGAGCATGGTATTGTGTAGGGGAGTATCAAATGGAAGAATGCCGAAGTTGTTTTTCATTCCCATATTTCTGTCTGTGCTGCAGCTGGCTCATCCATCTCCTTACACTCCTTTGGCTGTGTCCATGGTGTGCCTGCCAAATGAGAGCATTCCCACCCAAAGCTGGAGCCCCTGGAGAAACACAGCCCTGCCTCAGTTCTGGGGGCTTTGGAAAGCGCTGCCTGCTCGAGGTTAGAGGGATCAGTAGCTGCTTGATGTATTTCTGAAACTTTAATGAGCCAAATTTCACCTTTTTAAAGTAAGGTCATGGAGCTCATACACTCAAAGGACATATAAATAAATTAGCTTTTGATTAATTCCATCGTATTCATGATGTGTAGCATAAGATATGAAAAAGAGTCAGGGATTTAACCCACTCCTTGAGAATCTGTGCAGAAAAACTTAACTCTAGCCAAAATTTATTTAAAATACAGTTAAAAGTGAAGTTAAACTTCCTTCAACAAGAAGACCATGTTACAATTAACTGGCAGGAAGTTTTATGATGATTCTGAAAAGTTTTGAGGAGAAATTTGCCAAGTTGCAAATTCAAGTACCCACCCTCTACTGTGTCCGGGATGTGACCCTGTTAACCTTTGGGAGCTGCAGATAGAATAAAGTCCTCCCAGAAACAACCAAAGATCTTCCTGGAAGGGCCTTAATTTGACTTTTTTCTTTTTTCAGTTCCACAGTCAGTTTTTCTTGCTTGTAGCCAAACCTGATCATTAATATTTCATCTGGCACGCAATGCAGTTGTTTCTGGAATGTCTTTTTTTTCCTGCTAAACTGCATGGGGAGGTTATTTGCAGATCTTGTTTGTGGTTTAAAAGCATTTGCAAGGATGAAACTTAAAAGAACATAAGCAGGAGTTGAAGCTGACCACAAAAGCAAAGGTTTGATGAGAGAAGCAAACAGAACAGCACTCTGTGAGGTCTGCTGGGAAACACCCACCTTCTGCACAAAAACACTTTTAGCCTCACTTCAGCTTTATCCCATAATTCATGTTGTTCTGCAGAATGTCATCCTCAGCTGGCAGAAATCAGGATTTTGCTTTTATTCCCTATTTCAACTGCCAAAAGAATTGGACTTTGTGAAAATACCCACCCACTAATGAGCTGGGTGGAATCCCTTGTGTGGAATGCTGGAAATAAAAGATGATTCACACAGGAGGATAAGGATATGCAGCTTCTGGTACCAAAAAATGGTGATTCACCAACATTTAATGTAATTTTCATTTGGTTGGGTTTTTTTTCTACCTGAAACTCAAGAGCCTTTCAAAACAAGTTAGGCCTGCTTTGAAACTGGGAAGGGAAGAGGGTTTCCTCTGCAACTGTCCATGAGAGGATTGGGGAGAAGGAAATTGTGGAAGATTGGGGTGTGATGAGGCAGTTGTGCAGGTCAGAGGAAATGCTGAGCGTGCTCTGTCAGTCCCTGTGCTCTTGAGGGATCTCTTGAGTAGAACACGATGTACAAAGAGGAAAATCCCCAACCAGGAGCTGGCTTGGACAAAGTTGATCTTGACAGAGAAGGAGTTGGCCTGAGGTGTTTGTAGAACGGTGGTCATTTCCCCCAAAACCCAGTGCAGAAACTTTTGGAGCTGAATACCCAAAAAATGGGTACTTGATAATAAATCTATGGTTGCAAACTGAGCCTTTCTAAAGGGTGATATTCTGAAGCTGTTTTCTAGAAATAACTGGAGCAACCTGCCCCTTTTGTACATTAATCCTGTTGGGTTACATTTTATATGTGACACACAGACACTCTTACGAAAATAGCAAGGACTGACAGCTGTGGAAGCAGATTATTACGTGTAATTTTTTTTTCCCAGATCATTCTCTCCAGGCACGGCTCTGTCTTAGGAATTCAAGGAAATTTGGAGGATGACTCCCTGTGCCCCACAGCCATCACTGTGCATTCTCTCCTGGTTACACACAGTAGCATTTTGCTGTTGAATCCTGTTCTACTGTAAATTAATCCCAGAATCCCAGACTGGTTTATGTTGGGAGGGACCTTAAAAGCTCATACAGTTCCACCCTTGCCACTGGCAGGGACTCCTTCCACTGTCCCAGGTTGCTCCAAGCCCCATCCAGCCTGGCCTTGGACACTTCCAGGGATGAGGCAGCCACAGCTTCTCTGGGAAGCCTGGACCAGGGCCTCAGCACCCTCACAGAGTTTTCCTGAATCCCTGTCTCAGCTGATTGTCCTGCTACATCGGGAATGGGATCTTAAATTCATGTTGACCACACCAGTGTATTTAACATTGAATATTTACTTTAATAAATAGATGTTACAGCCTCTGGGGGGCCAGCTTGAATTACTGAAACTGCTGCTCTATAACTTGTTGCCATTTTAACTGCCTAATCTTTGCAGCATGGAGATCAAAATACAAGGTGTAGAGTTCTCACGGTGGAACTGAGATGGCAGCACTTAATGGAAAGGCTGGTTGAAAATATTGCAGTTCTTTAGTGCAGCTGCACGGGGGTGAAGCTCTGGCAGGTGATGATCGTTATGCAATTGTACTGGCAGGAGCAATTATAGATTTACAAGTGCTTGTAAATGCTGCTATTTATAGGATGGACACTTTATTTAACAAAATGCTAATCTTTTCTGCAGTGGAGGAAATGTCAGAGTGGAGTCTTTTATCCTTGGGATGGGACTGGACTGTAATGTCCAAAAGAAGAGCAGTTTGTCTTTTTTGTAAAAGAAAAGAGCTGGAGGCTTCCAAGTGGCTTGGACATGGGAAATGGAGGAAGGATATTTTGAGTTTTGCAATACTTTGGAATTCTAATATTAATTATCTGTGGGGCTTTGCAGATCTATCTGGCTTGTGAGATTTGAAATATGTGGTTTTAATTCTCAGCCTTCTAGTTTTCATTATTGAGAAGGAGAACTGCGTTTCTCACTGTGAATCTGGGAAAAGATAACTTAAATGCATTTTATTAGCTGTTTTTACTTTGTGAATAAACTTGTCCTGGGAAATTAAAAATTAAAGCCAGTATAAAAGTGTTTTTGTTAATCTTTCCCTTTAAGAGACTCTGAATGTCCTCTTAAATACAACTGATGGATCTCGTTGCAGTGAATAATAATGTGAATCAGGCTTAAACCCAAAAATAGAAAAAGCCTACTTTTTACTGAATTAGTTTCATGATCTACTTGGTTATTAAAGTTTCAGAATATGGAGCTTTTTTCTTCTTTGTGTTATTTTGGTTGTGCTGTAGTAAGTCATGTTCTTGTCAGCACTCACACTCGTACGTGCGCGGTAAGTGATAGGATCTGCTCTGTTAATTCTTATTTAATCCAATCAGCACCTCTCCAAGTGCAGGAAGCAGCAGAAGGAGGATTTCTTGGGAGAACAGACAGGGATTGCTGCAGACTGACCCCGGTGTTCGGTCAGTGAGGACTGGAAGGAGAAAAGAGAGAAGAAAAATGTTTGTAGAGACTAAATCATTTAAGACAGTGGGGCAACCTTTTGTAGGAGAGATGAAATAAATCTTGGTTTATGGTCATCTGCTCTCAGTAGCTCCTGTGACTTGTTGTGCCAGGGAAAAGCTGCAGGCCAGGGGAATGTTTAGAATCATGGAATCCCAGACTGGTTTGGGTTGGAAGAGTCCTTAGAGATCATCCCAACCTCCCAACCACAGTCATGGACAAAGCCATGTTTTCAGGAGCTGCTAATATATGTAGTTATACAAACTTCTTCTTGTATCTACACAATAAGGGAGTAATTTTTTTTTATATTGGAAGCAGATTTGCTGATAAAGTTGTATGTAAAAAAGAAAAACTTCATGTTTATTTGGTGATTTTTTTGTGGAATATTTTTAGTGGGTATTCACTGCTAGAGCCAGGCTTTCTGCTTGATTTCCATGTCATAAACATGTTTGGTTTTGGTTTTTGTTTTTTGTTTGTTCTGGATTTTTAATAGCAAAGAGATTTTCTGTGTGGAATTTTTATGGTTTCCACCCTTAGAGAAGACAGATGGACTTGTTTATCTGCTGCAAGGTTCAGGGCCAGATTATAGATGATTTTGCTTTGTGTAATTTAAAGCATTCTTGTTTCTGAGCAAGGAAGTTGGCAACAGTCACGTGATTCATGGTGGAAAAATTATCTGCAGGCTGTTGTCTTAATAGGCTTAAAGGAATTAGCAGTGATGTAAATAATAGTTGTGTGTGTGGTGGGTGGGCAAGTGCCAAAGCAAGGGCATGTTTGGGGTGAAGCTCTTCCCAAATGATTTTCTGCAAAAATAACCCTGTGAAGTGAATAATCCATTTTGATTTCTTATGAGCAATGTTAACAATTTTTGTAATGATAGATCTTTAATTAAAAATTCAGGCGACGCCTGAGGGCATTAAGATTTGAAGGGGCGTGGAGCGGTGTTTGCGTTTGCATCTCTGTGACATCCTGTGGTGGCTCAGCTTAGCCCAGGAAAAAAATCCCAGTCACAAATGTTTGGAAGCTGAGGAAGAGGAGCAGCGGGGAAGAGCCAGGCCTTCACGTGCCAGCCTTTCTGATAAAAGCTGGAGGATTTCAAGAGACACTTCAGTGCCATTTGTAATTTCATTTGCGTGCAGAATGCGCCCACCACAGCTGCGGGGAGCGTGGGCACTGCTTAGGGGGCATGGAGAGAAGCAGTGCCCAGAACTCTGGGGACAAAGGTGCCCAGAACTCTGGGGGTTTGGAGGCTCTGCTAGACGGGATGGGGATGTGCTGGGGCAGCATGGGCATCTCGGCTGACTGTCCCTGGGCAGGGGTCAGGGAGGGAATAACATGATGTGGCTGACGGTAATAGTATGATTATAATAGTATTACTAAATATTAATATAATCTAAAATCCTCCTGCAGTTTAATTTACAGTTGATCCTTATAAATTGCACAATATTTTGTACGTTGCCAACTGGACTAGAGATATTTTATTAAGAAAGAAACAGGTTTATCTAAACGAAGATATGTGTTTCAAAACTGAGACACTGTGTCTAGTGTATGTTACACTTGGCATTGATAACATGATTCCTCTTTATCAAGTGGACTTGTATCAAGGAGCTTTATAATTTTCAAAGTTGTTTTGATTATTTTTTCCTCTAAATATTTAGTTCTTTTTCAAATACTTGTCTGTTTGGGGCCACATATCTCTTATAGGGTATCTGAATTTAAAGCATGAAAACTGACTTGGGTAGATTATGTAGGGGAAAATGGGGTCCTGTAAAGCTGGAGTGTAATGAAACTAAGGAAGGGGTAAATTTTGTACTGGGGAATGTTGGCTGGAAAAGTGAGTTGTACTCTGGTTACCAGGGATTAGGTCCTGCACTGTAAATTCACTGCCCCGCGTTCCATTGAGGATCAAGTTTTGGTCCATTTAAGAAGCTCTGTGCCCCCTTCTTTTCCAGAGAAATAGGGACTATAGAATGGTTGGAGAGACTTTGTTCTCAGCTGCTGCAAGGCAGATGCTGTTTTCACAGCTGAATTTTTCCCTTTTCACTGTTGCCTGTGAGCATCAGCCTCATTCCAGCAAGTTTCCTTTCAGAGCACCTCCCAAACCCTTGCACTCTTGGAATGTGAGAGCATCTTAATCGGATTTTGATGGCGTTTCTTAGAACAAGGAGTGAGAAAGGGAGGAAGATTTCATGGAGATGAGTGAGATGGTGTAAGGGGCAGATTGATGTGGATAAGCTGATTGGGTTAGTGGCTATTTCGGAAAGATGAGGTCATGAACTTGGGAGGGGGGATATGGCATCAGGGATAAGTGGTTGAGACAGAACTCCAAGTGGATTGGAAGATGAAAGGGAATGGACAAGGTGAGCGGAGTTCATTCTCCTGCCTGACAGAAGGAGCACAAGCAGGGGCAAAAATAAATCCCTGCAATTTCGGTGCCAGTGTAGGCTAAGTCTGGTCAAGGGAAGCTGAAGGTGAAATAACCACTTCTCCAGATTGCAGACTCAGGAAGGCAAGATCCTGGTTGGGTTTTTTTAATAATCACAAACAGGAAGCTCCATATTCCACACAATCTACAAATAAGTTTATTTGTATGGTAAATTCACACCAATATAGGTCCAGTGAGAGGAGTCCAAAATTGCCCCTTCAAAGGCTGCCCAAAAGAGACAAGAGGGTGTCAATGCAAATTTGCACCCCTGGTTATGAAGTATGATGTGAGTTTTCTAAAAATGAAGAGTATGACAACTTTTGAAGGAAAAAAATAATATATCCTTACTTAGCTGCCTGCATCTGCTACGAGTTTAAATATACTTTTGTTAGGAAAAATTCAGGTTACTTCTTGTAGCTGAAATTCTAATTACTGATGGTTTTCCCACTTCTCTGCAGTAAGAATATAATTAAAGCCAAAGCTCTTCTCCTACCTTTGCTGGTGATACACAAAACTGCTTTGTCATGGTAAAAGTCGCATTTTGATGGAAAATCAGCCATTTGCAGGTCAGCTGCTCAGGTAGCACTTCACAGGCTGCTGCCCCAGAAAAGAGCTTTACAATAGAAAGTAAATTACAGTAATTGAGATTGCAGTAATGCAGAGCTCTTTGTTTAGCCAGTGATTGACAGCACTTGAATATGCAAACAGTCTTACCACCTAAATGTGGTTTTAACTGTTCAGATTTGATGAGCAGTCCCTTCACCTTTCAGTTATACCTTTAAGTGGTAATTTCTTGTTGATTCTTTAATGGCTGTTTGACAAATACACATTCTTCTGCTTTCCACAGTTACATGAGGTCACTATGCTTGGGAACCAGCTTTTTTTCCTTAGAATGCTCTGGATTTTTTGTCTCACATGGCATTGCTTGTATAGATCTGGGTGTGTGCCACACCTGAGCTGGAATATTTTGTTTGTTTGCAGGTGAGGTCTGAGCAGTGTCTGCAGTGAGCACATTCCCTGTCCTTAATGTGCCCTTGGTGACCAAGCTCTTGTTGTCGCTATGAGAAAGGATTCAGGCCCTATGGATTGGTTGCAGCAGCAAATTATGGTAAGTGGGAGCCTGGAAATTTGTAGGAAACGTTTGTTTCCATTGTATTTGGTTGTTGGGGCAAATCAGCAAATAATGGTGTTTCTTGCTGTTTTCTAGAGAAGGAACACTATGTCTTTCAGTGAGATACACTCTGGGATCAGAAAATCTGAAAGGCACCTTAATCTGAGTTTGCTTCCTTGTGAATTTATGTGAGAATGATGTTATTTGACGTTCGTGCTGACTCTACATCAATACTTGCATTTTTCTCTTTTTTTTTTTTTTTTTTTTTTTTTTTGCAGATTCTTTTTCCTTGCTGGAATTTTTCAGTTCTGTTGAATGTGTAATTCCAACTATGGCAACAAGAGTAGAAATAAATTCTACTTTGGCATCTTTGACGGCAGTTCCTGGCCTATCTGAGCTCGGGGCTGAGGAGAAGGCACAGCGTGTGTATGTCAGTGTGCTTTCAGATGGCAGCAACAAGGCAAAGGAGGCCTCAGCATCACTGACTCTCGAAGAGAATAAGAAATTTGGGAATTCCCTGAGATCTGCAACGATGCCCTCGCTGGGCTCAAGGCCGAGACTTTTCCCAAAGCCTTTTTGTAAAGAAAAATCCTCGGATACTTTTGCAAACGTCAAACCACCCATCCCAGCGTTCAGATCCAGCAGCGTGGTGAGAAAGGCCACTGAGGAAACGTCCTCTGTGAAGGTGTTGAGTGGGAATGTCCCTCCCTTAGTGGATCAGAAAGCCATTGACACTGGAAATCTGGCTGACAGTGACATGGTGACAAACGTGACTTTCTACACGGGGCCCAGTGCCAACACTGTCATTCTGTTCGAGCCAGCAGGCCCTGAGCAGCCCAAGGTCAGCCTGGCCCAGGAGAAAAGGGCTCAGGACCGCAGGGGATTTACTGCTCTGCAAACCAAGGACCTCCAGGGCTCTGTGAAACCAGCAGAGACACCCAGGAGTCCTGACGAGTCTCTCCATAGGCAGATGTCATTTTCCTCCAGTCTCAGACCAGTCTCCTGGAACTCCCTCAACACTGGTGAAAAGAAAGATGGTGGAGAAGTTCATCCAGGGGAGAAGAACAATGATGATGCAAATAATCTCAACAATAAAGTTGATTTCTCGGTTGATGTCCAGCAAAGGGCAAAACACAGACCAGTGTCTGCTATTTTTCTGGAATCATTACGAGATCAAAAGCATCACACAGTGGAAGCTTCTGAGGAAAAATCTCCTACAGAGAAATCCGGGGTTAGAAAACCAAGGCCTTTGTCCATGGACCTGACAGCTAAGTTTGAACATAAAGATCTTTCTTCTTGCAAGAAGGCTGGTTCATCCCACGAAAGCAAGGAGAATGTATCCATAATTGCTTTTACTAATGTGGGTAGTCATGATCAGTCTGAAACGGGGCCAAAACATGGAGAAACTGAATTTAATAAAAGTAGTTCTTCTAAAACAAATCTGAAATGCAGTAGTCAGGACATTGGCATCCTAAATAATGGGAAATACACCTGGGAAACAAAACTTAAATCTAAAAGTGAACAAATTGAGACAAAACCAGAAATAATTATTAACTTGCATGGTCCTGAAAGAAGCTCTGAAACTACCAGTGAAAGCAGAACTAATACGGGGGGGAAGAGAGTGGATCAGAAGGAGACGTATATGTTCCTGGGCTGTGAAAGTCCTGCAGCTTCCTCAGAAAAAGAGAATAATATCTTAAGGGGTAGCGTTAAAAAACACATTAGTTTGTTTACTTCGGAAAATCCCAGTGCCACAGTGGATGCAGAGCTTCTCCCAGCAACTGCTGAGAAGGAAGACAGGTGTGTGACCATCCAGCAGAGGATCAAGGAGCTGACAACAGAGAATCCTGACGTTAAGGCAGGAAATCTGCGGCGGTCACTGCAGTCACGGCCACTCTCTGCAGACTTAACAAAGATGTAGGTTACAGAGAAATTCAGTTTAATCCTCTTGGCTTCATGTTCAGTAAAACTTGCTCTCTCAGTCCAGTAAAAAAGCTGATCGTTTTGCTTTCACTTAACGTGATTTTTTTACTATTATTCTTAAGCTCCTTTCCTGCTTTTTTTTAATACAAAAAAAGAGTAAATTAAATATGTTCTGACAGCAGCTGAAAAAAAAATAATAAAGCTGTCGATATTGTTATCTTTGCATGTAAGTGTAACTGTCAGCGAGAGATATTATAGCTTGTTATGCATCTTTAAATCCTCTATTATCAACTAAGTTGCATAACTAAGAATTTTTTGGAAATTCCTTTGGTCTAGATACAATTTAACCACCAAATATAGTCATTTACTATGAAATAGTGATGTTTCTCCTTTAGGATATGTGATGTGGTGGATAATTTCTACCAATCTGCTTTGGTAGGAAGTGACCCAGCTGGACTAAAGAAGTAACACCAGTCCTTTGTTTTAGATTTTCAAGTCCAGCATCAGAGGGTGAAGCAAAGCCTGAGAAACCTGGGGAAACTGGAGCTGACTCAATCCACGACCTACAGGAAAATCCAAAAGTAAGGAACTGGCAGCAGCTGGTGAGCTCCAGCTGGCTCTGCAAGGAGAAGGTCCTGTTGTGTGTGGCTTTATCAATCAGTGACTTTTAAATGGGTAGGGAGGGTATTGGGGCTGACACAGTGCCAGTGGGTTTGATGGTGTGAGTCACTCTCTAGGACATGCAGATAAAAGTTCAGGAGTATTGTGTCTGCTGAGTTTGTCAAGCTCAGTGTGCACACCATTCAGTGTAGCAGTGGTAGAGAGGGAAAAATATTTTGTGTACTATTTTGAAGGGATTTCTAATGCATGAAACCCCCACAGTGAATCTCCTGTGGCTGTGGTGGGTTTGTGCAGTGATTATTCTTTATTTTCCCCAAGCAGAGCATTGGGATTGTGCTTTCCTGCATCCAAGTCCCAGCTCAAATCACAGCCTGGACCTTTGTCAGTCTCCTCAGCAACATTTACCTGAGCAGTTTAGACAACAAAGTGTTCCAGGGAAAATGGGGATTTACTGTGGAAGCTTTATGCTCCCTCTGTTTCTAAGCAACCCTTCAATGTTGCAAAACAGAACTTCTCTGGTGACAGTTCTTAGTAGAGGAGATTTAATGTAGTTTAAGGGTGTTTGTAGTGAGTTCTCATGGCTTTTTTCCTGTCCAAGATAGGAATACGTGGTAGGGAAAAGCTGCAGGTGCAAAGTTTCTGTAGTTTAGTGTAATTTTCAAGAGGAGCAATTTGTTTGAAAAAGAAACTATTTCATTAATAGAAGTGCTGTTTTCAGAATCTGACAATAAAGTAGGATTAAAGAAATTCCTTGAAGAATATAGCTCAGGCTTTAAAATCTTTATTTATAAATACCTTTAATTTTCTGATGTTCCTCACCTTTTTTTTTTTAAGATAAATTTTAAAACTTGGAAAAAGATGGAACTCTTGTAAGACCTTTGATTCCTTTTATTATCTGCATGCTGTACTTTTTCAGTGAATGCTATTAAAAATACTATCTTTTAGAATGCTGCTTGTATTTCCTGTGAGTAAATAATAGTGAAGCATTGGTAATAAATATTAATTTCCATCTTTCCTTTCTACTTCAGCTCAGCTTAACATTTCTCTTAGGTGAGCAGCTCCAGCTGTGATATTTACTCAGATCTTCATGTACCTTGCAGTTTCTGACCATGTAACTGGTTATTAGTGAGATAATTCTGTTAAAATACAGATTCAGGAGCTGGAGCTACACATTCCCTTAGGCTACTTTGGTCTCAGTGGGGTTTGTTTTCAGGGAATGTGGATGTGTTTGACTTCTACAGGCTCTGTTGCACAAAGTAGGTGCAAGTAGTTTTAAAATAAACTTTATTGCACATCTCTTAAATAAACTCAGTTAATTGTTGTATTTTGTTGTTCCAGAGCAAGGAGCTGAAGCTCAGCCATGGCACAGATTTCACAGAGGCATTTGCTCCTGGGAAGCCTTGGAAATCCCGGCAGGTTTTAAAGATAACCAACAAACCTGATCAGCTGGAGAGGAAAGGAAGCTTCCTGGGAGATGGTCAGCATTTCTCACAGCAGAGCAAGAGTCCTGTCTCATTCACAAGCAACTTTGAAAAGAAATTAAACCCATCACTTCTGGAAAAGCCCTTCATTAAAACTGTCCGAGCCACGCTGTTTGAGCACAATGTCCAGAAGCACAACGTTGTTGCTGAGCAGTCTGGGGCTGATCCTGCACCAAAAAGGATCCAAGAGCCTGAAGCAAAGCAGGACCTGGTGCTTTTGGGGCACAGCAGACGCTCATGGATGGGAGAAGGGGAGGAAACCACTGCTGCAAAGGAGCATCACAAGCAACCTGATCCATCAAAACATCCAGCACATGTAGAGAAAAGTCCAAAACCAGCTTGTTCAAGTGAAGACAAGAAAATGACTCCGGGAATTGTCTTAGAAAAGTCTTTGGTTGAGAAAAGTGAAAAACCTGTTCCCAAAAATGCAGAAGATTCTCAAATTTACCAAAGAATAGAGCCCAGGTATGAAATCTTTCAGACGTGTGGTGAAAGGGCTCTTAGTGAAGTCATCACAATGGCTCCTGAGAAAAAGGCCATGACACTAAGAGCTAGAAAATCATCTGTGAAAGAGAATAAAACTGAGGACGTACCCACAGGGCAGTCGGTTAGGGCAAGTAGTCACACTCTTTACTTGAAAGAAGATAATGCTATTTCAGAAGCCAGAGAGGCAAAAGTTCTCACAAGCAAGGCTGTGTTGAGAGAACCTGCTGATTTTCTCTCCTGTGAATGCACTTTACCTGAACAGAAAAGAGACTCTGATAAAACTGATCCTGAGCCACTGTTCATAGCTGAGAAAATACCTTATTCCACAAACAGAAGTAAAGGTTTGGGAATGAGTGAAAATGTCAACAAGCTACATGCTGAAATAAAAGGTGATAAGAATGAAGTCTTTTCTATAGATAAATCAGAGAGGATTAATGTTGTGAAATGCTCTTCTGAGAACAGGAATTTCAGGGCAGGTGGGACAGACATCCATGAATTCCGAACCAACTTGGATCGTGAAGTGATTTCCACAAGTGACAATAAACACGGGGCTCAGGCTTCAGTGTTTGCAAGTGGGCAATTTTTTAAATCTTCCAGCAGCCACCCTCCTGATACAAAGGGACTGAATGTTACTAAAGAGGAATCTGGGACCTTTGGGTTAAGGAAAAGTCTGGACTTCAACTGCAAAGAGCAAGACTTTAACTTGGCTTGTACAGCTCCTGAAAACAGCGAGAAGCTCCGAGGAGCAGATCCGGAAGAGAAAGTCAGGAGAAGCAAAAGTAGCATTTCTGACTTGAAGATTTCTGAAAGGTGGAGGAGGAGGACCTTGCCTCAGGAGTCGCTCAAGGTGGAAGAAGTTGTGTGGCTCACTCCTGAAAATATCAGAAGGCTGAGCCGGACAGATTCATTGCAATTGAATGAAAGTTCACTTAAAAAGAGAAGCAAAAAAGTCAAAGAAGGGGTGGAAGGGAGTGGGGCAAACCAAGCTATTCTTGGCAGTCCTGATGATTACGTGCAACATCAGAGTTCTGCCTTTGAGCCAAAGGCAACTTATTTTGCAGTGACTTATCAGGTTCCTGGTATCAAAAAAGAGAAAAGCTTTGTTGGTGCTCCCAGTGCAAGCGAAATTAATACAGTTTCTGGTTCAAGCGAGGGAGCAGCAATTAATCTGGACCCTGTTTTTCCTGGAAGGTCCAAACCTCTATTGCAGCAACCAAGTAAAAATGTGACGAGTTCAACTTGTAGAGAAGACTCCCGGGAAGTGCATATTAGCAAGGATTGGATCAAAGAAGATGAAAAAGATGCTGTTTCTGCCAAAAACGTGGCATTTGGTAGTGTTCATGTGTCTAGGAAAGATAACCAACAGCCTCACGAAAAGGATCTGGGTCATTCTAAAGAGAAAATTATCGATGTTGATGCTTTCCTCTTAAAACAGGATCTGGAAAATACAGCTCAAGCTGATCTCACGAGTGGCAGAAGGAAAGTCTCCTCTTACCATGAACCCCGGTCCCTGCCACGTTCCGCGCAACTGCGTAAGGACAGTGAACTGGGCCCCCAGAAAAGGAACGAAAATAATTCTGATTTGCCTCTAAGGAAGGCGGAGGATGGGTACAGATCCCAAATTCTTGATATTGATGCACTTATGGCAGAATATAAAGAAGAATCAGCAAAGGCCACTAAAGTTCAAGACAAGCTCTCTGAAGATTTTGGCTCACTGAGTAGGGAGAAATCAAAGAACAAAAGAAATGTGTCAGATAGGATGACTCTTACCTGTAGCTGGAACGAGTGGAAGAGTGGATCAGACTACTATTCTGTTAATAACAAACCAGGTGAACGTGCAGAAGAGCAGCACAGGCCAGAGAAACTAATCCTAAATGAGAAGAGCAAAGAGAAACTGGAATTACGGAGCCCTGAATTTGATAAGCAGAAGTCCAAAGACAGAAAGGTCAGCCCTCCTTACTGGGGAAACCCCAGCAGCATTTTTCCAGAGAAGTTTGTAAATTCACCTGTGGAATTTTGTAGGAAGAAAACTTTCATTGTTGATGAGGATGAGGAAGTGAACTTGACCTCCAGAAATCAGGGTATAAAGTTTGTAATTGATAAGGTACAGCCCACAAATGCAGTGAGTACAGAGCAGAGGCTGGAAGTCAATCTGGCCTCCAAGCTGTCCCTAAAGGCTGATGATGGCCTCCTGCAGAAGAGGTTGGTGACAAAAGAACCGTTCTTGGGGGTGTCTCCAGAGGCCGATTGGAGCAAAAACGTAGTGAGGAGCTCTACACTGAGAAGCAAAGACAGCACAAATAAAACGTGCGAGGGCGACTCCTTCAAAAGTAGGACGGATTGGAAGAGCTACATGTCTGGGTTTGGGACTGCACCCGCGGATCTCAGACGATCCTACTCGGAAAAATGCCGCCAAGGAAGGGACAGCCTGCCCCTCATGCAGGAGGTGAGGGCAAGGAAGGACCTGCATCGATCCAGGCCGAGCTTCCCCTTGGAAAGTACGGATAATGCATGGAAACACAAGGTGTCAGCTCAGCCAGAACCATTCTTCCATGAGGATAAAAAGGTATTTCCAAATGGTTTCGTGTAACTGAAACAGAACTTCTCTTTATTAAAGATTTTGTTGTATCCTTGTGCCACTTTTCAGCACTCTGCAGCAAGGCAGCAGATCCATACTTCTCACTAGAGCTCATTTCCTTTTTGGGATCTCTTTTCCTGAGCAATGGCTGTTGTACTAGATGACCTGATTGCTGCTTCAGGTCTAGAAATACTGATGTTTCTGTGGAGAGCTTGAAAAAGCTTTAAAAATTGTGCTTATTTTTTTTTTAATGCTGTGAACCTGGGAGGTTAAATTGTTAACTCTGCAATTTTATATTTACTTGAAAAGAAGTAATTCAGGTTTATTTTACAAGTTTTCAGCAGTGATCTTTTTGGACCTCTCTTTGGTTTTTGTCTTCATCTGAAAGAAGCAAAATTTATTTTTATTTTTACTGGGTGAATGGCCGCCATTTGTCTGTGAAACTCCATTGCTTTCCTGACTTTGGTGAGAGGCAAGGGAGTCCCTTAACACAGTGACATGTGAATGAAATCCAGAGGTTAGATTTGGTTGGAAAAGACCTTAATGATCCTATAATTCTGTGATTAAAATGTAGGATGTTCATGGCTGTCACGTTTTTCCATTTTGTGTTTTCAGCTTTGAATTTCCTCTGGTTTGTTTTTTCAAAAAGGCATTTTATGTATATATAATATAATATATATATATATATGTATGTGCATATGCATGTATATTTAATTACATTCATAGCTGTATTTTACAGGCTTCTAGGAAAGAGTGGAGCAAGCAGAGCTCAGACAAAACAGAAGGAACTGATTTCTCCTTGGTGTCTGCGCAGAGAAGCCGCCACAGTTCCTACAAGGAGACAAGAGCAGATTTTGGGATGGTACGTGACCCTGGAGGAGGGGTTTGGGGAGGGATCAGGGAGCTGCAGCTCTGTTTTCCTTTTTGCAAAGGGCTGTGGCAGAAAGATGTGTCTGCCAAGCAGAGAAGCATTTGCTGGGGGGTTGAACTGGTGAGGCCGCCCCTCCCTGAGATCCCACCCCACTGCTCCCTGCCAAAGCTTCCAACACGAAGCCTCAGCCTTGCAGCTTGTTCAGTTTGATTTCTGAGTGAAGAATTTTCATCCTGAACTCAAGGTGGCTCTAGAGCATTATGGTTTTTGTTGTTTTCTCAGCTTGTGTCCCAGCCCGAGAAATGATGGGTTTAATTTTCTTTCTGTAGGCAACACACAGAGAAGTATTTCTGTGAAGGATCACAGCTGACATTTTGGGTGGTTTGATTTGTCTCTAACACACAAACTGTTGGGGTGAATTTCTGCTTGAAGTAGTTGGGTGCTCTTCTCCTCAGTTTCAGAAGGATGTTCTGACTTTAGCCCTCAGAGAAATTTTATGTTGTGAAACAGCATCCCACACCCAGCTGTTGTTCTGAAATATGAAACAAAAGTCTGCATGTTCCAAAAGATGTACAATAAATGAAATACCAGCGTTTTCTGAGGGAAGTAAAGGATTTGGAAAGTGGAGACTGAAGGATGTTGTCCCATGGACTGTCCCAAGGTCACACCTCCCCTGTCCTGTCTCTGCCCCCACACTCTGCAGTGAGATGCTGCACTGCCCTGTTCTGTCATTGCTCACTCTGCTGTTTGTAGCCCTTTAGCAGAGAACACACAAAAATATAAAAAAGAATAGTGGGTTTTTTCCTTTTAGCAAAGAAAAAGAGAACACCTAAACCTGTAAGGATTTTATAAACAAGTTTGCTAATTGGAGTTTTGGAAATGGGCTCAGATTGTTCTTCAATTTGAGTCTTTAAGGTTCATGCAAGGTATCCAAGGTCTAATGTCCCTTTGTCTTTCCCATTCTTAGCATGGACTTCAGGTTCATCTTAGGGAACTTAGTTATTGACAGAATGGGCATTTATACAACCCCTAAAAGTTATGTGCCATCGGTTTACAGTGCAAATATATAAAGGTGCTGTTGGCCAGATAGGAAATGTGGGACAGAAGGGCTGTTGGAAGTAGTGCTGGGATAACTGAACTGTTCAGGTGCTGTACTCAGATAAATACAACTGTTGTTCTCCAACTTCATTGTTAATTGGGAGGTTACTCAGAATAATCCTTCAGCTTCACCAAGTGTAGCCTGAGACAGGAAAGGGAGACTCAGCTCTATGAAAAGAGAAAACTCACATGTGTGGAATTCGGTAGGATCCGAGTGCTTTGTTCCTTCGTGTTTCTTTGGAAAGGCTCCTTGGGGTGTGTTTGTTTTGCAGTGCCATGGGAGCCAAACGGCAGCCTGGTCCTGCTAGGTGTAAAGTGTGAGTGAGTGCATGGAAGGTGCTTTTACCTGCCTTTGGAAGGTGGAAAACTCACCACACTGATGTTTTTTCCAAAGCCCCACAGAGGTACTGCAGAAGATTACGTAAAACCAAACTATTTCTTCTGCACCAAGGTTTTGTTTTCTTTGGAGAAAACACGGATTTTGGGTGCAGAGTTGCAGTTCCATGAGCGCGTTCCAACACTCCCCTCTGCTGGAGACACATCCGAGTTGTGTGAGGTGGCCAGACACGAGGGGTCAGGAAAGAGCCACGGGACACAGTCAAATCCTTTATTTCCTCACAATCTGAACACAGTCTGTGTTTCCCTTGGTAAAGGGGGAGTAAATGGAAACGTAGCATCGTGCAGCTGTTTGCTTTGAGTGGTTTCTGGTTTGTGTAGTTGGGGAGTTACATGTTTTTCCTTGTGGCATCGTGACAAAAAAGATTATCCAGTCGGTATTGCTGGTCATTGAAGGTATTGGTATCGTTCTACTGAGACTGAGTGCTCAGAGTGACAAGTCTTGTTGTGGAATAAACGATTCCCTTCGATTCACATTCACCACCAAAGCCGTGTGAAGAACTGATATTGATACCCTTTTATATTTGCCAAACCAATTTACAAGAATATCCATTTGTTGCATTATTCCACATCTGTCTGTGATAGTAAACAACTGCTTGAGTGGCATTTTCTAGGACAGGTGATGAACTAGGTTTGTACAGATAAACACAATTCCAAATGGAAGCAAGGTGCAGTAGTATAATTTTACTTCTGGAGAAGTAATTTCTTTTTGATTATATTCCTGAGAATCTGCTTGTAATTAGGCTGTTTTTTAGAACATTACATAGGATGACTTTGAAATAAAAGCATTGCAAAATACAAGTGGCAATATGGGATTGGTGTTTGAAATTGCTAAGGATGATACTTTGGAGATTTAAAACTCATCTAGATTTCATTGTTCAGCTCTTTTGAGTTTGTATTGCTTAAAAAACAGAGTAAGGCTTTTATAAAGATTCCAGCATCACTGCTAGACTGTCATCGTCTGTGGTTTTACTATGGCTGGTACTTCCCTCTCTTTTAGCCCTGCTGCAACACCAAGTAGGTACAAAAATGAAGTTTTGTGCGTTGGACAGCAAGGGATCTAGTCTCATATTTCAGGGTTTCTCTCACCGACTCAGCTGCAAATCTCAGAGCCTGCAGCAGGCTCAGGGCCATGGGCTCTTGTAGGGATCTTTTCCTTTAGACCTGGAATGCAGGTGAAGGGACAGGTGTGAGCACCTGTGCAATCAAACCCTCTCTGGGCTGGTACCTGTGGTTGGATGTGGGGCTGTTCCCACTCTGTCCTGCCCAGGAAGGCCCTGCACCTGCACATCCAGGGGCAACCACTGAGCTTAGGAGGTGTTTCCATAAATTGTGTGATTCCATCAGAGCTGACGTTGGGTCACAAGTCTGGATTGAGTCATCCAGACTGATAAGAGTGTTGGGAATTAAAACCTGAGGAATGTGTGCTGGGACTCATTCCCCAAATAAAGGAACTGTGGTTGTGCTGTGGTGCTGAAGGAAATTGCACCTTCAGCTGGAAATGGAGCAGGGTTATAACCTACACTGCTGCTTTGGGGAGTTAGAACAGAACACTGCTACTGGAACTGGTGTAGGCAGGAATTAGTCTGAAGCCTCTCAATGTATTATTTATTTATTTTAGAATGAACTCTGGGGATTTTTTGTCCTTTCGGGAGGAAAATCTCTCTAATGGTCTCCACAGAAAGATGCATTTATATGAGACTGTGATGTGTGGGTGGAGAAGGGGTTGTTGAAGGAAATCATGAGCTGACTCTTAAAATATCTTGGAAATGAAGTACAAGGAAGAGAAGATAAATATTTTATAAATGTGTGCAGATGAATTTATGGTTTGGCTTGTCACAGTTCACCAGTTGTTTTCAGTTCTGCCCATGACAGGTCTGTCTCCTGCCCACTGAAAACCACACCTTCTCTTTTTCTGGATTGTGTAAAGCCTCTAATATTGGAGCTTTGTTCCTTCTGAAACCCATCTTGAGTTGTTCTGTTACCCCAAAAAACTGACTCAGTCTGGAAGAAAATCAAAATACTTTGTCAGCTCTACAGGAATTTCTAGGTGATGATTAGAAAAGTGAGGGGTACTTTCCTTAAAGTACCAAAATTTCAAGGAGAGGAGGCTGCTGCAGCATCCTGGAAGCTGTTTTGTGTCACCTTAACCTTGTCCCTCCCTGGGAAGGGTAAGAGCTGGAGCAGTGCTGGGAGGGGACAGGCTGTAGGATCTCTCCCTGGATGGGCTCCCATCACTTATCTTTCCTTTTCCTATCAAAAAAAGGACCTAAGTAAAAAAAAAAGCAGTGTTACAATTCCCATTTTTGCTCTTCACAAACCACCCACTGCTCATGTCCAACAACTCCACCACTCTCTATTTTAGACCCAGCCCGAGGAGGACAACCTTGGGGGTGGGTAAAGCTCTGCCTGGGCTTTCTTCCTTTTTTGGCAGTTTTCATTCCCTGGGAACATTCCAGGGTTGTATAAAAAGCCACTTCGTTGTGTCTATTTCTTCTTGTTCACAAAAGACATTTTTATGTTCAAAGAACATAAAAGCAGCAGCTCCTCTTGTTACATGTGTGGGTTTTTGTTTTTCCTGTACATCACCCAAAACAAGGTCAGCGAGCAACCCTACTGGCATTCAGAGGCGTTTCATAACCGAGGGGGTTTTGAGCTTCCCTTTCCTTCTGGAGGGCCTTTACTGCAAAACCAAAAGTCCTGTCCCTAATTCCAGCCTGTCCCACTCCAGATTACGGAGTTGGGAGCAGTGGGCTGCTCAATAACAAGTGGTTAAGTCACGTGCTGCCGGTAGCTCAGCGACTGCTCCTGAGGAGCCCCAGCTCGCTCGTGGTGAAGGCGCCCAGCTCAGTGACGTGGGGCCAGACACACTTGGTACATTATTCATGGTACTTTTAATTGCTCCACTCTGCTTTTAACTGGTGCCGGAGGCGGGGAGAGCTGGGAGCTGCCTGGAACAGGGATGGGTTGGCGTTAACTCGGAACTGTGGAAAATGGAGTATTATTACTGTCCACGTCTGCTGAAGTTCCTGCAGTATCTGTGGGTAAGTGTGCTCTGGAATGTCAGTGTGCTCCTAGAGCTGGCTGTTTCTGCTGTTTTCAGAAATCCTGGGAGTGTTCATATGTGCTGAAGGCTTTCCTCAGCAGTTCCTTTCTGAGTAGTAACGTGAAACTCGGGATTTATTTTGGGTGAGAAAGGCTGTTTTATCTCTAAAACTTAAAACTGTAGACTACCCGAATGTGCCTTGGAAAACTCTTTTAGGAATCATCATTTCTTCCTTGTTTATACAGAGCCATGGGAGTTGTAGTTTAGTTTAGTGTGTATTAGGAATATTCTTCCCTGTTTTTGTAAAAGCTCTCCCTGGCTCTGGAGCTGCTGCCCCAGAACCATACAGCCCCTGCCTGCTATTCCATGCTCTTGGCTTTAGGAGTGTGTCATTTTACAGTTCCTCACTTGTTTTTAATTTGACTCTTCACGGGTTTCGATGTCTCAGTGAGCACTTCCTCTTCCAACACTCCTCAGGGCTGTCTGTCATGAAAAGCTCTTTTTAGCAGGCTCTGACTGTGCTGCCCTGCCAGCTTTGCACAGGCACTGCTGTGTGTCTGGAACTTTCACATTTGTAAAACATGCATTTGAGCTGGAAAGCCTTTGTGAATAAATACTTTATTGCTTTGAACTAATTCCTAAATGTTTTAATTTCTCCTGTACTCATCAAAGATCAGTTTTAATTTGTTTGTTGTAGTTTGAATTCAACTTTTTCAGCTGTCAATTGTGCATGGAATCAGCACTAACACCAAACCTATTCATGTTAGCTAGTTGCTACTACGTTTTAAAACTGTAGCAAAGAGTTTCCTTCCCTCATTTTGAGTTTAATTTTGCAGTCCTTGCCTGTATGTCCTTTGATCAGCTGAGAGGTGAGATTGCCCACTGCGAATTTCTTGCTGCTGGGAGAGAAAATTCTACTTGAAGAACTGGGCATTTTATTAGAAAGCTTTTCCTGCTGGAGACTGTAGTAGAGTAAAAAGTGGAAGTGCTTGGACATTATTTAAATTTTTTATTTGATCAGTTGTATTTTTAGGATACAAGCTTCCTTTAAATTGCAAACTAAAAAATTAGTCATTAGTGTGATGAGGAGGTGGATGTTCATGGTTTGTCAGTGTGAAAAGCGTGAAAGAGCTCTCTCCCTGTTCTTGCTTTGACATGGGATGTTCCATAAGGCCAGGGGAAAAATCCCAAACCAACACAAACTTTGGATCAGTCCAGAAGATGCCTGGGATGTGGGCTCCAGTATTGTGCAGTTCTAGGCTGTAACAGAACAGAATGTTGTATTTTGTGGGTGTACATTCTCTTTTAGAGGCCTTGGAGCATTCCTTAGGCACTTTCATTCATGCACACTCTCGTGATTTACTGCAAGAAAATATTAGAAAGACAGTTATGATATTCACGATGTTAAAATAAGGAATTTGAGGGACATACACAATTGCGCCTTCTGTCACTGTCTGTGCAGCAGTTGCAGCTGGAGGCTACTAAGGAGATACTTAGCTGTTCTCTCTACTTACAGTCAGGAGTAACCAGAGATGTTGGGGTTGGTTTCAAGTGTTATTTAATCTGTCTTGGGGAGCTAAGATGCTTTATTCATTAGGCAGATGTAGCTGAAGAAGCTACAACTCTTAATTAAAAAATATTACAATGAAGATCTACTTTTAAAGCTATTCTATGGAGTTACTGATGGGTGGCATCTCCTCTGCTGTGTATTTGCTTTACTCCTACAGTGATGGAGTTGTGGGACATCACTGGACCCACTCAGTGCCGGCTCTCTGCTCATTCCTTGCTGATTGCTCCCCTGATCTTTGGACAGGATGTGTCTTACTGTGACAAACGGCATTTTCTGAGCACAGCAAGGTCTGTGGTCTGCCCCAGCCCATGTGCAGTGGTGTGACCACCACACGTCTGTGTCCTGCGGGCGGGTGACAGCTCTGGGTTTCTGAGAAGCGTCTTTGTGTCCAGTGAAATGGTTTTTTTCTGCCGCTTGTATATATTTGAGTATTTTCTGGGGTGCATGAGGTATCAATCACCCCTTTCCCAGCTGGTGAGGAGCTCTGCTGCAGCTGCTACAAGACATCTTTAGGTCTGGCTTGCACAGGAAGTCCTGTAAGTGCAGCTCCATGGTCTTGCATCAGTCACAGGGTCAGACTGGTCGTGCAAGGTGTGCAGCCACAGCACTGGGGTTTCCTGTTCCAGTGCCCTTTGTCCAAGAATCAGGTTTTTTAGCTTCCTGGTGGACACAGCCACTACTGGACTGCTCTCAGTCCGTTCTGTTCCTGCCCTTGGCCTTCTCAGTTGTCAGCAATTCTTGCTCTGATTCACTACTCAGTTTTGGCCTTCTGGAATGGATGTGGTGGTGGGTCTCCTGGCCGTGCTGGTACCAGTCCTGATGAGTTGTTTCTTCCCAGTCTGGCACTTGTCATTTTTCAAACAGCAAAGAAATGCTACATCCTGAAAGCACTCAAAGCAAATGGTTTGTTTTAAATAAAACATTCCTCTGCAGCACTGTGATGCTTTTAAAAGACCTTATTCTTTATTGACAGTCATGAAAGAACAATTGCATAATCAAAAGAAAATTGAGGTATTTAAGGAAGAAGTAAGATTTAGAGTTTGTTTTGACAAGACTTTGGTTGCTACCTTTAAAGAGTAGTTTTCATATGTTTTGTCAGGACTCTGAAGGCAGCGGCAGCTGTTTAATAACCACTGTCCTGACGTGTCACTGTGAGAGGAGTTGGGTTGGTGATGGAAGGAAACTGAAATCATTGACGTGGAGCCACAGATGATGGTCATCCTGCTCTGAGGCAGGGGATGGGCTCTGTGTAGGTGTGGTGTGCTTTCCCTCTCTCTGCACTTCTGGAAAGTTCCTGTGGACTGTGCTGCTCTTCCCGTGTGGGATTTGCTTTTGATGGTGGGGATGTTTCTTCCAAAGAGTTAAACACCCCTGCAACCCCAGGTGTCTGCTCTCCTGGTGTCAGCAGGAGCAGATAACCTGTGTAACCGTTTGGATAACCTGGGTAAATGACGGCCTTACACAGGAAAATCTGGAAAGGCATTTGCCCCGTTCCCAGCTCCTGCTGTAGAAGAGGAGTTGTGGTGTCTGTGGCACTGCTGAGAGCAGACAGACAGGTCAGCCTGGCCAAGGAGCCCCATTCCCAGCAGGAACACGAGGGAGTGCTGTTCCACCACAGAGAGCTGCTGGCCTGTGGCCACATCCCCGCTCCCAGCCCAAGGGCACGTGCTCAGTGCAAGGCAGTTTGTTCTAATGAGGTGTGGTATTAAGTTTAATTTACCATAAAATGCTCACATGGAATAGCACATTCTAGGTTAGCTTGTCACAATAAGGGTTTCATTGAGTAAGATGTAATCATTTGTAGACCTGGTAATTTTTTTGTGGTGACTGTGTCATTCCAGGCTCAGAGCAGCTGGAAGTGGGGCTGACTCTGCCCGCCCTCCCTTGCCTTATTTTAAGTCTGGAACTGTGAATGTGCTTCTGAAAAAATTCTCCTGTGAG
This sequence comes from Picathartes gymnocephalus, assembly GCA_013390045.1. Taxonomy (NCBI): domain Eukaryota; kingdom Metazoa; phylum Chordata; class Aves; order Passeriformes; family Picathartidae; genus Picathartes; species Picathartes gymnocephalus. The sequence goes on along the minus strand of WEKY01022923.1, from coordinate 907,571 downwards.
GGTGGGGAGGCTGTGGCACAGGGTGCCCAGAGAAGCTGTGGCTGCCCCATCCCTGAAAGTGTCCAAGGGCAGGTTGGACAGGATTTTGAGGAATCTGGGATAGTGGAAGGTGTCCCTGCCTGTGGCAGGGTTGTAACTGGATGCTCTTTAAGGTCCCTTCCAGCCCAAACCATTCTGTGACACGAGGCTAAAGAGGATTGTTAAACCTCATTTATAGATGCAAAACAGAGGTAACTTCACTGCCTTCCTCCTAATATTTTGATCTAAAGTTGTATTGACTCAGTTCCTGCTTTCCCAAGCTGTTGTCCATGTTGCTGATGCTGGGAGACAGCCAAGTTCCCAGTATTGTTCCTGTCCTTTCAGCACTGTGAGTTGTTCATGCAGCCACTGTGTGTTTACTGTGCTGAAAGGAAATGGCATTTTTAGGGAACTACTTGAGCACGGGACAAGCAGTTTTTTTGGAGAGGACTTTCCTCAGGATACCACAGGATTTGTATTGCAGGGCACAGGTGCTCTTAAAATGTAACTTCAGCTAAATCTGGAGCCTGAGAAAAGCTTTGGAAAATGTAGTATTTGGTGTAGTGACCCATGGTGGAGACTAATAAATCCCTGGCACCTAAGGGGAAGCAGTATGGAGTGTGTGCTGTCCATGTCCTGGGGAATGTGGGAGCACGGGGCTGTTGTGCTGTGTCTGGGAGGAGGAGGAAGAGGAGGAGGCAGTAAGAGCAGAGAGACCTGGAAGTAAAGGAGAGTGTGTGCACTCAGGGTTACATAGCCATGGCAAATAAATCCTCTGCTCTCATCATCAAATGGGTTAAAATGGGTGAAGGAATTACTCTGTATAACTTAGAGCTGGTGTTTGGTCAAGTTACTGCCATCAAGCAGTGCCTGATGTGAGTGGAAGACACATGGAATAGTGTTTTGTAGGGAGAAGATGAAGAGCAGTGTTCAGACAGCCATTGGGCAGTGTGTCATCTTGCTGGGAACAGCTGGATGGGTTCAGAAGCAGCTCCCTGTTACTGATCTTTGAATAAGGAAATCCCTTGCACAAAGAAAAAGCTCTTTCTTCAGAATATTCTCTGAATTTTGTGAGTCACATCAGTAGTTGGAGATTTCCCGAACACCCTCGATGAGGAGAACAAATGCTCTGACATCTCTTCAGGCAGGTGGTGTGGAGCAGGAGCACCGTGTTCTCCTGCTTGTCTTCGTGCTCTCCGCTCACCCTCTGTGCCCTGGGAGAAAAGTTCAGCAGGTGGAGGTATTTTAGGCCATGCTCTGTGCTCAAGAAGTCTCTGCTGAAGATGTTTTGTGGTTGCCTGTGCTTAACATGTCCTTAGGGTCAAGTGATAGAGCAGCAACTGTTCCATGTTGGACTTCCCAGGAGAGCCCTGGCTGTGGCACGATGTTTTCCCTCCCTAGTGCAGAGAGATCCTTTGCAGACATCTTCATCCTGGATTTTTGTTTGTACAGATTAAAAACAACCTGTAACCATCCATCTTTTGCTTGGCTCGACCCCTTGGACATAAACAAATGTAAAGAAAATTGTTTTAGTCCTTTCCAGCGTATTTGTGCTGTAGGAATTTCCTGTTTCTGTTTTTTCAGTTTTTCCTCCTCCATTGAGCTGGAAGGGAAGTGCTGCAGGATTATGGACATGGGCTTGCAAACAGCCTCGTATATTTTTAGCTGGTTTCCTCAGCTTTAATGTTGATAGCTTTGTTTTACACTGAAATAATTCAAGGCATAAAAGCTGTGTATGTTCAGGATGTTTAACTGGGCCTTGCTTAGGTTCAGGAGAAATGTAGTTTGGGGGACAAAAGAATTGGCATTTTCTGAAATGTTGTTGTGCTTTAGTTGTTGCAATTATTACTGGTAATTGTGTTTAAATTGTTTAAAAACTTAAGAGTAAAAATTATATTTCACAGTTACCTTTATTTACCGATGTTTATTAATCTTGATTTAATGCCATGCTACTGCAAAAGTGCCCAGAATCCTGTGCAGAGAAAGGATGGCTGACGTTTTGATTACAAATAAAATGGGAAAGTGCAGTTTTTCACTGATCCCATCAAGCATCATCATGGCAGTAGAATGGAAAAATTACTCTGGCAGGTATAAATAAGTATGTGGAGCATTCATTCAGTCATGAAAACTATTAATGTGTTTTCTTTATCACAAGGGTACTTCTGTAAGGAAAACAAGGAATGCAGATTTAAATTTTTTTTTATTACTTTTTCACCTCTGTTTTAAATAAAGGTTTTTAAAGTAGCCATTGATGGGATCTTTTCTGAAATGCTTTTGCACCTTTCTTTAAAAGCCTCTCATATCAGTGTGTGCTTGTGTAAACTTTACCAGTATTGATGCAGAGCCTGTTGCCTCTGCAGCCTCTCCTTGTTCACTGGTTTGTGAGGCCTCTGGGGGCTTTTAAAATTACCTAACAGAAGGAAAAAATCTGAAAATGGAACTTCAGCCTCTTGTAGTTGGTGTGTGTGAGGGGAACACCTTTAATGCCAAGGTCTCTATGCAAGTTATCCAAGATTGAGAATAACCATTAATTAGGGCTGTGGCTCTGAATGTAAGTTGCTTATTTTCAGTAGAAAATGAAAGTAGTAATCAAAAACAAATATTTGCTGTAAATATTGAGATACCTGGGGTTTCGGGTTACAAAAGAGATTTCTCTGTATGGACACTGTCCAAAGTCCTTGTGTTAAAACACTCCATCCGTTCCACTCTTTTTTCCCCTCTCTTTTGTTTTTTTCCCCTTTTTCTTTTGACTGTAGAGTGCCTGTCTACAGGTGAGGCCGTCTGGGCATCTCAATCAATTGCATTATTTTATTACCATGAAGATTAAAAAACCCCCACAAAACAGAACAGATAAAACCGCCAAGGCCTTTTGTCTTTGGCTATGTTAAGTTTCATGGGAATTCCTGAATTGGAATGGTGGGCAAGCTGGGTATCTGCCATGGAGCAGACCCTCTGCTCTAGCTGTTGAGCTTTGGTCTCTCTCTGTCAAATGTGCAGCCAGGCATTTCTTGTTTACTTTAAATGAGAATTTGAAGGTGGTGAAATCTTCATGGTGGGGTATTGCATTGTAAGAAATTCAGCCTGTAGTTAGGAATGCTCGCTGCTCCTTCTTGGAATGTGACAATTCCATTGGCAAAACACAGAATACAGAGGCAAAAATAGGGAGTCTATAAATCCATGAGTTGTTTGTCTTGTCTGAGGAGCCCAAGAGTAATTGAGTCTGGAGCCGTGCAACCGAGCCCAGCCCAGTGCTGCATCTTTAAATAGTCCATCATGTCAAACACAAGAGGTTAAATTAAGTTCTCTTACTAATGAAGCAGGAGAGTTGGTGTGGAATGCAGGGCCAGGACAGCCTTACAAGGGCAGGCTCTGCTCCGAGGGGCGCCGAGCGCTGGGTGTCACAAGGTGGGACTGGAGCTGCCTGTTGTCCTCACAAGTGCTGGGTCCTGCTGTTTGTAGGTGGGATGATGCCTCCAGAAAACCCTTGGAAATGCCTGAATTCATGCTGATTGCTAATTGAAGTGATTGGGGGGGTGATAGGAGGAACCCATCAGAGAGTGAATTTCTGACTGAGTTTCCCACAAGGTTGTCACAGTTAGTTCAGACTAAGGTTGCCCATCCTTCTGTCCCATCAGCTTTGCTGGCAAAGGATCCTTCAGGAACCCAGTCAAGGTGAAAAGTAATCCCAGGTATCTTGGTGGGCCTTCAGCTGGATCTCCTTCCCAGTTCCATGCTGCTGGGATGGAGCTGGTGGCAGGGGTACTCTGTGGGCTGGAAGGACTCAAACCCATAGAGAAGCTGCAGGTCCCACCTGCCCTTCCTGGGCTGTGTGTCCTGTGCTCTGCTGCTTGCAGGCCTTCTTTAAATTGACCTTCCAAACCCTCAGAGTCATTAGCGTAATTACATGTATTTGAGAGCAGGTGAAGCTTTAAATGAGCTGTGAGAGGCTTTTGGAAAATATAATGTAACTGTGGAATTCTGTTTTCTACTGAACGAGGGGAGAAACAAGGTCTTTGTGCAGGGTTGTATTTTTGAGCTGTAGGTGGAGTAGATGGTAAAAGTTCAAGTATACAGCAATGTTTGAATAACAAGGTCCCGTTTATACTGAGGTAATTAGTCACGCAGTTTGGGTAGCTCTGTGTGTGTGTTCTTTTTTCTAGAGCTGCAGATCCCTGATAGACCCAGGGTGAGATAATCAATTGGATTTGTGAAAGGCAGAAGATCATCTTGTGCTGTTCTTTTTCAGGAACAAACCCTCACTCAGCCAGCACTGCTGGGCTGGGGGCCAGTCAGAGAATCATTCCCTGTGAGGGTGGTGAGGCCCTGGCACAGGGTGCCCAGAGAAGCTGTGACTGCCCCATCCCTGGAAGTGTCCAAGGCCAGGTTGGACGGGGTTTGGAGCAACCTGGGATAGTGGAAGGTGCCCATGGCCTCCAAGGGAAGGGACCCTAAAGCTCATCTTGTTCCACTCCCCTGCAAGTTCAGCTGAAGTGCTGGAAAAATCTCCAGCCATTTGAATTTGATGGTGAAGGTGCATCTGGATTGTCTTCTAAAGTGTTTTGCCCTGATGTTAATTGAGGTGTAAATCTAAGCAGTAATTTAGATGCTTCAATACCCAGCAGAGTGTTCACGTGGTGCCAGAAGATCCTAAATTTAGTATTGCAGAAAGACTCAAATCAGCAGTTTTCCAATCTTCTGAGGCCAAAAATTGTATATTTGGTATAACATCTCTTTTCAGGGGAGGTATGATAAAAAGTGGAATATATTCTGTAGCAAATTTTCAGATCTTTCAAGTTCCATGTGCATGTGAGGAGTCCTTGCAGTGAGCTGTAGGAGTGCCTTGCTCTGTGCATCCTGGGTGGAATCTGGCTGTGCCTCTCCCCCTGTTTGCCCCAGGTGATATTCCAGAAGGGGAGTTAAATTTGGGTTCTGCCCTGCCTGTCCTGGTGAGGTGAAGGAACTGCTGACTAACTCACATGGCAGCTCCAGGCAGAGCTCTCAGGCTGCTATTTCAGGGGCTCCCACATCAGATGGAGCCTGAAACCCTCTGGAATGGCAGATTGCCCCTTGCAGAATCCCTGCACTGCAGCAGGCACAGAGCTGCACTTGCAAAGGCGCAGATGTTTGAAATATCACACTTAGATTGAACAGCATAAAAATGTGTGGTAAGTCTTAAGTTCCAGCCCTCAATGCAGGATCTCTGTCGTTATTATCCATAACTCTGGTAGATAAATTAATTTTTTTCCTAATTCTTTACAAACTTAAGAAACACCCAGCTCTTGGGGCATCTGGTCAAAAGTATCTCTTTCCATTTCCATACAAAAATAACCCTGCAACTCTTTAAGAGAAGAGCTGTATGGCGGGGGGGGGAGGGAAGGATTTTCTCTATTGGCTGGATTTTCTTTTATTACCTAGAAGTTTTATAAGGCTGCTAATTTGCAAATGTTCAGAACAAATACATTCTAAAATGAGAATAAGTTAGGGAATGCTACATATTGTCACTGAAGTTTTTCCTGGAGATAAGTTACAGATTGGTGGAGTTGAGCTCCTAAAAACAGGGATTAAAAGGAAAGGCACCCCGTTCTCTCAGGGCATCTTGGGTTCATGTGTGTCTGCAAGACACATTTGATACAATAAACCTTACGCAAGAACCATTGCATCAAATGTTATCTAGAAATTCTTTGTTCCATTGAATCTCTTCCTGGATGGTTCAGAGGACCAAAGGGTGATGCAAGTTCAAGGTACTTTCTATTGCAAATTAAGCAACAGCCACAAACCCCCTTGAACAAACAAGAGAGTGAGCAGCTTCCAACATGCCTGTCTTCCCTCTTTCCCCTTGGTCCTGAACTAGTCACGGCTTGACTTTGGACTTTTAAGTCCAAACTTACGTCATGAACTTAGATTTATTGATTTAAACCCGTAGCTTTTATTCCTGCTGTCTTCCCGAGTGGGCTGTTCCCAGGAATTCTATGGCTGGTGACACCTGGGGTCCTCTCCTTACCCTCAATAATTTCGGGTTTGTGGTACGGACCCTGTGGTCTCCCAGCAGCTGTGGAAGGGAGCAGAGCTGGGGAAGGACACGGAGCCCTTCCTCACAACAGGGAATGGTGTAGAAAAGTGGAAAAAAACGGCTTCCAATGGTCAAACCTGTTCAGCTTTGGTTGGAGTCTCTGGCTTAATCATTATCCTGTGCTGATAGCACAGTCACTGACTGGGACATGTCCTCTTTGAGGCCACGAACGGCACAATGAACCGGCTACAGGTGCTGGCACTGCCCAGGTGCCCTTTGAGCAGCAGGAGGGGGGTGTAGGTGTGGCCCCCATCCCGGTGGGAATCCTCTGGTGTGGGTGTGAGACATTCCCTGGCAGAGCCGCGTTCCCCAGGAAGGGTTAAAATCAGCGAGTCCACGTGATATATGCAAACTATGAATCATTCCAATAGATCTGTGCAACTCCTGCCTGCTCCGGAGCCAGCAGATGCTGTTCCCTGCGTTGCCATGGTAACCCTGCCTGTACTATAATAAAGCCCAGCCCAGATCCTTCCTTGGGCAGACCTCTGCGGCTGGTCACCTCCTCATTGTTTCCTCCCCGGAGCACAGGCGAGGCAGGGACGGACAGGAGGGATCGGCATTCCAGAGGCGGCAGCGTTCTCCTGCTTGTAACCTCGTGTGCCTTAGCCGGGAGCGCCGGGAGCGTGGCAGACCCTGCCTGGGAGCCAGACGGGCTACAAACAGCTGTGCATCCAGAGCCGCTCCAGGCCGTGCGAGGAGAGGAGGCGTGGGGACAGTCCGTGCGTTTGTCCCTCGGCTGGGAGCCCCCCTGGAAGCAGAGGAGCTGATGTCATCCGGCAGCTCTTTTGGCAGGCTCTGAGCAGCCAGCGAGTCCCGTGGGGAAGGCTGGACACGCTTCCCCTTCAGCCTCCCCCGGCTTCACTCCGCAGTTCTGCCAGGGCAGAGCTCCGGGATGGTTCTGAAGGCAGCAAGGCTGGTGAGGAGGGGATTCTGCTGCTGACACCCTTCTGCAGAGTTGTTTTTTTTGGGAAGAAAAGAATCTGGATTTATTGTTTAGAAGATCTAATCGATTGGCTGTTAAATGGATTGTATAGGAGCACCAGAACTTTGGTCAATGTACTCTCACCTGACAAGTGGCCGAGCCAGGAGAATAAGATTTGTTTTATCCTTCTGATATTTGCAGCAAAACAAAAACTTGGCTTAAAAAGGGAGTTGCTTTTCCTGCTCTGAAATGAGAGAGTAAGAACCTAATTCTCTGCTTGCAAATGGACTCATTTCAAGTGACTGTGTCAGGATTTAAACATTGATTTATCTCTTTAACATGGCTGAATTAAACATATTTTGATGGAACTCTGCAAAGCCGATTGTAAGTAGGAAAAGTCTTTTATTTTTTCCTACTTGACAAATACCAGTCTCCCACCTCACATCTTTGGTTATTTAATTTTAGGAATATGCTGAGGGTGATAGTGCAGTTCTGTTTACCTTAGCTGGAAATATTTTATACATGGAATCACTTTCCGCAAAATAAATCAGGGTTGTTAAGGAGGATATATTTTAATTGCTACTGCATATTGATATCTCATCTCTGCTGGAAAAAAAAAAAAAATGGATTACCTTGGAGACAAACTGACAGTGGCACAAACTCACATGACCCAGTGGATGGGCACAGTGCGGAGATCCTTGCAGGAAGCACTAAATTTAGTCACTACTGCGGTGGCTCATGAGCGGAGTGGCGGGGAAGGTGGCACCAGGACTCCCTTCAAGAGAACCTCTTCCTTCAGGCACTTTGCATCCCGGAGCAGAGAGTCCTTCCGAAGGTTTTCAGTGCGGAGTCAGCAGAGGTTTTCCTCTTTGAGGAAGAGGCAGCCCAGCTCAGAGCCACCCGAGCTTGTAAGCGATGCACCTTTCTGAGACCCTCAAGGGAGAGAATTCAATGCAAACCCTCGGGTTTGTTGGCATTTTATCTCCTAACAAAACCTACCTCCTGTCTGCTTTTCCATCTAAAAACAGCCCCCAAAACACTTCCAGATAGTGCTGTCTGTCTGCTCCCAGCTGCTTTCTTCCTGCAGTGCAGGTGGATGTTTTCATTTGCCAAGGAATCAGTGTTTGGGGAATGGGGAAAATATGGTTGATTTAGAAGCAAGACAGTAAGGTAGGACACGTGTTGGTCTGAAATTAGAAAGTTAATTTGAAAATGGGCTGGTGTTGGTTGGTTCCCCAGCACAGGCCGGCACGGCCTTGGGTGTGCTTCAGTATTTGTGATTTTCCTGTAAAAAATGCCTGAAGTGAAATTTGTAAGACGAGTGAGGTGCTCTCACTGTCCAGGCAACGTAAATGGTCATTATTTCCTTGCTTTATTGAAAAAGAGGTGTTTTTTCTCAGAATGCTTCCCACTTTGTCATGCTATAGAAGCAGTGGGGTCAGTGTGACTTGAGAAGGCTGTGGTGTGGCAGAGGCAGGGTGCAATGCCTGGGAGCAAAGGCAAGGTGAAGAGCTCTTGGGTCCCCACAGCTCTGTGCCAGACAGAGCCTTTTCCCCTCCCTTTTCCATTAGTCTCCAGGTTATTTTCAGGAAGTATTCCATAGCATGGCACAGTGGTGGAGGAGGAGAGGCTGTTTTCCTGAGGGCTGTGGCTGCCATGATCTTCCCAGCCATTATTGACACCCCAAATTCTAGTTCTGGCACATCCTGCAAAGCAGCAAAAGTTCAGGTTGATAGGGAGTGAAAGGGAAACCAATCTGGTTTATTCTGCTTTATTTCTTGGAGAGGAGCTGAAGCCAGTGGTTTGAGTTGTACCTGAAACTGGTGATTTAAGCCCAATGTTTGACTGGTGACTGTGGTTGAGTTGTGTGGAAAGGGGCCCCAAGCCTTGCTGCCAACGTGTAGGTAAATCCAAACTCTCTGAAGTGGCTAAAATGTTTTGGTTTCTTTTTTTTTATTATTAAACAAAACAGTTACTCATTGTGAAGTGTAAACACAGGCAGCTCTACCATGGCCTTGTGGGGTTTGCTCAGGGAATGAGTGCAGGTGACGCTGCATTCCTTGGGCAGGTGTGGTGTTTGAATATGGCTCTTTCCAGTGCTCTCTATCAGCTCTGGGTAGAACATTTCTGTCCCAGCTTGCTATCCACGTCCTGTTAGGACAGACTGGGAAAGAAAATAGTGTCATGTAAGCACAAAAGAATGAAGAAGAAAATATTTGGTAACCACTGTTACAGTGTTAGCATGGTGAAGTTCTCTTGGCTTCTTTTTTAAGCTGGTGTTTTAGATTTATTGGAATCATCTGAATGAACAGCTCATGTAAAAGAAGGCTGAAAAATGGGAATGTGAAACCTGCAGAGGACAAGTGTTCTGCTGTCCTATGCAGCAGTGCTTACGGAGCAGAAATCGGGAGACACAGGGTGACCTTTTCACTTAAGTCACTGGTGACAGTGCTGGAGCTGCTGTTCCTCTGTTTCAGCAGGAATTTTGCTTGTGCTTGGCTTTATGTGTGAATTTGGTTTCTCTTGGGCTCAAACTTAAGGTCTGAGCACTCCAAGAAGTTTGTGGTTGGTGCCATTGTGTCTGTGGCAAATGACTGGTGAATACAGACCTGGAGCTGGTACTTTTTTATCTGATGGCAACAGGGTCCTGTCTTAGTCCTTAGAACTTTTGACATTGTCCTACAAAAAACTATGGAATGAGTAAAAAGCATGTAATTCATGTAAACTGACTTCAGTGCTGCTTTAGGGCTGGAGTGTAGAGCAGTCACTCAGGCTTGATGGAGTTTTTAAACAAGGAGCAGCCGTGCCTGTGAACTCCTGCCTGACACAGCCAGGGCCAGGAGCTTCCAGCTCCCTTCCCTGCTGCCACTGGTGGCTTCTGGTGGAGAACTTGGCATCATACAAAGCACAGAAACCTGTCCAAATTCAACTCAGGCAGCACAATTTAAATCAGTGTGAGTAAACTTCTTCAACCTCACATCTGCAAATTCGTAGCTGAGCTTGCAGAAGTTTTTACTTTGCAGCCAGACCTTTTAAATAGAAGCTGATTTTTTCTTTCAGGTATTTTGATGGAGTTAATTGTCCATTTTCATCTCATGTCATCAGCTTGGTGTCTTTGTAAGAGGAGCAGAGATACATGCATTAAACATGGCCTCTGATTTAATCAGGGTCTCTCAGTCATGGTTCTATTATAGGTGTGAGATCTGGTTTCACAGCCAGCACTGTTCTAGGTCTCGAGGTTTGTTGCCATACAATAAAACCAGGGCAAACTGTTTGATTCCCTTGGCTACACTTACACTGCTAAAAAAAGTCATGGAAAACCTCAGAGGGATTTCACACAGAACAGGAAAGATGAATTCTGGGGCTGAGAATGGTCGATGTATTTTACCTAAATTGCTCCAATACGTGCTAAAAATAACACCAAAGTGCATTTAGTAGTGGTTTGCTTCTGGTGTACCAGGCAGTCAAAGAAAATGGTGTTTTCATTCAAAATAGATCTGGCCAGTGTTACTTAGTTTGGATTCAGTTTTTAATTCCAAAATAAAGATGGAAGTGGAATGATTTTTTTGCTGCACATGTCCCAGATGTGCTGGGAGGGCACGCAGTCCTTCTGAGGGTTTTTATTGCATGCTACAGCCCTTTCCCTGCTAGAGGCTGAAATTCCCATCCTATTTTTTATTACTCTTCCCAGATATTTATTTCTAAGCCAGTCAAAGCTTGTGCAGCTTGTTCCTGGGAAAAGCTGGTGGACTCTGAATTTCCCTGTAGAACAGGTTCCTTTTCTGGAGCAGATGAGGGTCCTGGTTTGAGTTCCACATCTGCATTCACCTGGGACTGTGGCTCTGCTTGTAAAAAAGCTTTGTGCTTGTTCTGTTGTACCCAAGTCTGTCTGCAAAAGTTTGTCCTTTGTGGTGAACATCCTTCAACAAACAATTTGTAAAAAGAGATTACTACAAGTTGGCACTTTTGATTCTGAACTTGGAATAGGTACAGACCCTACAGTGAATAGTTTCTGAACTGTTCTGCCCTAATATTCACCAACAACACAGTGAATTGTTCTCAAAAATAATATTTTTGTACTATCAGTAAATGGAACTTTAAATTTTATCTTTAAAATCCCAGGGAGTTGTTAGGGTAGGGGAAAACAAGTTTGCAGCAAGCAGGCTTTAAAAATGAGTTGTTTGTCTTGTTTGGGGGTGGGGGGAGGAGTGAAGCTGTTTAGTTTAATTAATGAAGATACAAGGGCCAGTGCTGAAACAGTTCCTCCTTTTTCATTCTTAATAACTTCTCTTTGGTTTAACAGGCCATGAACGTAGCTGGCAGATAAATCTGGGCCAGAAACCCATAATGATGGGCATTTGGTGGCTGCCTTTGTTGTTCTCTCGTTATTTTGACAGGAATAATTGTTTAAACTACTTTACTCTCTGATTTCACTTAGGCTGACTGCAAGGAGTTGATTTTTACCATGTTCTTAGACAAGAAGAAAATAGCAAAAATAGATTTAGAGCTGATATTTTGTGTTCATCCACCTTTCTGCCTTTTTTTTTTTTTTTTTTTTAAAGCTCCAAGTGACAGCTTTCAGGGGAAATAAATTGTATTAAACAAAAACTTCTCTGAACACAAACCTTAGAATCATAGAATCCCAGAAGGATTTGGGTTGAAAAGGGCCTTAAAATTGTCCAGTCCCACCCCCTGCCATGGGCTGGGACACTTTGCAGTATCCCAGGTGTCTCCAACTTGGCTGTGGACACTTCCAGGGATGGGGAAGCCACAGCTTCTCTGGGCACCCTGTGCCAGGGCCTCACCTCCGTCACAGCCTCCTTATCCTGGCAATCCATTTTAGTTGAAATTGGTAATATTGTGAAAGTTTTGGGTAACGCTCCTGGCGTTCTCTGGGGGGTGACTGTGTGTGTGTTTTGACTGCTGTCTCCTAAAACATCTCCTGAGCTGTGCGAGCTGTGTGCTGAAACGAGCGTGTTTGTTATCCACTTGTTGTCAGGAAATCCTATCACTTTCAATCTTCAATTCCAGGCTTTAAGCTAAGGAGCACTTTTTCCCAGGAATGTTTGTTTGAAGTTTAACTTCTGTCTCATGTGGAGAGATCTTAACTGTGCAGAAGAGCTGTGAAATGCAGCATTTCATGTAGGAGGTGTTGATTTCAACTATGCAGCTCTTCAAAAAAAGCAAATCTCTTCCCTCCTTGGCATCCCGGTACGAAACTGCCTTGTTCTGGTTTGAGCCTCCTGCAGTGTTGAAGTCGAGGGATCCTGTTCCACGCTCGGTGCCAGGTTTTATTAACACTGATGGGAGTTACACGTGCCCTGGGGAGAGCCTGCATTCCCTGTCGCTGCTCAGGATCTTTCTGACCAAGCCTCTGGCTCCTTCCTGCTGCCTTGGCTTTTTTCGGGGTTCATTCCTTATCAGCTTGGCTGCCTGAAGCTGAAAAAGAAATTTAATCTGATGATATAGGAGAGGTTTTAAATATGTTCCCAGCTAGTTCCTCTGCTGTGCTGTGGTGTTGTACGTTCCCACCTCTCAGAGGAAGCGCTGTCGTGGCTCACTCAGCCCTAGCAGAGCTTATATTTAGAATTTGGTTCTCGTCTGCATTTTGCACATCGAGTCAACCTCTGCTCCATCTTCAGCCTTGCCCTGAACCACCTGACGTGTGTGTGGTGAGTGTTCACAGCAGGGCAGAGCAGCTCAATTTGCAGGGTGGGAGAAAGGACAAACTCTCAAATGTCTTTGAAATCCTCTGTGGAATGAGGACGATAACGGCACCGGGCGTCACTGCAGGAGAGGGGAGCTGATGTCACTGCATGATCATAAGCAGATTCCTGGCAAAACCAACTTCAGCTGCATTAATTTGACTGCATTCTCTGTTGTGGCCAGAATTATTAATGCTGGGTAGACTTTGGGTCTCTCTTGGGTGCTGCAGCCTGTGCCAGAGCTTCACCCTGGGAACACCTTCTTCACAGGGAAGAATTTCTTCCTAATATCTAATCTAAACCTGCCCTATGCCAGTTCAAAACCATTCCCCTCCATGGCCTTGTCCAAAGTCCCTCTCCAGCTCTCTTGGAGCCCCTTTAGTACATTTGCTTTGCTGCATTTTTTGCTGTGCCTTTGCAGGGAGAAGGCATTGGGATTTGGGTCTGTGCATCAATGGGGAAACAATGACAAGGTAAAGAATCAGACCAGTCACCCTCTAAAAAAACCTCCTGTTTCGTAAGGGAAATGCTGTCAGGCTTTAGCATCAGGGATGTAATTGGTGGTTGGGTATCGTATCCCTGTGGAAGAGGCAGGGGAAAACTCGTGGAGAGGCAGCCCAGGGTTGCATAGCAACAGGGAGGCTGTCCTGCCTGATGGCATTTATGAGATGCTTGGTACTGTGGGACTGGAACGTACTCCACTGCCCATGGGAGAGGAAAACATCCATTATTTAAAGGATTTTTGAGCAGAGCAGTGTAGCTCCTTAGGATCTAAGAGAGCTAAATATGTTGTGTGAGCGCTCACAATCACATGGGGCACACGTGTGTTTCTGCAGGCGTTGCTTGAGCATTCAGCAGCAGCAGCTCCAGTTTTCCACATAAAACCAGCTTGTCCTGCCCAGCCCAGGATGCACCGGGGCCAGTGGGATCGTGGTGTAATGGTCTGGGTTGGGAGGGACCTTAAAGCTCATCCCATTCCACCCCTGCCATGCATTCCACTATCCCAGGTTGCTCCAAGCCTCATCCACCCTGGCCTTGGGCACTTCCAGGGATCCAAGGGCAGCCACAGCTTCTCTGGACACCCTGTGCCAGGGCCTTCCCACCCTCCTAGGGAAGGATTTCTTCCTAACATTAATCTAAACCTACTCTCTGTCAGCAGGAAGCCATTCCCCCTTGTCCAAAGTCCCTCCTCAGCTCTCTTGGAGCGCCTTCAGATACTGAAAGGCCACAGTAAAGTCTCCCTGGCGCCTTCTCTTCTCCAGGCTGAACAGCCACAACCCTCAGCCTTTCCATATGGGAGAGCTGCTCCATCCCTCTGATCCATCTTCATGGCCTCCTCTGGACTCACTCCAACATCTCCATGTCCTCCCTGTGCTGAGACCCCAGAGCTGGACACCCCACAGAGGGACATTACACTTGAGCAGACACCATTCACTGCCGTCTCCTTGCCTGCTGACCACCCTGGAAGTGGCTGTGTCATGGTGTAAAGCCCTGGAGGTTCTGAGATGGATTAATTCCATTCATTCTGTCCCTGCTCTTGGGGCTGGTCTGCAGGGATGGGGCAGTGCTGCCCTGTTTGAGGCTGCTGTGCTGGCTGTGTGTTTGGGAGGGCTGCGGAGCCGTTCCTCGTGCTGGAGGTCTGTAACTCATCCCTGAGCTCAGCTGAGCAGTTCCTGGAACTCTTTATCTGGGGCTGCAGCAGGGAGGGTGGGGGCAGAAGGTGCTGCCTCAGCCTGGAACGTTCCCCGAGGCACTGACTGTTCAGCAATTAATTAAAACACAAGAGTTGGCCGATCTCACCAGTCTGAATCCCACCTGATTGCTGGGAATTAACGGGAGCTGGAGCCATGACTTACTCCTTATGGGCAGCATTCATTGGATGGATAGTAAGTATCGATGGAAATCCTGGTATCCTCTGCCCATTTGCTGTCCTGGCATTTGGGTGTTTCCAAATTAAAATCCATGGGCTCTGACCCATAGAGCCTCCTATTGTGGTGGGGTTTTCAGCATTGGTTGGTTTCAATCTGATGTTATATTCTGATAATTCTGTTAGTGCTCCAAAATTATAGTTCACCTCTTAGTCCTTAGAATCATTAGAATAATTGTAGAATAATTGAGGTTATAAGGGACTTACAGAGCTCATTGAGCCCAGCATCCCATTCAAAGCAGAGTCAACTACAAAATAATATCATAAAATATGAATAGGTGGATGTCTATGCCTGCCTTCCTGGCATATTGCTGGGGAACAGCTGGAATATTTTTCTGGATTTGTAAGGACTTGTGAGCTCTGCTGAAATGCAGTGTCACTCTTCAGGGGCAATTTGACCACATTTTTTACTTCTTTAATTAAAGTAAGGGGAGGGGAAAAAAAAAAAAAAGCCCTTTTCAAGAAATCAGCACAATTTTTTTCTCAGCGTTGTGTATTAACAAGGCAGATGGTCAAAACTTCCTTCCATTGTGCAGTTCTTCTTCATAGCCAATCCATGCCAGTGGAATTTAGCTCCAAACGTTCACACTCAAGCTGTGGGCTGTCACTTTGGCTGGCTGATGTCTCGGGCTCCTTGGCAAAGAAAGATATTTTTGAAACTTGTCTGTGCAGCTTCTGACTCAGGAGGCCTCTCGGAGCTGCTGTTCCTCCTGTGCCAGGTCTTCATTTCCCATCAGTGCAGGAGGGTTCTGCACATAAATGTCTGCATTGACCCAGAGTTCGGGGTAATTTTGGGACTGGTGGGACCAACGCTGTGTGTGCATCGTTTTCAGGAACGGGAAATTGCAGGAGTAATCAGCCTTGGACTGTAGCCAAGCCCAGCTTAATTTCAAGGGAGGACTGAAAGAGGCATAATCATAATGGCTCATTTTAGAAGAAGAACTGGAGGCAAAGCAGGGCTCAGCTCAGCTGCTTTATTTTATAGAAAAATTAAGGAGATTTTTTTCTTGGCTCCTAGCGTAAGAATGGGGAAGTTAAAGATCAAAGCTTGGAGAATTACAGGATTTGAAACCTGGATTGGGCATGGGTTTTTTTTGATTTGGGAGATTTTTCTGTCATCATAAATTAGAAATATTCTCATTTGGGTTTATCTTGTATGCTAAAAAGATACCAGACTCCTCTTTACTGCTTTTTTCTTTGAAATGATTGGTTTTCCAGTTGCCTGAATATTCAGTTTATGGAGGAAATGTCTGTACGTTGCCTGGCTTCATGTGTTGACTGCCTTGAGTCTTTCAGGAGTGTGGTGACAATGATAGAAAAGAGATCTTCAAAAGAAGAGCTAAAACTCTTCATTCTTGCTAATAATCATCTTCTGGCAAGGAAAATCTTCCTGGTTTGTTGTCGCTTCCTTCCTCAGCACCCCCTCTCCTCCGAGCTGCTGCACAGGCTATAAATTGCTTTTCTGCACCACCCTCGGTGCCCCCAGCCAACACCTCCTCCACCAGCCAAGGAGAGGATCAACTCCTCTTCCCACTCCTTATTTTTGTGCTTGGTACCTAGAGAACATTTATTTTTTTTCCAATTAATCATTTGGCACCTTAAAAGGTACATGTTGAAAGGGTCTGTCAGGGAAGGTCACAGTCATCTTGAAATAAGCAGCTTCCTCCAGAAGCAAAATTAAATAATGATTCTGAATATAACAAAGTCTTTAGAATGTGGAGAACTCTAGATTTCCTAGAGTTTGGAGTGGTTTATTCCTGGCATTTAGACTTTGTTTGTTGTATTGAACTTTTCACAATGTCTTCAGAAGTAGTAATTTTATTTCTGTTGCAGGCTTCTTTTGGCTTTAGCACAGAGAAATTATTCTGCTAATGGTGTCATTCTGGCCAGCAGTGTAAAACGTTGTTAGGAATTACTGAGCCTTCACAAGAGTGGTGTCTTTGCATCTAAACTTGACCCCTGTGGCTGCTGAGCCCTTGTTATCTGGGCTGTCCACACCCCTTCTGTCCAGCTCCCACGGCCCTGATAACTCAGCTCTGTGTAAATAAGGGCTCCCCACTGCAGTGCAACAAAAGCTGCTCCTCTGCTGCTCCTGTTCTTGTTTCTAAGCTTTTTAGGCTGATTTCTGATAGAAACAGTGTGAGTGATTACACATAAAAAGGTCTGTGGAGAGATAATGGGCTTGAGTAACCAGGGGAAAATACTGTACAAATTGATTATAAGAGTGGGGTAACTCGTGATGTGGGATTGGGATTGAAAAAAATTCATAATAAGCATCAAGGTGGGGAAAAAAAAAAGCCCTGAATGGGCATGGAAAGTTGGGAGGGAAGTGAGAAGAACCACTGGTATTTGTTAGTGCCTCTCCTAGAACTGCAGCCAAAGGTGCCGTGGCTGCTGGGTGAGAGCTGAGCCCAGGAGTCCCTGGAGCAAATCATGGGATTGGGAAGCTGCAGAGGGAATTTGTGGAAGGCGAAACACAGAGCCAGGCCAAGCAGGAGGAAATGCCCTCTGGTTTCTAGGAAATACCAGAGTCTCCCATGTTGGAAGCAGCGTGTGCCTGGCTCACGCTTGGAATCTTGTACCTGGCATGGACTGGGAAATGTAAGAGCTTAACTTGCCTCCAGGCATTCATGTACATGTCTGTATTTAGATATCTGTATAGGATAGTTTGGACTCCATCTTTTTGAGGTTTTTTTTCCAACTTTAAGAATCCTGTGGTTGTATAAAGTGTAAGAATCAGTGAATTCTGAGGCTGCAGGAGCATCTGGAGTATGGGAAGCGGGAAAACGTCTGCTCTGTGTAACTCACAAGCCAAGCCCATTTTACTTGAGTATTACTAACAGAATTTAACTTGCTCTTTAACTTTGAGGTGCATGGTGATAGTTGGAGTAAATGGTGGAGCCTTTTTTACTTTATTTGCATTAAAACACAAACTTTGTCAGCAGCAAAGAGCATGATAGGGCTGGACAGTGGCTGTGGCCACTGGGAAATAAGAACTGGTTGTGAGAGCTGAAAGTGTTGTGGGACTTCTTCAGTAGCCAGGTATCAGCACTGCTGAATTATCCTTAATGGTTTTATAGTCTTAAGGCAGCATTCTTTAGGTGAACAAAATTAAGGAAACAAGAAAACATGCAATCTCTCTTTTTTTTCCCCAATAATATGAAGGATTTCTACATATTAAATATGGGATTTCTTAATTATTGTTACTTTGTGTGTGCTGCCTGAAGAGAAAGAAATGTGTTCGAGTCCTAGCAATGTGTTGTGCTCAATGGGTCTGAGGAGGGGGGTACTTCTAAAGAGAGAAAAATATTTGGATTTTTCCAAGGGCAGGTGGAAAACCATGTAATTTACTGTCAGATAAAATCTTGATAAGCTAAACTGATCTGGAGCTGAAAGCCGTGTTTGTATTTGTTCAGTGTAATGAAGGTGAAAGGGAACAACAGTTAATTATCTGCTCCCAGGGTAGGATTTCAGGAACTCTTGAAACTCCCTGAGTAACTCTGCACAACTGCAGGGCTGTGTTGACATTGGTGTGCTGCAAATCTGCGGTGCCAGCACTGACCCACTTCTCTCCCTGGAAAGGGGTAGGCCTGGAAATCACTCTTTTCTTCTTAGGAAAGCAGCAGAACTAAGAAATAAAAACAGTCAGGAAAGGAGAGGTCAGATCAGAACAAAACAAACCCACTGTGGTCTGTCCTGCGTTGGGTTTGCATGTTACATCAGTTTGTGGAAGGCTTTTTGTGTCTGGCTCCGTGCTTATTTATTTATTTATGCATTTTATTTTGAATGTCTTCCAAAGAAAGCTCGGGGGGAAAAAAAAAAAAAAAAAAAAAGGATCTTTTTATTAAACCCGGGAAAAGAGCAGTGGAGTTGATGTTTGCCTGCTGTGCTTGAGGAGATTAAATGTCATTCCCAGCAGAATTCCTTGTGCTTGCATAGGTGCTTCGAGAAGTTCTGTGCAACCTAAGATAAGAGCAATATTATAGCAGCATGGAGTTACTGAAACCATGGAGTCAGCTCCAACTTCTAGAATCCATCATTTACCCAGCAAAACAATTACTGTAATTATTGTACGGAGAATTACTGTGCGGAGAATTGTTGCTCTGAGTTTACAGCAGTTCTCCGTGTTTAAGTTCATTCCCAGCTGGCCAAGTTTAATTGTCAGATTCCAACCCCTTATTGCCAATAAAACCTGTAAATCCCTCAGCCAGGGGCTGGAGGGCTGACAGAAGGTTTCTTTGCAGGACCAGCTGAGGCAATGCTTCTCCAGGCAGCCGCCGGGGGCGAAGGACACGGACACGCTGGTGCAGGAGCCCGACAGCCAGTACGGCACCTGGAACGAGCAGCGGCACAGCGGTGACAGGTGAGGGCTTTCCTCAGCTCAGGGATCAGGGGGAATGCTGGAATCCCACAATCCCACAATGGTTCCTGCTGGAAGGGCTTTAAAAATCACCACATCCCAACCCTCGGCCATGGGACACCTTCTGTTAGACCAGTACTGCCAGCTTTTGGTCGCGATTGGAGTTTCCCGGCGCGTCGGACCAGGTTGCTTCAAGCCCCGTTCTTGGACGCTTTTATTTGTTTTCTTTGTTTATGAATCTGTTTTTCTGTCCTTGCCAGTTCTTTAACAGTACTACCAGGTGGGCTGAATGGCAAAATCCCTCTGGAACAGGGACTCTGGTCCATACATGGGGTGATGAGGGTGCATCTCTCCTTGCCCACATCTCAGACTCTCAAGTGTTTTATTGGTGGTGAAGTAGAGGATGAAATGGAATATCAGCTGAGTAGAACAGAGTATTGCTGATGCTTTTCTGTTCTTAGAATGATTTAGTGAAATAAACCTAGAGCAGCAAAGTGTGAGGTTTTTTATAGTTTACACCTGTTGTGTAAATTACAGCTTGATCTACTCTGAACTCATGTCCTGTCTGCTCAGTGTGGTATGAAAATAGCATTTTATCTGGTTTTTAATGCTGTACTTGTTTGGATCTTACAGCAGACATTAATGTCAATTACGTTTGGTTTGTTCTGCACTTGAGAAGTGTGTGTTATAAATATTTTATTGCTTATGAAATCAGGGTAACAACCAGCTCAAGGTTCAGCAGCCAAGTGAATGCCAACAGTGACAGCCAGGCTGCTGTCACTGGATTCCAGGATGGTACAGACATTTCTGAGATCAGTTTCTTAACAAAGGTGCTTGTCTCAGCTTCAGAGCAGACAGCACTGGGGAGTTATTTCAATCCATCCATCCTGATTAGAACAGCTCCACCTAAACATTCCGGTTCACTGAAGGATGGAACTCAATCCGATGTGGTGGAATTTTGTTTGCACTGCAAGAAATCTTTAGGTTTTGCTTTTTTTACAGTATGATGGTGACAGTGTAGAGACTTTTCAGCATTTTGCCACCCCATTGCTCTGCTTTATTTTGACTTACAGCTCATTGCAGGGGAATTACTGCTGTATTAATTCAGGCACTTGAAGAGAAATGAGATTAATGTACTTTTAAATACTGGCAGTCTTCCTGGAATATATTGAACGTGCATTTTGTCTGCAGTTTATTTTGAAGGAAGTCCCTGCCAGGAGCAGTGGAGATGTTCTCCTTGTGTTGCTGTGGGTGCTCTGAGCAGGGCTCTGCCTTTGGTGCCTCCTCCTCGCCCCAGCTGGAGGCAGGAACTCGCAGGAGATGTTGATGGTTCAGTTTTCCTGTTTGGCCTGGCCCACTTCCCTCAGAGCATTTCCCCTGCCAGCCCCACGGTGTCACATCCCACGGGGACCAGGCGCTGTCACAGCCTCCTGCTGTGCTGGGGGAACCTCCAGTCTGGGGCGTTTCCCAGTATTGGAGACGTGCAGGGATTATTTTAGGAGAGTTTCATTAGTGTTTCTGTGCATGACCTCATCTCTGTGGAATCACAGAGGCCTTAAGGTTGGAAAAGCCCTCCAAGATCACTGAGTCCAACCTTCTCCTGAATCCCACTGTGACCACTAAGCCAAGCAGTGCCACCTCTGCTTGGCATTTGAACCAGGGATGGTGACTCCATAACTTCTCTGGGAGAGGATGAGAATTTTAAAATAAAAAGCCATGGCAATAGGATGAACACAATCCTTTTCCTAGAGGAGCTTTTGGAAGGTGAAGGAAGGAGTATTTTCCTCTAGAACTGAGTCACTGCTGGAATTAGAGTAAGGAGCTCCTCTGGGCTGGTTCCAGTGAGCTTTGGCCAGTAACTCCTTGGGATGGACAGAGATGAAACCATCTCCTCCAATTTGGAGGCGTTAATTAGATTTTACTTAGTTTATCTAAAAGGTTTTAATTTTTTTCAAGTGCTTTAGTAAGCTTTTCCAACTTGGCATTGTAGAAAGCTCTTGTAGGTTAGAACAGTCTTCATAAGGAAAATTACTGGGTTTTATAGGGAAGGAATTAGTTTTAGGCTAACAGCTCTGACTCCTCATTTCACAGACTGAAGCAACACCTTCTTTATGGCCTCTATGCACTGTCTTGCTAAAACTAATTAAATTTAATTGCAGTTGAAGGTGAGGATTGCTGTCAGTTTATTGCCCATTGTGATAACCATCCTGCTGTGTTTGTGTGCTCCATGTGAGCGATGATTTCTCAGAGAAGTGTCTATAAATGCACCTGTGGAACACTGGGGGCAGCTCATGGATATGCTCACAAACCCTGAAATCTTAATGAAGCAATAGAAAAAGGTGCATGATATATCTCAGTAATGAGAACTGAAAATACATTTTCAATTTCATTTTTCTGAAGGGAATTTCCTCCCTAATTTGCTTTTCACTGGAAAGAATCCACTGCACATATAACAGGGTTTGGACTCCAAGCATCCTTCCCATGTTTGGAGATGAGCTTGTGCCACGGGGGTTGGTGTATGGGGCTGTAATTGTGCAGAAACTCCAAAGGAAAATCCATTGGGAAGGTTTAGGAATGAGCAACCACCAACTAGTGCAAATTCAGCTGGATTTCTGACATGTCTTGCTTCAAATATTTCACTTTGAAAAGCCTCAGTGAATTGTATCAGCTGCAGCCCTGGGATGTAGCAGGGAAGAGGCTTTTTGGAGACGTGCAAATCCAGCAGGATCCTTTCAACACATGCTTTAATTTCCATGAGAGGTCCTGCAGATTGTCCCTCCCCTCTCCATTCTTCCATATGGCAGTGGCTCTAAAGCCTAATGCAGCAGATACCAAATGTCATTTGAAGCAAAAATCCTAGACAAAAACTTTCCCCCGGAGCTCATTAGTGCCATTCTTAATTATCCTGGGGCCCACTGGTGAAGGAGGGAAGCAGCATTCCCTCTGCTCCTGTGCTGGAAACCCTCTGGGCAGTGTCTGCTGTGCCAGGCTGGGCACTGTACCATGTGCTGGTGCTGATGGAACGCTCTTATCCAGCAGTAACTCCTGACTGTTTTTCTCCTGGGATTACTGTGCCAAATACTAAGCTTTATTGTTTAAAAGATGTGCATATATTGATATATACATGGTTTTTTAAGGTTTGGAACAGTTTTCCTAGGTACATGCCCAAGAAATGGTGCTTAGTGACAAAAGACTTCTATTAAGAGGAGGAAAAAAAAGTCAGAACTAAATCCTTTAGGCTTTGGTTTTTTCAAACTGGGAATTAGAAGCAAGACAACCCAATTTTTACTGACAATAGAGTCTTCCTGCTGTTTCAAGGAATACTACAGCCTATATGACAAAGGCAGACACAACTGTGTACAGCTTTCAGTCCTGACCCTGCAGCTCATTCCTGTCAGTCTGGGCCACGGGAAGAATTCTAGGAATACACTGGGAGCATCCCAGCACTGGGCTGCACGTGCTGCTGCTCTCCTTCCTGAGGCACGGGAAGCTCTGCCCATGGTGTCCTGCCTTAGGGTGCCACCTGGTGCCCAGCTCTCTTCAGCTCCAGCATTCCTGAAGGGAAAAATCCTCTGGCTGGGTGGAATACACCCCAATCCCCAACACACTGTGAATCCAAGGGGTGAGGGCTGTGCCAGTGGAAGGGATCCACATGCTGCTGCTGGTACTCAAACTTTCTGTTCCGCCTTTATTTAACTCCTGCAGACCACGAGTGATCCAGCCTGGCCTTGCAAGTCTTCGTTTGCCCTGAAGTCTCACAGATTCCATTTGCTCCATTTTGCAGCTTCGTGGGAGAATCTCCTTCCCTGGACAATGAGGTTGTGTCGGGGCGGAAGCAGCCCCCGGGCAGCCACCCGTCCTCGCTGTCCTCGCAGACAGAGCCGCCCTCCCTGGCTGAGCACCATGACTTCTCCAAAGACCAAAGGAGCACCAGCCTGGACCGTTCCAGCACGGACATGGACTCCACTGATGGGACTGATTTGCCTCCTGCAGGGGGGACACTCCCTGAGGACAAGAGCAGTTATTTCTCCTTCATTGATGTAAGTTGCCATCATGTGTTCCCTCAGTTAATCCCTGCAAAGCAGTTCCTTCTGGAAACCTTGCAAGCAGTTTTGCCCTGCTTTTCCCACACTGAATTTTCCCAGCTGCTTTCCTGCCTGAAAAGTTTAGGATCAAAACTAGAGAGTTCTTCTTAGTCTGTGTGGTGTTTAGGTTCTAAGATATTCCATAAAGCTGCAGGTCTTGGATAATCACTCATGGAATCCCAGGCTGGTTTGGGTTGGAAGGAATCTTAAAGCTTATTCAGTTCTACCCCCTGCCATGGGCAGGGACACTTTCTTCTAGACCAGGTTGCTCCAAGCCCCATCCAAGCTGGCCTTGGACATTTCCAGGGATGAATATTGGAAGCATAATTAAATAATACAAACAGCCAGTGACTGCTGTGCTGTCAGCCATGCAGATTTAAGGGCGTAAAGACGTTCACTAATATTTTTCTTATTAACCATTGGTTCCTTTCCATAGTAACTCACAGTTGAATTTTAAAGGATTTTTTTCATCATGAAGAATCTTTCAGCTGTTGTAAGACCAGGAGTTTATGGCCATACTCAGTTAATGATGTTTCGTTCTGCAAGAACTTTGTTTAGTTTGGAAAAGCCCTCTAAGATCATTGAGTCCAACTGTTCCCCAGCACTGCCAAGGCCACCACTAACATGTCCCCAAGTGCCACATCCACACCGTGTTTGAACACTTCCAGAAGGTTCTGTTTAGTCCCCGGGCCACTAAAGATGTCTCTGTAAAACATTAATAGCTCCATGTGCATCTGGCAAATGCTTTGTGATGAGGAGCTTATTCCTGACCTGAAATCTTTTGAAAGGGAGCAAACCCACATCTCCTGGAGAAGGGGAGGCTCAGGGATATTTGGTGGTTACAGGCAAATCTATAACAGCAAACTGCTTTAAGCAAGTAAATAAATTACAACTCCCTGTTTAGCTCTGTAAATGTTACTGCTTATTGGATGTGTTGGAAATAACTGATCTCAGAAGTCTTCTGAATGCTGTGACACTAAACTTGGAGTGTCCTTGTTGCTTGTGGGTGGCTTCAAGTGTTTGTGGCTGGCAGGGAAGCTGCAGCTCTGCACTCCAAGGGAATTTTGTGTGGTTGTTCCTTTTAGATCCCAATCTTGGAATTTGCCTTTAGCTGCTACCAGCTAGCAAGGCCTGTATTCATAAAACACTCTAGGAAACAAACTCCTGATTATTGCAGTTACTATTTATATTACTTTAGTGCAAATAATTAATGCAGTTCAGGTATCCACAGCCTAGAGAGACCAAAGGATTACACCCAGTTAGCCACGAAGCACCGTGTCCTCATCATAAACTCTCTTCAATCTAATTTTAAGTGACTATAATAATAATAATTGGGCGAATATACATAATTTAATGAGGTGAATGCAATCAAGTGCGTTGGGAAGTTGCTGTGGAGGAGGTGGGGTTCATTCCCAGCTCTGTGTTTCTCCAGCAAACGGCTGTCCTGGACTCCAGTGCTCTGAAGACTCGGGTGCAGCTGAGCAAGAAGCGCCGGTGCCGGGCGCCCGCGTCCCACTCGCTGCGCAGGAGCAGAGGGCTGGACCTGGAGAACAGGTTTTCCTTGACAGAAGAATCAGATAATGGCTGGATGTTCAAAGATTCCACAGGTAACCCCTCAGCTACCTGGAATAATCGGTTCTGATCAGTCTGGGTACAAGAGCAGGAGTTTGTAAATGGCATTTTTTAAATACTGCCCTTCATTCCTGCCTGAGTGCAGGAAGAGATCTTGGACAAGGCAGAGATGAAAAGCTGATTAATGGTTTCCCCCGCTGCTTTTTTTTTTTTTTTTTAAATAATTAATTAGAAGAGAAGAAAACTATGCAACAGGAAGATTCTGAGGAGGAAGACAAGATCCAGCAGACTCCGAGGTCATCTTCTGTGCAAGCCCAGAGACTGCCCGTGTTCCCAGGGATGGATCACTCTGTCCTCAAGGTGAGCTCAGGCAGAGCCCAGCAGGTGGGAGATAAACCAGTTCAGTAGCTGCAGGTACTTTAGAAGGAATTCCCTCACTTATTTTGGGGAATTTTATTGTTTTTATAACTCTGGGGTGATCTGTTCTGCATTCCAAAAAAAAAAAAAAAAATAAAAGCCTGGATGCTGGCTTAAAAGGATCCCTTTCTTTATTTTTGTATTTAGGCCCAACTGCGGAAAAGACAAGAGTCTGAGAGCACTGGTGACATCGGCTCTGCTCAGCTCTTCAAATCCCCCAAAGCACAGCTTGGCACTCCCAGCAGCAGAGTGCTGCCCTCCAGTGTGGAAAAGGAGGACAGGTGAGAGAATCCCCAGCGTCAGGAAGAGCCTAATGCTCTCTTTGGTGGAAGGAAAAAAATAATGCAAGAAGTTGTACATTCCTTTTTTGTTGTTGTTTCTGTCAGGAATTTTCATAATGAAAGAATAAAGAGGGTTGGTTTTATTTTTTTATATCTTAGGTCAGAAGAAAAGTCTCCTCAGTGGCTGAAGGAGCTGAAATCAAAGAAGAGACAGAGCCATTATGAGAATCAGGTTTGAAAAGGTACTTGGGTAGGAAGGGGGGGCTTTGCTGAGTGCAGGTGTGCAGTGACAAACTCACATTTCCTTCGATGTGTTGGTGTCACCACTGTGCCCCCACCAACGCTGCCCTTACCCTGCCCTGTGCACCAGGGGTGTCAGGGAGTGCTGCCAAGCAGGGCAGTGCCCCTCCACTGCTAGTCACAGTTTCACTGATTCTCTGCACATAATTTGATTTTCACAACCCTCAGTCTGTTTGGGCTGTGATTTCCCAAAGTTTGAAAATTTTGTGTGGTTTCAGCACAATTCTGGGCAGCTCTTAAACATTTAATGCATTAAATAGACAAGACCAAGGTGGCACTACAACAAAAAACACATTTTAAGGGTTCCTGTTCCAGCTGCCTGACCATATCACACCCTTCCTTCTGTTTTCCTTTCCAGACAGTGATTCTAACTAGGAGAAGATAAAGAAGTTTAACAGAAGCCTTAACTCATCTGAACCTAAACCCCCATGTCATGTTGCTGCTGTTTGCTTCCTGCCTCAACTGCTCTGTGCATGGTGCCTTCCTGTTTTGTGGAGAAAAGCTGCTTCAATTCATAGTCAAATACAAAGCTGTGTCTGTCAGGTCGGGGGGACAGTGGCACTTCAGATCTGCCTGCCAGGAGAACCCCCCTGGGTCATGGTTAGCACTTCAGAAAATCATGGAAAACAGAAATATCTGGGAGTGCTATGATCCAGGGAACTCCCCTCGCTGTACAACAGACTCTGTAGGTGTTCACCTCTGGGAGATGTATCTGGCTGGGCTTTGTGTTTGTTTATGAAAATAATAATTTTAATCAAATTTATCTTTTTTTTTTTTTTTTTGTCAACAAATAGTAAGCTCCTATTTAGAATGAAGTCTGTGGAAGGTGAGAGTGGAAGAACAAATCATGTTTACTGCCATATTGAAAAAGGAAACTTGATTATTTTTTGTAAAATGTATTTTTGATTGGCTTATATTTACATGTGATCTGCTGACCTGGCAGATGGAAATAATTTTTAGATGAACGAAATATTAACTTTTGTCACTCTTGAAGTGGTATATTCTGTGTTTTGTCAGCATGTGGAATAATTGCTTCATTGGAATGTCTTTCCTAAAAAGGATCAAGCAATAATGTCAACCAGTTCTCTTAAAAAAAAAAAAAAGTAAAAATATGTAAATACTGTTTTTATAACAAAAAAGGAAGGGAAGAGGGAGGATGTTACACTCATATCAGGGTTCCAGTTAATTGTTGAATGTCACTTTAATAGCAGTTTAGATAGTCCCACTTCATATTTTTATTTGTTAATCTGTAAATACCAGGTTTAAGTTTTTATTTTTATGCTGATTTTGTGGGATAACCTAAATGTGATCTTCAGTTTCTCAGATGATTTCCTGTCCTTCCTTTGGCAAGATGTGTTGATAGCAGAGTAGAGATCTCCTGGACCACACGGGTGTTTGAGTATCCCTAATTGTCAGATATTCCCTGTCTCTGGACACTCATTCTGAAACACCAACCACCATGGTGTTTCAGAACAAGAAAGACTCGATTCTTGCCCCAGATAAGTGCAAGACAGACTCGATTCTTGCCCCAGATAAGTGCTCTTTCAGTAACCTTTAAAAGCATAGCCCAGGAAGGGAGGGGTTTCCAGGTATTCCTCAGACTCAACCAGGAAAATGTGGAAGAGGGGAAGGAGAGTGGAGAGCTCTCATCACCTGGGCTGCACTCCCCACGTCCTGCTGAGGGGCTCCTCTGGATAAAAACCACAAAGCACCAGCACTTCAGCTCCTTTTCCTTTTGTCTTTTTTTTCCAATCAGTGTTTTGGGAGTGTGGCTCCCACGGGGCCTGCCCAGGCTGCTGTCTGTCAGGCTTGGAGCTGCCAAAACCATGTGCCAATTCTGCTCGTGGAGGAGTCACAGGTGGGTGGGATTTGCAGTCCCAGTCTGCAGGAAATGGCAGCAGGATGGCAAGAGAAAAGTCCCATCTGCACAACTCTCGCTCCCGGATTTCATTCCGGTGGCAGCTCCCTGTGCTCCCTGGAGATGAGATGAAGACATCTGTCTGATGTAAAAGTCTTTTCCCTGCTGCTTTGCCCTGTTTCTCATGGGAGCTGTTGCCGCTGTTAGTTTGGCAGCCCCTCTGCTCCCCATGGAGCAGTGATCCCCAGGATTCCTGCTGGGATTTGGGGATGGGCCGTGTCAGTGCAGCCACCACCATTGACCAGCTCCTTTTAAAACCTTGCACAGATTTCCTTCCCTCTCCTTTAGATGATGGTGGAAAAGTGTGTTTTTTGGGATATATTGCAAGGGTTCCATGGGTGTGTCCTGTGTGTGACACTCACCTGGGCCAGCCTGAGCAGCACGTGCAGATGAGGAGGATCACAGTGGCTGTTCCACTCACATCAGGTGGGGCCTCTTTTAACCCCTGTCCAGAAATCAGGCAAGTCCCTGCTCATAGGAACATTCACACAGGCTGGGTTTTCCACTTCACAGGTGACAGTGTTGTGTTCCCAACAGTTGGAGGATTTACTGGTTCTTGGTCTAGGCCAGAAATTCTGTAACTGTGTTGAGGAAACTGAGGGGATTGACATGAGGTTTCCACAAAGGCCTTGAATGTGTTTGCATTTCCACATCTGCTTGGACAATGCACTGAAATTACTGTATTGAGTAGTTTAACCTACTACTGAAAAATGTTTAATGCTTAAATGTCTAATTAAAGAGCATCTTTAGAATGTTGTTGAATGGGAAAGTGTTTTTTCTGCTCTGTTATTTCTTTATATTGTACCTGGATTAAAGATCGACTTCCTTCTCTTCAGGTTATCACTCTGTAATAAAAGATATATAAATATGTTATTACTTCTTAAATGATAGAACAGACTGTAATACACTTTGTATAATTCTATTTTAATTCCAAATAATGCTTCTTGGAATTTTTCTATGCTTTCACTTCTGTTGCCACGTGCTTTTTCCTGCTGTTTATTGGAGATGGAAGTGAGCTCTAAGGTTCCTTCAGATGTGCTGCTTCTTCACTTCTGGATCCTGCCCTGGAGCAGGTGCAGCTCCTGCCCAAAAAGTGATGCTGAAGGTGATGGAGGCCCTGGCAGTTCCTTTGTCTCTCCCTTCACAGCTCCTCAACTGTTTCTCCTTGTTTAAAAAGTCACATCAATATTGGGTTTTAAAGGTGGGATGATGTATTTTGTGGAATTCAGGAATACTTTCTGGCTGCCCTCATGATCCCTGCTCTGGGTGGTGTGTCAGGAACTTGCACGGCTGCTCCAGTGCTTTTATTGGAATCCCCAGCTGTGGATTTCTTCCTTTTTATTTTTCTATTTGCAAATTCACCTTTTTAATGTCTGAATCTTCAATTTCAGTCCTCATCCCCCAGAGCCTTTCACTTTGTGCAGAGAAAGGAACAAAGTTTGGTTCTCCAACCTATGACATTCCAAGACTTTCTATAGGATTTACCCCCACACACCACCCCCTTTTCACTCCCACAGAAGTTTGTTTTACCCTGTTCCTTGTTTGCAAACAAGTTACTGGCAAACGTGGGGCAGATTTGGGAATGCAAAGTATGACCTGTAAAAGGTTTGGAACAGCAAATCCCTGTTTTCTGATTTCTGCAGGGATTGTGTGTTTCGGGGGGAGATGGGCAGTTCTGGGATGCTGCCACAGGGTCTGGCTCTGCCTCACAAGGTATATCCAGGTGCAGAACCTGGGGCTGTCACTGCTGTCCCCAAGCCAGCTCTGGGGACAAACCATTCCAGTGAAACACGGAGCTGTCACCGTACCTGTGCTCCCTGTCAGGCCAAGGTCACTGTCTGCACCTCCCTGAAGGACACTGGAGCAAGAGCAGCTGCAGCCAAGGGAGGGATGTGTTGGATCTGTTCCCTTTGGCTCTGTCCCTTCAGCCCAGTGCTGAGAAGGAAAAACAGGTATTTACTTCAATTCCTTTTAAAGATGGACTTTTAGGAGGTGAAGGCTTTTGGGGCCAGGTTGGACAGGACTTGGAGCAACCTGGTCTAGGGGAAGGTTGGGGGAGCAGGGGGGGCAGAACGAGATGAACTTTAAGGTCCCTTCCAACCCAAACCATCCTGTGAAATGACTTCCATGGAGCTTTAATGGGATTTGGGGTGTTCTGGCAGGGGCTGCAGAGTCCAAGCTCACACTGGGAGTGGAGCAGATGGAGGGTGAGAATCCTTCCCGAGCTGGTGGTGAGCTCTGTTCCACGGCTGTCCTGTTCACTCAAAATATAAATGCATTGCAAAAATATAATCTGAAATAACTTCTGGTTCTTCTGGTGGGATTGGCAGGGGAGCAGAGCCAAGGTCCAGTGGTTTATGGGTTTTTCTCATTCCATATTAAACACAAAACATCAAATCTGGTTTTGAAGGAGCTTTTGTAGAGATTAAACATTTGTGTTGCTCCATGTAGCCTTATAGAGTCTGTCAATCTGGGTCACAATAAATACATTATGTGATAGAAATACTATATTTTGTATTACACAGTTTCCTAGGGAATAAAGATATTCTGGCTGCTGTGTTTTGTACTGTACCATTACAGTTCCACTTCAGCTTTGCCAGGTATTAACAAAAAATATCTATTTTCTAACAGTCATTTTTCAAAGGGATTTAAGAGGCTGACAGTGAGAGGAAATTGAGGTATGTTGGGGAGAGACATCAAGGAGATCCAGTGCCCCTTCTGTCATGTTTTTGGAATTGCCTTGTCAATGTGGAGAGCTGGGAGAGGCAGATCCAGGGCCCTGTGGCTGTGGCAGAGCTCAGTGAATGAGGATGCTGGGAAGGAAGGAACTGGCACTAGAAATTCTGTGGTTTTGATCTGTTTAGAAGAGATGATGTGTTTGGTAAGACATAAATGAATCCATTCCTCCTCAGCCAGTGCCTGTTGGAGCTGTGGGGCAGCTCTGATGGGGACAGCAAACCCTCCTCCATCAGGAACCACAGGATGGGCAGGGTGAGGAAGAGTCGGTTGGAGTCACCTCCTGGGTCATCCCTGTCACACCAGGCCTGGGGCATCACCCAGAGATGGGATGGGGCTGGAGGGTCTCATTCTAACCTGTGTAACAGGACAGGTTTCCATCCCTCTCCCATTCAGTTTGTCCAGCCTGGCCCAGGGCTTTTTCTGCTTTTCTGGTGATTTCAGTAAATATTTCATGGGTAATTCTTGGTTTCAAGATGAGCCACACTCAGAGCAGGTAGAAAAACCTGCAAGAGCTGTAGTAAATGGGGATATGTGCAGCTGAATGAAGAATTGCCTGAGGAATCAGGATGGTTTGGGTCTGAAGGGACTCTCAGAGGTGAAGAGGGAGTCAGGCCCGCTACCAGCAGAGTGAAACACTCCCAGTTTGGTGCCTGGTGTGGAAGGGCTGCACTCTCCACTTACTTCATCCTGTGCCTGTGAAGATGGATAAATGCTTGTGCCAGGCTCCAGAAATCCCTTGTCACACATCCCAGGATGTGTTCCCAGTGTGTTCCTGGGAAATGCCAGGGAGGGAGCCAGACTGGGGGCAGAGAAGGAAAACAGACTGATGGAGAGAACCTGCTTAGGGCCACAGTTAAAGCAAGAACGCAGCTCTGGAAATCCTGAGCTGTTTCAGCTTCCTGCCCAGCTCCCGCAGCCGACGCCGGCCGTGTCTCACCTTGTGCTGGAGCTCACACAAACTGGGATATTTTGCCCGGTTTTTGCTTCATGCTGCGCTCAGTTTCCAGGCTAAACCCTCCCGTGAACTGCTGATGGCAGAGTTTTCCAGAGAACCTGGCAAGAAGCAGCGTGAACGTGCTGATGTGAATTTCGACGTTAATCTTCTGTAAATCGAGTGGCCCGTGTCCGAGGGACAGCCGGGAGAAATCTGAATGACGTTTCCATAGCCCGCTGCGCGCCCGCGCTATTGAGATGAAATCTCATGGATGGAATTCCGTGGACGCAGCTGCTGTATCAGCGCTCGGGGAATTCTGCTGCTCTGTTCAGAAGCAACCCATAAATAGCGGGGCCGCCCGCGCCGCCCGGCACAGCGGAACCACACGGAGAGGTAGCGGCGGCACTGCCGGGACTGCAAGGGGCTTTCACAAAGAATTTGTGTGTCTGAGTCCAGGTGTCCCCCCGGAGAAGGGTTTGGCTCGTGCGTGGCGAGAAGTGAAGCTGCAGGGTTTGATTCGGGACGTTGATCAAACTCCTTTATTCGTCTCTTAAGCCCCTTTTGTCAGCGTGGCGTGGCCGGGGAAGGCGTGTTCCAATGTCTGAGCAGAGTTCTGTGGATGTTCCTGGAGAGCGAGGAGGGAGCTCTCACCGCCATCCCCGCCCCTCCCCCGGCCAAGACGGCGGCAGCAGCTCCAGCTGCCGGGTTTGGTGTCCCCCGGGATGCTGGAGCAAGGGAGAGGTGTCAGGTTTATGTTGTGGGGAAAGCTGTCAGCAGCTGGAAGCTGACAAATTCCTGCTGGGAACAAAGGCTGGGCTGTGAGATGGGAGTTTAGTGGCAGCTGAGAGAGCTGCCCTGGGCAGAGGGCTCCGTGTCACCTGCGACAGGGCTCGGCTCAGTCCTGCGGGTGCCTGGGTGAGGATGTGGGGGCCCGTGTGCAGGAGGGAGAGGAGGATGGATGACAGAGCTTGCTCCTAGCCTGGACATCCCTGGGGATTTACAGCAGCTGCATCGGGATCTGTGCTAACCTGTGCTGCCTGTTCCCATGCCAGCTTCATCCCTCGTGTTTCCTTACCGGCTGTAAATCCTGGTGCCTCCTGCCTTAACCTCCTGCAATTTGGGTTTTCCAGGCACAATGACTGAGCAGCAGAGTCCCCCCGAGCAGATGGCGACTGGGGAGGGTGCTGGCGAGCGAGGTGGCAACTACAAGGTATACTGGGGTGTACTGGGGGCAACTGGTTATGGATGGATGCTGGGTGATGCCGTGGAATGCAGAGTGCTCACACCGGGCTTGAACTAGTGCCAGCACTGCAGGTGGTGCTGGGGACAGGAGTGGCCTCTGGCTCTCCCACAGCAGCAGTGGGTGGTGGCCCCGCTCTGGTGCTGAGCCTGGGGCGGCTGCAGGTTGGGGAAGCAGCTGGAGGAGCTGGGGATCTGCTGCTGCTGCTGCTTGGCAAGAGGGCCACTGCTCCCTGCCTGCATGGCTGCCAAGGACACTGGCTGGCCAGGCTGGTGTGCAGCTGCCCAGGGATTTAATCCGGGAGAAGCATCCCAGCACGGTGGAATCGGCTGTGGGCCCAGGCACTGAAACTGCCTGGGTGTGTTTGTAGGTTTGGATTCAGCTGGTAGGTTGGTTGAAGGTAAATCAGCTGGAGAGAATGTGGTGGGTGCAGAGCTTCCCACAAAGCTGCTCCTGGAGAGGTGGGAGCAGATCCTGCCAGTGGGAGAGAGGGGTGCCAGGAGCACCAGGCTGTTTATTGCTTTGAGGCTCCTGAGGAACCTGGGTGTCACCTCTGTCCCTTGAGCCCCCCATTATGTGCTGTGTGCAGGAGGCTCTGCCCTTGTCCCTGGCTCAGGTGTTGCAGCTGGGACCCCTTTGGGACAGTGCCAGGGGGTGCCTGGTCACCCCACTGATCCTCCTGGCCCCTGAATGGTGCTGGGCACCCTGGGCCCTGCTCTGTGCCACGCTCTGGCTGCTGGTACCGGCTCCAACCCATCCTGCATCTCAGCCTTGAGGTTCTGCTGGGAGCAGGGGAGCCTGGGGAGGTCTCTGCACCTGGCAGGGCTTAGAAGGAAACCCTGAATAAAGAGCTTGCACCAGACCAGGCCAAGGGGATGGATCTGGAGGGAGCAGTGACAAGGAAAGTATGGGCAATCACCAGGCTGGGGGTAGGAGAGGCAGCCCATGGCTCAGGAATCCTCCTAGCCCAAACTCTCTGTGTTTCTGGTGCTGTGTTTGAGCTGGTTTTCAGCCTGTCATGGATGAGATTCCAGCTTGTTCTTTACCAAGCAAACACCCTTGGCCAGAGCTCGGCCCAGAGGCACTGGCAGGACCTGGCTCTGCCGGGCGAGGAGCACCATTGGCACAGGATGGCCGGGATGGAGGGACGTGGCCAGAGCCCTTTGATCCACTGCTGCTCCCATTTCCTGGGGTGTCCCCCTGCTGTGATAGCTGACAGTGTCTCTCTGCACCTTAGATCACGATCTACGAGCTGGAGAATTTCCAGGGGAAAAGGTGTGAGCTGACAGAGGAGCTGCCCAACATCACCGAGAAGGAGATGGAGAAGGTTGGCTCCATCCAGGTGGAGGCTGGCCCGTAAGTCCGGGATTGGGAAGATGGAGCAGCCCCGGGGGTGGCAGGGAGAGCATCCCCCTGACCCTGGGGTCCTGCAGGTGGCTGGGCTTCGAGCGCCAGGGCTACGCCGGGGAGCAGTTCGTGCTGGAGAAGGGCGACTACCCCCGCTGGGACTCCTGGTCCAACAGCCACAGCAGCGACAGCCTGATGTCCCTGCGACCCATCCAGATTGTGAGTAGGGCTGTGCTGGGGTGACCGCAGGGCTGGGGACAGCCTCTGACCCGCCCTTTCCCCCAGGACAGCGCTGACCACAAGATCCACCTGTTTGAGAACGTGGGATACACCGGGAGGAAGATGGAGATCGTGGATGACGACGTCCCCAGCCTCTGGGCCCACGGCTTCCAGGACCGTGTGGCCAGTGTCAAGGCCCTGAATGGAACGTAAGGATGGGGACAACAGGTTCCTGTCTGTGGCACTGTGGTTGGCCCCCCCCCCAGGGTGGTGTCAGGGGTGCCTGGCACAGCCGCTGCAGTGGGCCTGGGGCAGCTGCTCCCACGGTGCTGCTCATGCCCATCACGTCCCTCGTTCCCTCCCCACTGCCACCTTTTCCATGGCTCACAGGGAGCAATGGGCACCATGGCAGTGTCCCTGGGGCTGTGTGATGGCTCCTTGCCCTGACCCACCACCAGAGCAGTGGAGCTGTGGTCCCTTCTCCATGGACTTTCCATCCCCTCCTGGCACACGGCATTTCCCACCTGGGCTCTGTGGCTGCAGCCCGTGCGGTGGCACTTGGTGACACGGGAGTGGCCCTGGGCAGCATCACCTGGCTGTGCCAGGCAGAGACAAGGGCACAGGGATGGGGGTGGGGACACTGCCCTTGCTCCAGGGGATGTGGGGTGGGCACTGCTGAGCGCTGCCTCGGTCCCTGCAGGTGGGTGGGCTACGAGTACCCCGGGTACCGGGGCCGCCAGCACGTCTTCGAGAAGGGCGAGTACCGGCACTGGAACGAGTGGGACGCCAACCAGCCCCTGATCCAGTCCGTGCGCCGCATCAGGGACCAGCAGTGGCACCAGCGGGGCTCCTTCGAGAACAGCTGAGGGACCCCCAGTCCCCGCCGGGGCCGCTCGCGGGCTTCCCCGGCCGCTGCCGTGACCGTGGTGTTTTTTGTGCAAAAACCTCAATAAAGCTCTGAGCTGGAGGCTGCCGGGGCCTGCCTGGTCCTGGGCTGGGGGAGGTCGGG
>WEKY01022923.1:853792-872423 GCA_013390045.1 Picathartes gymnocephalus | reverse complement strand
TGTGCCCAGCACCCCCCGCGCAGGGCAGAGGGGGGAGTGCCAGTGTTTGCAGTGTTACATAAAGGCTGCAGCTTTCCAAAAATAACCCCCGGTGCTGCCGCGTCAGGGTTTTTCCAGTGCCTCTGTCCCTTTCCACAGCATCTCCTGCCCAGTTCCAGGGCAGGGAGGGGGCCAGGGGGGATGTGAGGAGCAGCTGAGCCCGGCTCGTGCCAGGCCCTGTAC
Organism: Picathartes gymnocephalus; assembly: GCA_013390045.1. NCBI lineage: Eukaryota > Metazoa > Chordata > Aves > Passeriformes > Picathartidae > Picathartes > Picathartes gymnocephalus. The sequence continues at coordinate 872,201 of WEKY01022923.1, read as the reverse complement.
CCTCCAGAGCGGGCTCATCCCGTGGTGGGATGGCTGTGCCCAGCCCCAGCGTCCTGCAGGGTCTCCAGCCTGTCCCCAAGGAAGTTTCCCACAGCCCTGAGGTGGTTTCTCCTGGGGGATGAGCTCTGACATGGGGGGGCTGTTCTGGGGGTGGAGGTGGGGGTTTGAGGAGTGCCACAGGGTGCTGATGGGGCACTGAGCTGCCCTGGCACTGCCCTTCCACAGGGACACCGTGGCCATGCTTGGGGACCCACGGGGATGGGGCAGAGATGGGAGATGGGTTCAAGGCCACCCGAGAGCTTTGTACAGGTCCCTGAGCAACCCTGTCGGAGTTTTTCCCTTTGGGCAGGGGTTGGCATCTGTGAAAGCCGAGTGCTGCCTGGCCCTGAGTGGCAAAAGCTGCTTCCAGAACAGTCTGTGGGGCTGCCATGGCCAGGGGGCTGCGGCACTGCCACTGCCCAGGGCTGGGATGAGTGAAATCCAGCCCAGCAGAGCCAAGGAAAGGAATCACGGGAGCCGTGTTGAGCGCTCTGTCAGCCCCTTGCTGGGGTGCTGGGGGGATGGGATGTGGCTTTAGGGGTGCAGTGCCCTGCACTGGGACCTGGGACAGGTCCATGAGGGTCCAGGGCTCGGGACCCCAATGGATTAACCCAGGGGAGGGGGAGGGCAATGCTGGGTCCCTCTGGGGGGCTGCAGCAGGAGGCACAGGGAAGAGAGAAGGATTTCAGGGCTGGGAGTGCTGGAAACTCTTGATCACGCCCTGGCCTGTCCATGGCCTGATGGGTTCCTTCCAAGCTGCACGATCACCTTGGCCCCTCTGGCCCTGGAGAGCCCATCACGCAGAGCCAGGGCAGCTGCAGACCCAGGGACTGACTCCCCCCCCATGTCACTAGCAGGGCAGGCTCTGGTGATGACACCCTATGGGTGACCCTGTGTGCAGCCATCCTGGGTGAGGGGATGGGGCAGAGGTGACCCCGGGGGGGGGGGATGCTGCAGCCCATTACCTGCTGTGGGACCCCCGGGAGGTGCTGTGTGAGAGAGGGAGCAGGTCTGGGGGTCTGTTCGTGCTGGGTGACGCTTGCTGGGTGATGGAGGAGATCCAGCTCCTCTGTGGGGTGAAGGGGCTGTGGACGCCGCACAGCACCCCGGGGGTCTGACAGTGTGACACCCCCACTGTGACGCCCCCTTTGCTGCAGCCACCATCAGTCCCCAGCCCGGCACAGCCTCCTGGCTCAGCCGGGTGGGACAATGCCAGCAGAGGGGCTTTGCTGCTGCCCTCGACACTCAGCCCCGGCTGAGCTGCCCACCCAGGCACATCCCAGACGTGGGGACATCCCAGGCTGAGCCCCTTGTGACCTCAGCTTTGTCCCAGTGTCACAGAGGAGCCCTTATGCTGCTGCTCCCGCTGCTCTGTGGGGCTGCGCTGCTTCTCAGGGACCCAAAAGGGCAGGGAAAGAAGCCCAACACCCAACAGCTGGGTGCCCCTGGGTGCTGCCTGGATGCTGCCCCCAGCACCGGCCCCATCTATCCCCTGCCCATCCCCGAAGCCCCGGGCCGGTGTCGGGAAGGGGCTCCCGCGGTGCCCCCGGCTCTGGCACGGCCGCGGGCGCTCCCTCCCCGGGCCGCAGACAGGCAAAGCCAGACGTTCACCAGCGCTTTGAGGCGTTTTATCGCGCATGGAAAGAGCCGAGCTCAGCAGGTCCTGCGGCGGCTGCCGGGCTGTCGGGGGGATCAAGTCTCTGGCCCCGAAACGCCTGAAGCGGGGCTGGCGGGGCTTTGTTGGCCAGGGCCGCCCCGGCTCTTGGCACGCGTTCGGCTGATGCTTGCAAACTCCAAATCTCCTCGCCACCAACCCGACAAAGCGGGTGACTCGAATGTGACAGGTAATGAAATAACTCGGGCTTGGTGCTCGGGCAGACAAAGGCTGCGGCGGATCAGCTGACCCTGGTTTTCATTGGGGTTTAATCCAGCATTCTCGCTTTGAATCAGGCTTTAACTATTTTGTAAATAGTTTTGGCACCTCTCTGCTTCAGCTCGGTATAAATTCCACCTCCCGGCCCCAGCCCGTCACTGGCTCAAGCGGGTACTGGTATAACTGGTAAGACTTTGCTATTTATTGTCCTCTCTTTTGCCGTAGCCTCCTCCCGGTCCCCGGGGCCGGGGTCCCTTCCCGGTGCCAGCGGGGTGTGGGCACGCAGTGGCTGAGCGGGGGACAGTCCCGTCCCTGCAGTCCAAAGCAGGATGTCACCACCCGGCCATGGCTCCCTTTCTTTTTGTCAGGAATGAGAAATTTTCACCTGTTTGGAGCTGCTCAGATACTGAGAGTCCTGCTGGGCTTGAGGACGGGGCTGGTTCCAGGGAGTGGCAGTGCCAGGCAGAGTCGGGAGGGCTGGGCACAGCATCCTCGGGGCTGGGGGCTGGTGGGGGGAGCCCCGGTGCTTCTCTCCATCACCCCTTCGAGCACCTGTGTGCGACAGGGACGCTCAGCTGTTACTTGCTGGACAGGGACAGCAGGAAAAGTCTCCAGCACAGGGCCTGGGCTCCACAGGGAATGATTTGGGAATTCCCTGGGCTCACAGTTCTCTGTGTGCTGGAGACCCTGGGCAGATCCCCAGGACTGTGCTCTGCCACAAGCCTGGGGAGGTTTGGGGTGCTGAGCAGCCCTCAGCAGAGTTTGCCCCTGGCAACCCCAGCCTGAGCCCGTCCTGCTGTGAGTCCTGGACCCACCATCCTCTTCCCTGGGCGAACTGCAGGGTACAGATGGGGGCATGGACACAGGGCACAGACACGGGGCTCTGAGCACGGTCTCCAGGGTATCCTCAGTGGCAGCTTTTAACACGGTGAGTTTCCCTCCCAAGGCAGCAGACAACCCAGCTGATGATGGCTTCCGAGCACCAAATGCCAGCCTCCAAGCAGCAGCAAGCCAGCTCCAAGGTCAGTGGGAGACTGCCCAGCCCTGCAGAGGGGCCAGGGCACCCTCAGCCTCGCTGGGTGCCCAAATCATACCCTGAGACACCGCTGGGAGCAGCTGAGCTCCCCTTGCCAGCACCCCCAGCACGCCTGGCTGGTGCCAAGCATGGCCAGCTGCGTTGCTGAGCTGTTTGCAGCAGGACGAGGGGATGGGGAACGGGATTTCTCTGACATCCCACAGCCTCGGTGCAGGTGCAGCGGGTGGGAACAGATCAAGTACTGATCTCCCCCCACCACTGCAGACACAGCAGATCTGTCCCCACCACCTGCTCACCCCTGAGGTCCGTGCTGAGCTGGTGGCTCCAGGGCTATCCCTGAGCTGTCCCCGGGTGTCTGGGTCACCCTGTCCCGCTGGTGGCTGCGGTGCTCCAGCCACAAGCCAACACCCTCAGTTATTTGATGCCAGGGCTGTGAGCATGGACATCCCTCTGCTAGGAGCACCGGGGCACTGGGACAGCGCTGCCAGGGCCTGACGGGCACCTGTGAGTGAGACCTGCATCCTCGGAGGGATGGCAGGGGTGGCTTGCACTTGCAGGCTCCTTAAAAGGCTCTGGAGTGCAGTTTTGGGAGAGTGAGAGGTCTGGGCTGCTGCAGATGTGCTGCCCCGGTGGCCGGGGACAGCGTGTGCCCCCCGCCGTGGTGGCAGGGGCGGGGTGACCCCCGAGCTGAGGTCCTGCTCTCTTCCAGATTGCCATCTTCGAGCAGGAGAACTTCCAGGGCCGCTGCCATGAGCTCAGCGGGGCCTGCCCCAACCTGAAGGAAGCCGGCGTGGACAAAGTGGGCTCCATCCTGGTGCACTCCGGACCGTACGTGAGGGGGGCTGGGGGCCAGGCGGGGGCTGGGAGGGAGTGGGCTGGGGAGGAGGGGTCTCCCTGCTGCCACACCCACATCGCATCCCGGATTTCGTGTGGCCAACACTGCTGAGCTGCTCGCCCACCTCACCCCAGTGAGTGCCCAGTGCCAGGGGGTGCCAGCAGGTGAGCACGGGGACACAGTGGGGGGACAGGGGGTGACAGTGTCGTCTGGACAGGCTGATAATCCCCACTCAGTGGCAGGGAGAGTGGAGGGGTGTGGGCACAGATCACAGGGTTACCCCCAAGTTCGTTTCCACTCCCTTCGGGTACAGGGACAGGTGAGACTGGCACCCCTTTGGTGTCCTCTCCCCACCTGCTGGCCCTGTGTGTGCTCTCCAAGCCACGGGTTCCGGGCAAGGAAGAGCCCCTGAAAAGCCCCTGGAGCATTCCCTGCCTGCACCCAGCAGTGCTGCTCCCAGAACAACGGGGCAGCTGCAGAGAGCCCTCGTAGGAGCACAACCCCACCTGGGACACTGGGTGATCCTGAGGGTCCCCAGGGACCACCCAGCGATGGGTGGCCACCACGTCGGAGCATCCCCAGTAGGAAGCAGAGAGGCGCGGGCTGGCCGGAGGCACCGCAGCCCCGCCTGCTCCCCGCTGTCACCTCCCCGGCACCCCTCCCTTCCTGGCAGGGAGCAGGGGACACGGCTGGGGCTCAGCCCCGGGTGCTCGCCGGGGGCGGTGCCAGGGGCCGGTCCCCGCTCCGCTGCCCCCTCTGAAGCGCGTCCCCTGCTCTCTTCCAGCTGGGTGGGCTACGAGCAGGCAAGCTGCAAAGGGGAGCAGTTTGTGTTTGAGAAGGGGGAGTACCCCCGCTGGGACTCCTGGACCAACAGCCGGAGAAGCGACAGCATCACTTCCCTGAGACCCATCAAAGTGGTGAGAGCACCCAGACAGCCACTACCCACCCGCCAGACCAAGGTCTGCAGCCAGAAGTCTTCCCCAGCCTTCCCCCGCCCTCCCCAGCCCCGCGGGCGGAGGGGCAGCCCCTCCTGCGCACCCTCGCCCCAGCCCTCGGGGCCCGGGGAGCCGTGGGGGGGTCGGAGGGGGCGCGGGGACGGGGGCAGTGGCAGGCGACCCCAGAGCGGAGGACGTCTGCTGGTAAGTCTGGCAGTGCCCGGGCAGGCAGCGGCTCTCTGAGCTGGAAGGAGGGATGCGGAGCACCCCCGGCATCGGTGGGAGCGGCGGCACGAGGTGCCGGCCCTGGCCTCGGTTTCCCCATAGCCCTGGGCTCTGTCCCCCCTGCCCAGCCCCGCGGGGCCGGCAGCCGCTGACCCCCGTCTCTGCTCTCCCGGCTGCAGGACAGCCAGGAGCACAAGATCGTGCTGTACGAAAACCCCAGCTTCACCGGCAAGAAGATCGAAATCATAGACGACGATGTGCCCAGCTTCCACGCACACGGCTACCAGGAGAAGGTCTCCTCCGTGCGGGTGCAGAGCGGCACGTGAGTACCGGCGGCGGCCGGGGGTGGGTCCCGGGCGGTGCCGGAGCAGCCCCGGCTCTGGCGAGTGATGGTTGGGGTGTGTGAGTTGTGTGACCCCCCCGCTCTTGCCTTGGCAGGTGGGTGGGATACCAGTACCCTGGCTACCGGGGCTACCAGTACCTGTTTGAAAAGGGGGACTACAAGGACAGCTCAGACTTCGGCGCTCAGCACCCCCAGATCCAGTCGGTCAGGCGCATCCGGGACATGCAGTGGCACCAGCGCGGTGCCTACCACCCCACCAACTAGAGCCCCCGGCCCGTGCCGGGGCGCGGGGAGCGGAGCAAGCGTTCCCCCGGCCGCCGCTGTGCCCCCGCGGCCTCGCCTCCCGCCTCCCCCCGTGTGATGCCCGCGCTGCCAAAGCAACTCAATAAAGCTTGGAGTTTCAAAGTCCCAGCTCTGCCTTTTCATTCCCGGCTTGCAGAGGGACCCCGCCGTCGGGATGCCCGACCTGCCCCCCTGCTGCTCCTGGGTGGGTGAGGGGGCCCATGGCCGCAGCCCCGATGCTCTCAGTGCCACCCAGCGCCGGTGCCACCGAAGTGTCCGGGGTGAGGGAGGTGACCTGTGGCTCAGCGGGAGGGTCGGGGGCTGCTCACCCTGTGCAGACTGGGGGGCTCGGCCCCAGCGGGGTGGCTCTGGGGCTCAGCCCTGTCCTGGGGTGCACAGCCAAGGCTGGGGGTCGCACCCTGCTGCGGGGACAAAGGTGTCCCCAGTGCACTGGGTGCCCAGGCAGATTCCACAAATGCTGGGGGGGGTTGCTCTTTTCTCGCCAGGGCACCTCCCAGCCGAATAATGGCATTCGTTATTAGACTGTGGAAGCTTTAATTAGTAACAATGCTTTAATTTAGCAATCACGAGCTAGAGGATGCTTTTATGGTCATGTCATAAGTCGGGCAAAGGAAGTGGAGGAACGCAGCCGCACCTGCTTGGCTCCGTGTGGTGGCAGAGGCGGTGGCGGTGACGGAGGTGGTGGCGGGGGCGGCTGGGCTCGGTCCCCTCCGGCAGCAGGACGTGGCCGTGGCAGCCGCTCTGTGTCACTGCGGCCGTGTGGGCACGGCGGGCCGGTGATGGGCACAGGCGAGGGGCATCTGACGCGGCACTCGGGGCACAGTGGCTCCTGCCGCTCTCCACTCCCGTGCAGGGACCTGCCTGGCTGCGGTGTTTTGGTGTGAATCCCGGCAAACCCGGGAATCTCAGGGAGTCAGGGATGCACAGCATCCTCCCCACCAGCTCCCGCGCCCAGCCGCCGCGGCGGAGTGGGGTTTGCCCCCGAATCCTCCATGTGCCAGAGGTTTTTCCCTGTGCTCCGGAGGAGCGAGCCCGGCGGAGTCCCCCGGTGGGCGACCAGCCCAATTCATCACTCGCCACACGCTGCTGCGAAATGTCAGCTCCTCGGCGAGGCGTGCTTTGGCAGCCACTGCGCTGCTTCCCTGCGGAAAGCGGCGCCTTTCCTTCCCCAGGGGGAATTTAGGATCACCCCAGACCTGAACATTTTCGTGAAAAATGGGATTTTAGAGGCAATAGCAGCGGCAGAGTGCCCGCGGTGTTCTGCGTGTGCCGGGAGATCCGGTGGGAAACGGCGGCTTCTGGGGAGCGAGCTGCTGAAAGCAGCAGCGAGCTGGGGAGCAGAGACCCCAAGTCATGGAATCAGAGATTCTCAGCCATGGAGACCCGGAACGGTTTGGGTTGGAAGAGACCTTAAAGCTCATCCCGTTGGACTTCCCCGCCGTGGATAGGGCCACCTTCCACTAGCCCAGGTTGCCCCAAGTCCTGTCCAACCTGGCAGTCGGGGACCTGGGCAGCTCCCGCGGAGACACAGGAGTCCGGCTGTGGATGCGCTGGGAGGGTTCCGGGGAAAAAAGCACCGAAAGCAGAAGTGGAAAATGTGAACGAGCCCAGAGCAACCCCTGTGGGACCCGTTGGGGGAAATTCCTCATCTGGTGGCTGGGTGCACCCAGGTGGGCGCCCTCGGGTCACTTGGAAGCAGCTTCAGCTCTGCTGAGGAGGGTTTTTCCCTCGCTGCCTCTGGGGAAATGTGCTGAGAGCTTATTTTGGTTTTTAAAATTTCATTCAAAGGCAGAAGATCGCCTCCGTCCCACGCCCGCTGCGGAGCTGCCATCTGGCTCGCTGCTACCGCTCACGTTGCCGCAGCAGCTCGGAGCCCCCGGCCACCCCAGCCGTGTCCCTGTCCCCTCCCTCCCGCTGCCCCTGGGGCTGCGGGGGAACGCGGGGCTGCCGCTGCTAGGGAGATGTCAGCGGTCCCACAGCGCTGCGCTGGCTGGGTGGGTGGTTTTGCCGTCGTGCCAATAGCCGGCAGAGGTAAAGCTGTTCTCCAGGCCGGGGAAGGGATTGGTTTGTTTTTTTTTTTCACGCAGCAAAAAGGATGGCGGGGATCAGACCCCACAGCCGCCGGCCGTGCTTGTTCCAGGCCCGTCGGCTCACCTTTTCCAGAGGCAGCCGGGTGAATGCCCTCTCGAAACACCCCAGGTTGGGGAACCACGGGCTAAAAAACAACGGTCTTGAAAAATATGAATTGTTTTTACCTAGGTACAGTGAGGTGAGCTCAATCGCACCTGCAGCCTGGATGCTTTGGGTACCCGATGTGCCTTGCCAGCTGTGAGGGCTTTACTGTGGGTTTCGCAGATTTTAATCCTTTGAAAATTATAGTTATGTTTAATTCTCCAGATTCGGGAGCCACGTGATTACATAAAATTCCCAGCTTCAATTTTTTTCGTCTTCTTTGCATTAAATTGAGCCTCCAGCCTCATGTTTGTGCCTCCACACACAGACCCAGCCACAAACACTGAAGGTTTAAGGAAGGAAGGAAAACCAAGCAGGAACCCAGCATGTATTATTAAAGCCTTGTGGTTTTCAGGGCAGATTTGTGATTTATCAATGTTCAGCTTTGGCATGTGGAAAAGCAATCGCTGCTCTGATTAATGCGAGGGCTGAGGCAGGAGTGAAATATCCCGGAGAGAGAGAGGAACTTTGGCGGGGGATGCTGGGATCTGGCTGTCCCCGAGAACGGGCAGCAGCAGGGATGAGCTGGATACTGAGTTCCCTGTGGCTTCTGCAGCCCCTTTCCCCCTTTACTGATTAGAGGAAACACTTGGGGAGAAAAAACAGCTGCTGCAAGCGGGGACTAGCTGGGTGGTGGGTCCCCGCCAGTGGCTGAGGGACTGGGGGAGGATGGAAGGGCTTGGGGGGCACCGGGTGCTGTCACCGTGTCACAAGCACAACCTCTGCTTGTAGTGACCAGCAAAACTTGGATGTGAAGGGGGAGTGGGAGAGAGTCAGGACATTTTTCCATTTCAAGCTCTGAATGCTGCAGCCAAACCCCAGGATTAGCAGTGGGAAGGGAATCAGCCGGGACTGGTGGCTGCTGGGCGCTGGCTGGGGACGGACTGGCATTGCTGGGCAGGTGCCAGCCCGGAGTGCGGCTTTGCCCACCCTGCAGGGGCCGTGTGGGGCAGCGGGGAAGAGCTCTGGGTTATGGGCAGAGGCAGCACCAACCCTGTCCTGCAACTGGTGAGACAAACGGCGACCTCGTGGTACCTGGGCTCTGTGGCCGGGGCTGATGGATGCTCTTGTCCTCAATGCCAGGCTCCCACTTGCTTTCTGCTCCTTGTTTTTCTCCTGACATCGATGCGATGAGGGAGAGACAGGAAGCAATGAAACCTCTACAGCTCCTTTCAGCCAGTAAAACCCCTGGCCGGTTGAAAAGCTAATTAAGAAACATCACTTCTTCGGAGGCCAGAATTGGAAGCAGCCTCGTGGAGACATAATGGGATTAGCGGGTATCAGGGGATTGTAGCCGGCCAGGACAGCGACGCTGCGGCCCCACACGCCCGCCCTCGATGATGAAACACTCAGGACCAAACCAAAACGCTTCCCTAACATGGAGAGCCAAGGGGATGTGCTGGGGAAGCAGCGACTCAGCCGCGGTGGGAGCGAGGAGCTGGGCGGCCGCAGCGGCCCGGCTGCCGCGGGACGGGGCTCTCTCCGCACCCGAAACCTTTCCCCAAACAAAGGGAGAAAAGCAAATGTTACATTTCCCTCCGGGCGAGCTGCCAGGGCAGCCCCGATTGTTGCCGGCAGTGACAGGGTGACCCCTCCGCTGAGCCCACGGGCCGGAGAACAGCAGCTCCAGGTGGGGCATTGGCGCAGGAGCGGCCAGCGCTGCTAACATCCTTCGAGGCTGCAAATCCAGCGGCAGGGACTCCTGTCAGTGCCAGGAGAGGCAGAGGAACGTTGTCCGAGCTGGAAATCCCTGGGCAGCACAATTAGGAAACATCTGTTCCTCCCAGCTCGGGCGGGCTGCGAGCGAGCGCATGGCAACGTAATGGGATTAAAATATATCACCGGATTAAGGCAGTGCTGCACAGATCAGCTGCCGTGGATGTTCCTAGGAAATCCGGGGAGGGGGGCAGGGGGAAAAGGAAAAGCAAATTTCTCTCTTCGGCATAGACATAACCTTTATATTTCTTTTTTATTTGTACCTTATCCGCGGTGCAGAGCTGGAGCCAGACCTTTCTGCACGGTTCAGTTCATCTCAAAGGAAACCCGGGGATGAATTTAAGCAATTTTAGTTGAAAAGGCCACGTGAGCAGCCAGTCCCTGGCGCTGCCACCACGGCCATGGCTGCAGCCCGGGAGAAGGGGCCTTAACTGGGTGCCTGGGGTATGACACGGTGCCCTGTCCCCTCTGTCACCTCTGTAGGTGTTGGAAGGTGTGTCATGAGCTGGATTTGGTGCCGTTGGCAGAGTATTGGGTGGTGGGAAGGCTCATGCAGGAGCAGGGCTGTGTCTGGAGCATCCCTGGGGTTCTTCCCCTCAGGGGAAACACCCAGTCTGCAGAAAAACCCTGAGCGAAGCATCAGGAAAGAAGTTTGATGCAGGGAGAGAAAGCCCATCCGAGCAAGAGAGGGGCCTGCATTCACTGTTCCCAATGGCCCCCGTTAGAAAGGCGCAGCCCACTCGCCCCATCCCGGCCACGGGACCACCCCGGGCTATCCCATCGCTGCCACCCTGGGCACAGCTCGGCCGGTTTGGGGGTCCCCGTCTCTTTGTACCCAAGGCCTGAACCCCGGAGGGCTGTGCCAGCCATGGGCACAGCAGCCCCGCAGATAATGGGCACATTCTTCGGCAAGCCGAAGCAATAACGCCGAGAGCCGCCCGCTATTTTGGGAGCTCATATGCTCCAAGGAAAATGTCATTTGTGTGTAACATCCATTTAGGGAGCCGCGTAATGAAGTCGTGCATCATGAGGAGGGACCAGCTCACTTAGCAACCTTCCCGCGAGTGACGTCTGGTGTTCCTCTGCAGGACGGGATTGCTCCTTCGGCAGCCGCAGAACAAAAACCTGCTCGCAGCTGCCGGGAGAGGCGCTTTGAACTGCGAGCAGCCCCCCACCAACAGCCGGCTCCTGAGGTGGGCTTGTGCCCCTGCGCCGCACGGCGTTTCGGTGCTGCCAGCCCCTGAGCTGCCCCTCGCCCGCGGAGCGCCCGGCTCTTTCAGGGGTGCGAGAAACTGAGGCAGGGTGGGGAGACAGAGCCCTTTCGTTTTGGGGGCTGAAAGGGAGAGCTGCCGTCTCATTTCCCATTGGGAGCTTCTCCCTGGACATGCGGGCGCAGGGGTACGATGGATGCTCTGGTGTGCTGGTTGTACTGGGCATACTGGGTGCTCTGGTGTGCTGGATGTACTGGGGGCTCTGGGTTTGCTGAGGGCTCTGGGCACAGGCTGGCAGAGGGATGAGGGCAGGGAGGGAAAGGATGGGTGTCTCACTCGGCGGGAATGTCTGTCCTGGCTCTCTCCAGGTTTCCGGATGACGAGAAATTACGGGAGAGATTTACAGCAGATTAAGTCAGAAGGCAAAGTCCATTATCTGCCCAGATGAGCTCCAAAGGCAGAGGCCGTGTGGAACGGGAAATGGGGCACTTTAACCCTCCTCCCTCTGGCCAATGGCTCTGCTCCCGTGGGGGCAGTGGCCACTGCAGGGATGGCGGCACCGGGGCCGCAGGAGGTCCCTTCCCACAGTAACGGCATTTTGGTGCCCGAATTTGCCTCCCGTTGGAGGTGCCTCTTCCCAGCCACAGGGCCAAGCTGAGCTGCAGATGCTAAGGCCATGGGGATGCATTTTAGCAGGAAGATGCTTTTGAGGTCACTCAGGATTTATTCACTATGCTCTCTGTTGTGTAAATCTCTGAGAATAGTCCCTAGGCCCCCGGGGAAGGCTGTCCTGGAGGGACTGTAGCCACCCATATGGATGTGCCCACTGACCCAGTCCAGAGAGCCCCTGCAGCTGCTCCCCCGGGCAGAGGCCTCACTGGAACCACGCTCCCTCTGCTGTGAAATGAAGACAATTTACTGGTCTGCTTTACAAGGGCACCGAGAAGGGAGATAAATTATTTGGCATATGGGGCTGCAGATAGGATGGGTTATGATCCTGCAAATCCTTCTGTTTTGCTGTCTGCAAGGCACTGGGGGAGTGCGGCTCTGCAGGGGTCGTGGGCTCCTTTCCCCCAGCCTTGCTCTGGATGTGGTGGCCACAGATGGGTGCTGGCACAAGGGCAGATCCAGCAGCCTGGGCACAGCACGGCCGGTGGCTCTGGTGACCTCAGGCCCGACGTGCAAAGGGCAGCTCAGTCCCCAGCACCTGCGTGCGGGCTGATGATGCAGCTGGAGGCATCGGCTGCCACATGGACCTTCCGTGTTGGGATTAAATTTGACACTTAGAGCCCGAAAATCTGCTTAAGGGAAAGCTGACACAATCCTCAGCGCTGCCAGGACGTGCGCTGTGGGGCGGGATCAGAGCCCTCCCTGCACTCTGGCTAATCCGAGGCCAGCGCCCCTGAGGTGCTACCCAGAGGTGTGTTCCACACATCCCACAGTCCATGAGAGAAAAATCCTGGTGTGGGATGATGTCAGGGGCCTGCAGCAGATGTTCCTGCCATGCCAACCCTTCTACAGCTCCTGGCCCTTCCCCACAGCAGGGGTGTCCCCAGTGGCTTTGCCTCCTCAGTCCTTGGGGATGCAGGACCAGAGCCCCACCCCACGGTCCTGCTTCCCGCTGGCTCCTTCCCAGTGCAGTGAATTCCCAAACATCCCTTTGCCCTGTCATCAGCACCAGTCTCCTGGCATCCATGCAGGAAGCTCTGCCTCCCCTTTGCTGGCCCTTCAACTTGCTGGGGTGCTCCTTCCACTCGTTCTGTGCCAGTCCTGGGGATTTTTGCTGCAGCATCAGGAATTTTGGGGGACAGGTGGCACCCTTGCCCATGCTCTGGGGCACAGCACAGATCCTCTGGGACCTGGGTGCTACTGATACTGAAGTGAGCTGTCACTGTCATCTGCCACCGAGCTGCAGAAGGCAGGAATGAAGGCTGCTGAGCACGCACTTCTTCCCAAATTACCTCATTTAGTCAGGGAATCAGATGCCGCAGTCTTTCATGGCTTCTTGCGAGGCTCGGATCTTGTGGGATGCAAGGCTATTAATAGGACCCAATCTTTCCCCTTCTTCTCCAGGCTAAAGGCAGAAAAATTCAAACAAGGATCCCTTTGATGTGACAGAAGTACAAATAAACCCCGTGCCATTTCGTTCCCAAGCAGGCAGTGCATTCCCGTGTTTCTGCTCGGTTGGCCCGTGTGAAGGCTGGACTCGCAGCTCCCGGGTGCTCCAGGGCCAGGCAGCCAAAGTGGAGGAGCAGCTTGTGCTGACCCTTTCAGCTGTCACTGCCCCTGTCTGCAGTGACATCAGGCACCCGGGGCCAGAGCCGAGACCAGACGGGTGAGATCCGATCCGGGTGAATGATCAGCCAGGGCAGCAAATGCCAATTTGTGTGTAAACAAACTTGGAGCACAAAGAGCCAGGGAAGAGAAATAACTAGAAAGCATTTCCCACATCACCAGACTTGTTTCCAAGGAGCAGAGATGGCTTCTCTGGTGTTCTGGGGGTGGGATTTCAGCCCTGCACCCTCCAGCTGCTGACCCCCTCCCACCGTGCCTGGTCTGGCATTGCTGTGGCTGGAGGGAGCTCAGAGCCCTCCCAGCACCTCCAGCACTGACCCTGTCCTGATCCACCCCTGTGATGGGCAGCAGAAGCTCCTGGGAGAGGAAGGGTCTCTTTTCCAGCACTGCACAATTTACCTTCCAGAGATGCCGTGACAGAATCTGAATTACCTTCTGCCATTTCAGTATCTGCACAGTTGTTGGTTTTTCTCCTTCTGTCTCTCAGAATTTATAGCCAAATTAGGCAATTATTGATTTTTTTTTTTTTCCCTTCATCAAGTTACATTCAAGTCAGCCTGTGGAACAGTGAATACTCAATGGGTCCCCCTTGACATCTGTTTGTCTGATCAATCTGTGCAGGGAAAATGCTCCTTCAGTGTCTGGTGCCACCACAGTGCTGAATGGGGACACTTTGACTCTGTGGGGCTTTGAGACATTTGCTGTTTCAGTTCTCACTGGGTTTATTTGCTTTAGCTTGTAACAACACACTCCATTGTTTTTTAAATCAGGGAGTTCTTGAAGATGGATCAGTTCTGAGCTGGTCATGGGATGGCACAGGCTGGGGGACACGGGGAAGGGACTCAGGAGGGGGGGTCTGTGAGGGTCACTGCCCCACTGCCCCTGGTTCTCAGACCCCTCTAACCCTCATGGGCAGGGCTGAGCGAGATGCCATGTCCATGTCATGGCTGTAAGGACAACCACTGGTGGAGATCTACGTGTGAAAATGGCTCAAACTTCCCTGCCCCTCCTGCCCCATGAGAGTTCCTGCAGAGGAGCCCAGGTGGGTGCAGTGGGGATGTACCAGGTGATGCTGCTTAAGGAGCAGAACCAGGGCTGGGTGTTAATGCAGATCCCTGGCTTTGTCCTTCTGCAGTGGCTGTTTCCTGTCTCCAGTGTCACCCCTGTGCCTCCGTGGGTCACCTGGGATGGTTTTGGTGTGGCAATGCTGGCTCTGTGACCCAGCTTGTCCTGATTGCTGCTCCTGTGCTTTTAAAGCCTGCCCTGGCCAGGTAAGGGGGTGATGGTTCTTTATTTATCTGTGTGCATGGAGGGAGGGAAGCTGTGCCACCAGTGATGTCCCCGAGTGTGCTGCCAAGGGGTCACAGCGAGGGCTCGGGGCTGCAGCTGGCAAGGCACGGCCTGGGGTGGGAGGCAGCACCAGGACACTGCTATGTGCCATGGCAGGGTAAGAAAATGTGCAGAGGAAAATGTCAGTAAGATATTTTTATTACATGGTGAGAGGGATGGTGTGATGCAATTGCGAACGGGAGGCCCCGGTCTTCTTGTGCCTGTGTTTTCTCATGCAAGACTTTATAGATGTTGCATGACTTTCAACTCTGCTCTTATCTCTGCCCCCAGAGGACATAATTATTGCTAGTCTGACTATGCCAGTACAAATGTTTGATGGTGAATAATATTTTTGAGAATTGAACTGCCACTTGTTTCCTAATTAAAACCCAACCTCCTCATCATGTCAGCTACTTGCAAAAAGGAACACGATGATGATGATAAGCCATGTTGAGGCTTTACCTGTCTGAGGTGGCTGAAGTGCCTTTGTTACAGGTATTCAGGAGCAAGCTGGAGGAATCCACGGAGATGCAAAGGAGCCATCCTGCTTTTCCAGGAGGCCAGACCTGTGGAGCTCCCCCAGCCTGGGACTCGGGGTTGCCAAATGCAAGGGCACTGCGAGGGCAGAGGTTGCCTTCTGTAAAACTGCTCCTTCTGGAATAGACAGTGAATAAAAGCAGCAGCAGCCATGGCCATTAATCCCTCTATTTGTTTTCCACATTGCCTCTCACCACTTACTAGCGCAGCCTTAAGGAGATGGGTGCGGATGCTGCAGAGGAATGAATGCCCGTGGGATTGGCATGGATGTGCCTCCCACTGCAGGGGAGAGGGGCCAAAGCCACCCCAGGGCCTGGCAAAGTGCAGAATTTGACAGGCAGAGGGGATGGAGCGAGGCTGTTTCCTTGGGATGCTGGGCTGAGGCTGCGGGATGGGGAGTGCTGGCAGTGCCCTGCTTTTCCCAGAAATAGTTTGTGTTCCTTCCTGCCCTACCGGCCTCCAGGCACTGCAGTGTTGCTGCCTGATGAATCCTCACACAACCTCATTAAGCAGGAGCTGCTTCCCCTCCAGGTAACCCTGAGCTCGGGAGCTGTTTGGGAACACCAAAGCGAGTGTGGGGAAGGGGGTTCTGCCCTCTCCCCTCCAGTCAGGCACCCCAGAAGTACTGCCAGAATTGCAGCAGAACACAACCTCTCTATAAACAAGCCACAGAGAGTCAGATTCCTATGGGGATCCATCACCAATAAATTATCCTCCACCAGTGCTGCTGAGGTGGAGCAAATAATTTGCCCTCTCTCTAGAGAGCAGCATCCCATGGAGGGAACTGAGCTAAACACTCCTTAATGCTCTTAATCTCCACCTATGTGCATTTCTGGCAGTGTATCAGAAATATTAGTAAAAATCGTATTTAAAATAATATTTAATGATCTTTTGTGTGAAAATTCTCCTCGAGAGATGTTGTTGGCATCAGCAAAGAGCAGAGATCTTATTTGATAGAGGATTTGGCACAGCTTGAAGGGCAACAGGACGGATGTGGTTCCGTCCTGGTTAATGTGTTGCAGCATTATCTTGATGGGATGGTGTCAGTGTGGGATGCACTAATAAATCTACGACAGCCTCGTAGCTCTCTGTAATATCATCTGTCGTGCTGTGAAGCAGAGCAGGGCAAAATTAAACATTTAAATCTCACACAGATGGTAGGAGGAACTCGCTCCTCGGAAGGAAGGAGCAGCAGAGGGGAGTTGGTTTCCTGGCTCCGCAGTGGATGCAGAGCCTGCAGCCCAGCCGGGCCTCGAGACACACTTAAATTGATCGAGCAGTATCCATCACCATCCACAGAAATGTCAGGAGATACTTAAATGCACTCAGAGTGTTTTGTGTCCTGACCTCTGCTAACCCTGGCATTGATTAACTCCGGGTTTCCTTTACCTGGGGGAATCCCCAGAGCACTGTTTATAAACATTCACAAACACCAAACCCATCACATGAGGCACAAAACAACACAAGAACAACACAAACACTTGGCCTGGGATACAGCACAGGCTAAGGAAAGCTGCAGGCTTGCACCTGGGGAATTGAACTTCCCTGAAAAGGAGGAGGCTGGCACTGCCTGTTCTGTTCACTTTGGGGAAAAAATCATGTTTGATTCCACTCTGTTATTAAAAAATACCCATCCCAGTGACCTTTAAAATATCTGAATACAACACTGAAAAATGCATGTGTTTTACGCACTGCTAGAGGTGAGCATGAATAACCTGATGTAGGCTGCCTCCCCAGCCAGGGCTTGGGGTGGCTGTGGGGACATGTCACCACCTCTGGCAGCACTGCAGTCACACGTGGGAAATCAACAGTGCAGAGAACACCTCTGCTTATCTGCTGCCACACCAGCACCAGTGGAAACTCAAAAGCAGAAAGAAGGGAATGAGTTCCTTAACTTGGCCCTCACCAGACCTCATTTCCTAGAAACTGTCACCAGGAATGTCTTTGACGTCTACACAATAACACCCAGCTAATGACGGCGAAAACGTGGCACAGGAATGAAGAGGAGAGCATCAGGAATCCTAAGGGGCATTTTGGTGGCTGCTTTTGCTGTCACCATCACTGTAAAGCCATTTAAATATCTGAGCAAACACAGAGCCCTCCTCATCTGGGTGATGGTTTCTGTTTGCTTGGGGTGTTTAGCAACACCCTTAGTGCTGAGATCCTCCCCATGTGCTGCTGCTTCTGCACAGTCACATTTCAGGAAATGAAACCCATGTCCTTCCGTGGAAATACCGGCGAGAGACGGGCAGAGGGGCTGCAAAAGCCAAAACTGGGGAGTCCCCTGGGAAGAGCCAGCAAAAGGCATGTGTCCAGTCACATCACCAGGCTGAGGATGTGGTGAGAGGAAGTTCTCTCCCATCACACCCCTGCAAATAGTCCACGTGAAGGCTCTGGAGTAAGATTTGTCATGGGAACCCCAGGTCTGGACTGAGCCCGAGCAGTCCTGCCAGCCCAACAGATTTCAGGAGATAAAAATACCCCTTTCCATGTTGTAGCTTGGATCAGTGAAACCTTTAAACAGGGCTGGTGGGAGGCTTTATCCTGAACCTCCAGGAGGGATGTGCCCCACATCTTCCTCTGCTCCCTTCCACTCTTGCTTGGACACCCTGGGCCCCAGCTCTGGTCCATGGCCACTGGTGGAGGAGAAACCTTCCCAATGGATCTGTTCTGGTGACAAGTGTTGGCTTAAATTAACATTTTCAACAAAAAGCAGGTTCTCAGACGGTTCATAATGAGGCACATGGTGAAATCCTCCCAGCTGTATACTCTACCTCGCTTTAATCAGATCATTAACTTTCATAAAGATGTAGGCAGGAGGAGTGGCGGCACTTGAAAAGAGCTCAAAACACGCTGAGTTTCAAACTTCAGACTTGTCATTGACTTAGCCTTTCATTGAGCCAATTATTTATGACATATTTGACGAAATTCAGAAAAGAAAGCTCTTGAAATCTGCATATCTGCTTGGCTGCAGTGGAGCTACTACTACTTGAAGGAGGAACATGAGCAGGGAGCTGTGCTCAGAGCCTGAGGACACCTGGGTGCCTTGTTTTTCATCATTATTTGCCAGCAAGTGGTTTAACGAGCAACGGTGGGGTGTCACACAGATGCGTTTATTTGTATCCTGTTTTTGTTATGCACACGTTTTAATAAATTATGAGGAAATTAATTCTGGATTTATGTGTCCAGCTGAGTGCTGAGTCTTGCAGGCAGCTCAGTGCTCCGCAGCTGGCGTTGGCTCTAGCGTTCCCCATTTGTGGAACCACGGAATCCCACAGTGGTTTGGGTTGAAAGAACCTTAAATCTCATCCCATCCCACCCCTTGCCACGGACAGGGACACCTTCCAGTATCCCAGGTTGCTCCAAGCCCCGTCCAACCTGGCCTTGGACACTTCCAGGGATGGGGTAGCCACAGCTTCTCTGGGCACCATGTGCCAGGGCCTCACGTCAGAAGGGACCCCCGGCAGTGTCCGGGCCAGCGAACCCCGCGGGTGCCGTCC
>WEKY01022923.1:822973-853301 GCA_013390045.1 Picathartes gymnocephalus | reverse complement strand
GCGCCCTCCCCGGGCCGGACATAACGGTCCGGCCGTGCCCCGGCTCCCGCGGCCTCCGCCGGCACCGGGTCCGGCCGTGGCGAGCGCGGTGTGTTGGATGTGTTGGATGTGTGTGTTTATTTGGCACAACTTGTGCGGGGTTCCTTGGCGGGTGAAGGGGGGACGCCGGTTGCCCCAGGGACGAATCCCCGCAGCTCGGGGGTTTGTGGATCCCCAGCCCGCTGCTCCGTCCGGCGGGTGAGGAATTCCGTCCAAACCAGCCAGTAGCACCAAACCGAGCCGCTCTGGCCGTGCTGCTCTGCAGAGGGATTTTTTGGTGATGCTTCATGGGGTTTGACAGGGGATGCGGGAGGAGGACGGGGCCGGAGCTCGCTTTTAGCAGGCAGCTCACGGAGCAGAGGTGCTGGTGCACCCCTGGGCTCCATCGCCCCGACCTTCCCCGTTCCCACCGCGGGAGCAGCCGGTTGCCTCGGCACAGCCGAGGTTGTTTGCTTGGGGCTTGGTGCTAAAAGCAGCTTTTCCTCTCCAAAAACCAGCTTTATCCCATGGTTGTGTGTGTGTTATAAAACCACCTGAGCATCGCTTATTTATTGCTGAAATTAAAACCAAGCTTTTACTTTCTTTTATGGTTCTGTGTGTGTGTATGTATATATGTAAAATGAAGATTCAGCCGGCAAACAAAATACTGCAACAGGAAAAATCTAAACCAAATTTTACTGCAGAATGTGTAGGCAGTTTGGAAGCCTGCTGGTGGCCTAGCCTAGCTGTCTGCTGTGAGCCAGGGATCGCTGGAGCCCTCTTCCCACTTCTTCACTCGTTTTCCTGCCTTTCTGCTGGAATGCTGGGAGGCTGCGGAGCAGGGGAAGGTGAAGGGTGCCCAGCCCATGTTTATCCCCCTTGCAGGGGCAGTGAGACCCTCAGATGATGAAGTTTGGCTGCCGTGTTAAAGGTCTGGTTGAGGATGGTGTTACTGGACAGACAAAGGTGCCTGCTATTCTCCTGGTACGTCTTTACACTTTCAAAAACAGTACAACATCTGTGAAATTTTGCCTGCCCTGTTAGCCCGAGGTGCAGCTTTGCTGGGGGTGCTGGTGGCTTCGTGTGTCTCAGTGCTCTGGTGATGTCTGTGCTGTCCTCGGTGATGTGCAGCGGTGCTGCTCCCTGTTCCCAGCAGGGACGTGACCCCTGTGGGCAGGTGAAAGGTGGGACATGGAGGATTGCAGGGCAGGAGGAGTCCTCCCAATGCCGTGAGGAACATCAGCACAGTGGGTGCTTGTGGAGAGGCTCAAAGCTGCTGCCTGCACCGACATCCCTTGTGCCCAGTGCAGCAGAAGCCTCGTAGCAAGCACAGCACGAGGCCTGAGGAACCTGCTGTGCTGTGCTCTCCTGCTCCAGGATTTTCGTGGTGTCAGTGTTTGGTAGTTTCCCTGAGCTAGGAGAGATGGTTCACCTGTGTTTGGCTCCACAGGGTAGGAAAGGCAGCCAGGTGCCAAAGGAAGTTCTGCAGAGTGTAGTGGGAAGGTGAAAGGATCGGTGGTGAAGTACCTCGCTCCTTAGGCTGCCTGTGGAAGAACCTGTTGGCATGTGATATTAAAGGAGAAGGATGGTTTGCCACCCGCCCCAGGCTGTGGTGCTCTGCAGGAGGTGAGAAGCTTTCAGCGAGGAGAGGTTTGGGGCTGTATGTGGGGCTGTGGGACAGGAACGTGCCAGGCCCTCAGCACAGGAGCGGAAGGAAGCACGGACATAACCGAGAACAGGGACTTACCTCAGCCCGGGACCACAAACGGCTCGAGGGTGCCCGAAATGACTGAGCCTCTCAGCTTCTAACTGAAACCAGGGATTTCCTCATATAGTAGGAAATTGTGACCGTTATTCTGGTGTCAGATATCTTTGTGCTGGCTTCTGGCTGGTTTTTTTGATCCCTCTCATTAGAGCAGACGTGGTGTGCTGGGTATACTGAAATATTCTGTATCGCTGGCAAAGTGATTCATTTAAAATGACATAAATCATCTGGTTAAAGGCAGGTTGACATAGTAACAGTAAAAAAATACAACATACAGAGTCCTCTCTTGTTTGAAATCAAACCATTTTTCCAGATATCCATTATTTCTGTGTGTGTGAGCAGTTCCTTGGAGGAGCTGCTGTAACGCCGGGTGCGCAGCCATCCCCGCCGTCAGTCCTGGCTGTCACTGAGACAGAGAGCAGGAAGGTCACTGGAATATCACATCCATGCTTGAAAATAAATGTCCCTGCCTTATTGCAGCACTCTGCTCACAGGAACGTGTTGGTTTATCTCTAGTGGGCAACCACAGTCCAGGGATGGGTCCTGTGCTCTGGCGTTATCTCCTCGAGAAATATTACGAAGGTTTTAGCCCTTGTCTCCCTGCTGGAGCCCAATACACCTGTCGGCACCCTTTTATCTTTCCCAGATAATGCTGAGGCTAAATGAAGCAAATGAGTTTACTGTAATGCAAATTTGAGGGGGCTTCCTGTTTACAAGGAAATAGCTGTAGTGCCGGCAGAATGAATTCCAAGGCTGCAGGCCAAGGCTTAGCAGCAAATAAACTATGAGAGTGAAGAGTTTATTTGCCGTAGGGCTGATTATTGCTGAGTTTTCCTGAATTATTCTCAGTCTGGTTTTGTCCTGAAATCGTTAAATATCACAGTTTGGGGAGGAAAGACAGAAAACGCTAATGAGCCGGGAGTGCCTAAGGAAGAGGATTAGTGTTTTTGTTTTTTTTTTTAAGCACCAAAACAAAACAACCCTTCTTCCATCCTCTGTCATCTGCTTTTCCTTCCCTTCTGCATTTCCTCCTTTCTTTCCTAAGAGCCTTGCCAAGAGCTGTGAGAGCTGTGGTATCTTTCTGTTGTACATTGTTTCCTAAAAGCCTGTTTTTCAGGGAGATTCGCATGGTTGGGCAGAAAGGCTGTCAGAGGCAGAATATCTTGCTGAAATCAGGCCTGGAATGGGAAGGAAGTCAACCCTGTGGAAATATGAGCAAATATGAAACCTAAATCTTATTCTGCAGCATTGCTCTCAAATGTCTTGAGTTTTAGTGGGAAAGGAGTAAATTAACTGCACTCTGAATTTTTTTGGCTATTCAGCAGGCTGCTGAGGTTTTTTACTTTTCCATGTAAATTTTACATTTCCCTTATTTTGGTCAAAGGGAGTGGGAGAGCACTATAGAACAGCTGTTTTTATTTGCCAGCAGCTCTGGTTTGAGTAAAGGATTTGCGTAATGTGAAGCTGAGAAAAATGGTCCAAGAAATCAGGTAACAAATGGGAGAGGGTTCAGGACTCGCAGAAGCCTCTTGTGTGCACCACTGGAAAGTTGACATGAAATCTTTCTTACTATAAACATCACGTAAGCTTTGGGTGCTTTTGGTATACAAATACCACGGGCATGGTAACAAAACACAGCATCCATCTGTCCAGGCTTCTCTCCCTGAGGCTGTAGATACTTCTCATCTCATCTCTCCTTTTCTAACCTGCTTTCAGTAATTACCTCTGTTTCAAGTTAATTCTGGTTTTTCTCCCAATCTTTTTCTTTGGTCTGCTTTGTGCCTCTGAATCTTGCTCTGCTGGGGAAAATGGGAGCATGTTGCCGTCACTTTTTTCTTAAAAATCATGCTTTTAACATGATGTTTTCCCTCAGTTATCATCCCATCTTTGCTTCACTTGCAGAGGTGAAGACTGACCCCTGGTACCCAGCTGCTTCTTGTAGGGTGGTTGATGTGCCCTTTGCTTTCTTACCCAGTATTCAAACTGGCTTGTTTAAAACTCTGATTGAGGATTGTTGAAAACACAGAGGTTGATTTGCCTTTCCAATTCTATCCTGAGCTGTTTGTGATTTCTTTTCCTCCTCTGTTGGTGCTGAATATTGTTGCAATCCAAGTGACATTTCCTGCTCAGGGTTAAGCAGCATTGCTCTGTTCTCTCTTGCTTCTGATTTTGTAATTCTGTGCTCCTGGCCTTACTTTGCTCTTTCTGTGGATTTCAGTTCTTTCTTTGAGGTGGCCTTTGGGGAGTTCTTGCACCTTGTGAAGCTTCTGTAAATCTCCAAGTTGCAGGCTCGCACTCCCCTCTCTCTGCTGTCAGTCTGGGTGACTTTGGTGATGTTTTCTCTGGCATTGTTTAACGCCTCCGTCTTGTGTTTATTCATTTATGGTGCTGTCTCTGGGAAAATTTCCTGACAATTGCTTGTGTAATTTTCATCTTTGTTGCTATTCCGCCTGTGTCAGCCCTCTGTGTCTCTCTAGGTGCTTCTTTGTTGCTGCAAATTGTTCAGTTTTGGGCACCTTCCTGGGAAGCCCCTTCCAATCAGTGCCTGACAACCCTTTCCACAGAGAAATTCTTCCTGATGTCCAAAATCTGAAGCTTAAATGAGTAAACTGAAGCTTATCTTGCTGTCTAACTCTGCTAGTGTGAAAAGACACGTGAGAGTTCATTGCCAACTGCTTGAGGAGGGGGAAAGACTTCCTTTTTTCTGAGCTAACAGTACAAGAAAGGCTCAACCCTTATGTTTTTTGGTGGACTAGCTTAGGGTGAGACAAAGTAGTGAAATTTTGGTTGGAAATGAATTCCAAACTTCCTGCTTTGCCATCAGCAGAAGTGTGTGGTTGTGAAGGCAGTAATAAATGGCTCTCTCAACATAATTTGGTGTGCACACAGAATTCTGGGGCTGCTGACAACATGTCCTTGCATTTTATCTCAAGTCAGCTTTGTACTACAGCACTTTCTTGGGAAGAATGCGTGTCCAGGGATGGATTGTGGCCTGTCAGTGTAGGAGGCTCTATGGGAGGGCTCCTGCTTGCTGTGGGTGCTACTCTTGGCTCTATTTGGGTGCTCTGGAATTCAGTTGTTACTGTACCTGCAGTGTCCCATACCCTGATAACAGACAGGCCTCTACAGGAGAGCATGGCAGGATGAAAGTCCCGTTGCAGAGCTTTAAGAGACAAGGAATGAGAGTCTGCATGAAGGACAGCTTGTTATTATCTGCCTTGTACAGATCAGGAGCTCAGGTAGAAAATACCTGATGTACCTTTGTTCACATGTAGCACCTTGGGCAGGTGCAGGAGTTGAAGCTGAATTTTCTGAGCCTCAGTGGAGGCCCTCGACTGTCTCAGCTCCTGAGCATCCGATGCTCGGTGCATCTCTGGGCACAGGGAGGAGAGATCTGGCCTTGAGAGAGATGCTCCAATTACTTCTCCCTGGGGATGCTGTCGGATTGCAGTGTATGTTTTGCAGCTTAGACCTTCCCTTGGGCATCATTACCTTAATTAAGAAAAAAGATAAATAATGGTGATCTGTGAGGAGATCAGTGCTCAGCCTTCTGTTCCTGTGCTAAAAACAGACGGATGATTCTAGATGTGTTTTTGGGGAATGCTTCCAAAATGTGATGTTGTGTTACAGGTGGGAAGCACCCGTGTGATCTGGTGCCTAGTGCAGGTGGGCTGCAGGTGCTGTGGGACCTGCCAGGTGTTTTTTCAGTAAAATTAATAAACTCTACAGCTCTTACTTCTTTTATAGCTGATGGCTCTTCAGTGCCCAGACCTTCCTGTGTGAAATGGTTTCAGCCAACCCTGGAACTATAACATCAGGATACGAACATGTGCAGCCCTTGGTTTCTGTTCTGGTGAAATCATGTGGAATGGCCTGGTTTAATCTTCTTATCAATAATAGCTTTATTTTGTTGGTAATTAATAAAATTAGTAAAAAGCCTATCAGGAGCCATCAGGTCCAGGTGCATAAACCGAATAACATAATTTAATTGAACTAAATTGTTGCAAAAGCAGTAGTTTCTAGCTTAGAAAATACAGCTGTTTTCCACAGGAGCTTCACCCCATACTTAACCAAAAAAATCATTGCAATACTGACTAAACACCTATATAAATATGCCTTGCAGAAATAAACAACAATTTTTGAAAGCATTTGAAGGAACATAGAGCCCCTCAGCCCCCTTGCAGTGTGCCAGGAATTTGTCCTGTCGGCATGTGTCACATCCTATTGAGGAGGGAGCCAGAGAAAGGGCGGATTTCTTGGGATTTCTTGGTGGAGCTGTGCAGATCAAAGCCATGGTTAGGGATCGAGTCTGGGGTGTGTGACAGCAGACGGGCACCAGCTGCACTCCCAGCTCCCGCAGGGATCTCGCCACGGGGGCTGGGAATTGCTGGGTGCTCGGGGGAGTTCTGCTCAAGGTGCACACCAGGAAAGAGCTCTCGACAGCTTCTGCATCCTCCTGGGAGATTAAAAAGCTCCAGGGAACGCAGTGAAACACTCAGTGCTTCGGACCTTGGAGAAAGACACCCCTGTCCTGAGGGGCTGAGTGCAGAATGAGCCTCCGTGTGACAGCTCCTGGGATGTGGCTTGGCTGCTGTTATTTGTTGTGTTTCTGCCTCAATTTCAGCAGGGAAAATGAGCTCTGTGAAACTGAGCTGTAAGTGGAGAAGAGGGGTGGTGGGCCCAGAGAGTGGGGTGGGCCCAGAGGGTGGTGGTGAATGGAGTTAGATCCGGTTGATGCCCAGAAGAAATGGCCTCAAGTTGTGTCAGGGGAGGTTTAGGTGGATATTGGGAAAATTCCTTCATGGCAAGGGCTGTCCAGCCCTGGCACAGCTGCCCAGGGCAGTGGTGGAGTACCCATCCCTGCAGGGATTTAAAAGCTGTGTGGATGTGGCACTTGGGGACATGGGTCAGTGGTGGCCTTGGCACAGTTGGAGTTGATATTTTCTGAGGGTTTTTCCAACCTAAACAATCCCATAATTCAATTAAAAGAAGACAAATCATGTGTGGATGTTTTACTCTTGATGTCTCAAGTAGGGATGGTTGAGACAGCCATGGGAGTAGGACACAGCTTTGGAAGTGACATTGCTTTTTGAGCCTTCTCATAATTTGCTGTTGTTTTCCAGTCTCCAGTCTGGCTTCTCCATTTCTTCTCTATCTTCTTGTGTTCATTTTCACGTTTGAAGCAATTCTTTGTTGTCCATCAGTTCTCTGATTTTTTTTATTAAGGATTTTGATGGGTTTTTTGTCACCCAAGAGTTTCCTAACTGTTCAAAAATACAGGAATGTTCCTGTAGTTTTAACTTGTTGTTTAAAAGAGCTTTGAAAGATCTTAATCTTAGGCCAGATATTTCATCCCAGTTTTCACTTTTGATCAATCTTGCATTGCTAAACCTTTTAATGCACTTGTACAAAGAGAAAAAAACGACCCACTTTTGGCTGTGGTGGCTCTGGGCCATTCTGCCAGTGCTTTGAATTGTACTTGTTGACCCTGTCATGCTTTCAGTTCAGAGGCCTTTGGGGCAGGATCTTTGGTCCAATTTTAGCAACTTTATGATGGATTTGGATAGTGGAAATAAACATTTAAAATCTCTGTAAAATTGCATCCTGAGCCCATAAATGAATAAATAAATCAGAGGCGTTTGTCAGTGTTGGCTGTAGTTCTTGGTCTCTCAGTCAAGGTTTATACTTGCTACTTGCAAAGAAAGTTCTAAACATTTGAGATTGAGAAAGATTAGAAAAAATTGGCACGTCTTCAGTAATTTTGTGTTTGTTTAAAAAAAAAAGTAATTTATGATTGGCGAATGCCTTAATTGCAGTCAGAGCGAGGAGATGTGATTTTGCTCTGATTTTCCTTTCTTGTAATTTCTCAGCAGCAGCAATCTGGTGGAAGGGCAAGTCCTTGACACTGCAATTTGGTGTAATTATTCCTGAAAAATTCATGTACTTAGAGGCTTTTATATTAGTTTCAGATTTCAGTGCTGATAATGCCTCAAGGATCTTGGGGCTGGTGTTTTGTGAAGTTGGAGCTACCCAGCTCCTGCTTTTGGGTCCCTCCTCGTAAACATTCTCCATTAAAATCATCTGCAGAAGTGAAGCTGCTGATGCAGGGACGGAAGGGGGGTGTGGGCAGGTGTTGCTGAGCTCTAATCCCTTCCATCCCACAGGGCTCTGGGGTGAGGTATGTTGTTAATCACCCACGACAGTTCTAAGAGCATTAATTCGCTGCAGCGAAAACGACTTGGTGTGAACTTCAGGGCGTGTGAAGGCACAAAACGGGGCAGAAATGGGTGAACTTGGGCCTGAAAATGGCAGGGTCCCGTGGAGGTGGGGTGTGCGTGTGGGGTGATGTGTTCATGGAGAGAAATCAAAGTTTGGGGTCACTCATTGCTTTGCCAGGTGGTGAGGCTGAGCATGTGCACTGATTAATAACTGACTCACAGAATGATCTGCATCGGGAAAGACCTTCAAGATTGAGTGTGGTTCTGTGAGTTTATAAGTAATAGATAAAAATACCAGTTTAGATGGTGTAATGATCTTTTCTCTCTTTCTGTGCTGGGAATTTGCCCCATGAACTGCTGGAGGGAACCACAGTGACCATGTGTGAAGCAGCTTTTGCAGCATTGAGAGTCGAGTAATTTAGAGAAGTATTGACTTCTGCTGAACTTTGAGCTGGGTGCAGTCCGAGAGGAAGCAGAATGAAATGGGCTCAGTGGTTTGTGAGTCTTCAGTGTTTATTACCCCTGACACAGGAATAAATTAAGGTGGCTGGGATGTGGAGATGGGAGTGCAGAGAGTGGACAGGCACTGCCAAACCTTGGAAGTCAGAGCACTGGCCATGGAGTTGATGAATATCTGGCATTTTCAGGAAATAATTGTTAATTTGGACGTGCCAGGAGCCATCAGGAGCTTAATGTGCTGTTGGATACAGGAGCCACACATGGCAGAGGGATGGTACCTCCTCGGACAACAAAGAGGAGGGAAAAAATAAATCCAGCTTTATTTTACAGACGGGGGATCTGAGCAGATAAACTGCTCCTGATGATACAGGAAATGTTGGTAGGGTTAAATCCTGAACTAAGCTCTTCTCAGTCTCTGTGAAGTTGCTGTTTCATTCTTATTTTGTTTTTCTGTTCTCCTGTTTCTGTTTCGACCTATTGGAGAATATATTAATGACTGGAACTACTCGTTTTTAATGCAGGTTCTTTAATGCTGGCCATTGTTTTTCCAAGCTGTGGTGTGCATGTGTGCACCTCTACACCAGATAACATCCCACAAATCTGAACTCTTATTGATTTACAAGAAAAAATAATCTGCTCTGATGATAAATAATTCAAAGCTCCTTTAACATCCAGTAGTAGGAAGGCCAGTAGTAAGGAGCTTCTTGACCTAATTCCAGTAGTAGGAGTATTGTATATATGGATACAACCTTTTGCCTTGTTCTGTGCCCTTTCCTTTTCTGAGGTGTGAGTTGCTTTCAGAAGAGAAAAGACATGGACAAAATCTGTGTGAAATAAATAGCACGACTTTTATAGATTCATGGAATAGTTTGGGTGGAAAGGACCTTAAAGCCCATCCAGTTCTACCCCTTGCCCTGGGCGGGGACACCTTCCACTAGCCCAGGTTGCTCCAAGCCCTGTCCAGCCTGGCCTTGGACACTTCCAGGGATGGGGCAACCACAGCTTCACTGGGCACCCTGGGCCTTACCATCCTCACAGGGAAGAAATATTTCCTAATACCTAATTTAAACCTCCTCTTTGCCAGTTTGAAATCATTCCCCCTTGTCCTGTTGCTACATGCTCTTAGAAAAGGTCCCTCTCCATCTTTATTGGAAGTATCAGAACAAGTGGTGTTTGTTTTCCTCTGCTGTAAATCCTGGTTGGGACATATTCCCGCACCCATTGGGGCTGTGCTCCAGCTGCCCCACGGGTGGTTCCTCAGTTCCAGTGAGCATCCTTGGGCAGACCTACTCAGACACCCAACAGAAGTTTAATTTCTCCTGCTTGGCATGCTTCTCCTTGGAGTCCCAGGCTGTCAGTGCTCTCTTCTGGGGGAACAGCAGGAGTGGCTGTTGTTGTCCAGTGCTGCAGCCAAGGACGAGTCCTGGCTTTGGCTGAGCCCCTTTCCAAGGCTCCTTCTGGCTTGCTGCTCCTGCTGGAACTCGTCTGAGAGGGAGGATCATGGATGCTCTTGCCCTACGTGGCCTCTTCTGTGTTAGAAAGGACATAATGTGTTTTCTTCTTAGCTTTTCAGACATGTTTTCAAGGAGACGTTTTCTGCCTGTGCAGATCTTGGCACTGCGGCTGCTGCCTGTGCCCTGCCAGGCTGCTCACAGACAGCGAGAGCTGTTTAATTCCAGAATGGAGTTTAACCTTGAAAGCTGCTTTTCTCTGCGTTTCTTTGATCAAAGCTGGAGTGACTAGAGCTCCAAGATGCAGCCTGAAGCTCCTTTCAACAGACTCTTGAGCTTGTGCTTGAAATAAATCCCTTTTCTGGGCAGGTGGAGGAGCTGACCAGGTTAGAACAACCTGTGCTGCTCGAAGAGTTTATGGTTTGATGAGGATGCAGATAAGTCATCTTCTGCCTGTGAGGGGCAGGCAGTGTGCTCCAATCTGCTCTGCAGGCCTGGGGTGTTCGTTCAGCTACTTCTTGGAGGGCAGCTTCACCCAGGAGCTCTCAGAGGTGCAGGAGCACCCAGCTGCCCACACCCAGGCACTGCTGGGCATCTCCACGGGGCCAGTGGCAAAGGGCTTCCCCGTGCTCCCAGTTAAACCAGCAATTACAGAATTCCAGAGTCTTTAAAGTTGGAAAAGCCCTCCGAGACCCTTGAGTCCAACCTGTGTCTGATCCCCACCTTGTCACCCAGCCCAGAGCAGTGAGTGCCACGTCCAGGTGTTCCTTGGACACCTGCAGGGATGGGGACTCCAAACCTCCCTGGGCAGCCCCTTCCCATGCCTCACCACCCTTTCAGTGAAGATAAAGATGCCCAGAAAGGGTCCAAGCTGCATTTCTCACCAAATTTTAGGCCTGACTTTTGACTTCCCCTAAACATACTTCAGTTGACTTGTGGTATGTGGGCAGTAAACAGAGTGTTTCTGATTTTTTTGTTGTTTGCTGTTTTCTTCCTCTTTGAAAAGAAAAAAAACATATGAACCAAAGGTTTTGCTGCAGTCCAGTTGGATTTGCTTTTGTTTCTGAAGTCTCCCTGGATTTTGTTTTTAGCCAACTTTTGTTTCTGCTCCTTGTGAGTGCTGCTATTAAGGTGGATCATGCTGTGAACTGAGATGAACTCATGCAGAAAGGGCCACTTCTTGCATTAATGCGTGGTTTGTGCTGATGGCATCTCTGGCCAGGGAAAGCTTTTCAGAAATGGCTGCGTTTCTGTGAAATGCAGCTTTTAATCCCAGATTGTTTACGTGTAGGGCAAGTAATGAGTCAATAGACTAAAACAGAGAGGGAACCTTTCTTCCTGTTTGTGGAATGTGCTAAGCTCCATTTTAAAATTTTCCATCCTTCTGAAGGATACATGGACTCTGCTTCAGTTCTTCGAACTCCAGAGGATTTCTACTGGTGACTTCCGTGTGAGAATTAGGAGGTGATTATTCTGGATAGTGATAATCCACTCCATGTAATTTATTCCTATTTATTCGTAGGGATAAGTAGCAATGATTTTGAAGGGGTGCGAGTGTTGAGGAGCTGGAATGTAGCACGGACTCCTGTAGCCTGTGATCATTTTACAGATTTTGTTCAGATTCTGTGGCTGCAAAAGACATTTTGTTCCTTTGACATTATCCATCAGACCAGAAGTACGGGATGTCGGGAGAGGAGGAGGCGCTGGAGATGTTTGCTCCTTACACAATCACTGTTTTCCTGGGCGCTTCAGTCACACGTTAAATTTTCATTATCTTCTGTCATTGTCTAGACCGAAGATCTGTTGAAGTAATTTCTTGCAGTGCACTCGTTGGAGCAGAGGAAAGCTTTCTTGATGTCATTATTATGAAAAAGGCTTATTCTGTTACTGCTGGTCTGGCGGTCAGTGGGAATGGGACGGTGCCGCGGGGCCATGGCAGCACCAAGGAGGGGGAGCTGCGGGCTCTGGGAACTCGTGCCAGGCTTGTTCATCTGTAGGCACAGAGGGATGAGGGGAAGGTCAGGTTGGCAAAAGATTTAGGTTGGATTTTTGGAAGAAATTGTTCCCTGTGAGGGTGGGGAGGCTCTGGCACAGGTTACCCAGAGAAGCTGTGGCTGCCTCATCCCTGGAAATGTCCAAGGCCAGGCTGGATCGGGCTTGGACCAGCCTGGGATAGTGGAAATTGTCCCAGCCTATGGCAGGGGGTGGAACAACGTATTCTTTGAGATCCCTTCTAGTCCAAACCACTCTGTGATTCCACAGTCTCTTATTTACTGATCTCTCTTCATTTAAAAGCAGTATTTTGTTTAGATTGTTAAAATACACAGAGGGCAGACCCAGTTCTTAATGAACAAATAAACAGCAAGTTCGTCACTGAATAATTTATAATCTCAAACCTGATGAACAGTGTTTAGCCCTCCCAGTTCTCGTCTGACTTGATGTGGTGGTTGGCCTTCAGAGCTCTCACTTTGGATCACACTGTTCAGAGATCCGTGTTCCATGTGGGACTTGGGGATACACAGAAAACTATTAATAGGGTATTTTCCTATGTGGGGGTTTAGGGCCTTCCAGCAAAGTCCTCGGCTTTATTATAGACTTTTTTCTGGTCAAGTAATTCCACAAGACATTGTGCCTCAGGTCCTCCTCTGAGGAGGAGTGTGGATACTTTCCTCCCTCCATGGAGGAGATGTTTGAGTATTTGGGAGGTTTCTCAGAATTTCCGATGTAGGGATCCCTTTGAGCACTCAAGAGGGGATGTCCCTGAGGTCAGCAAGGCTTAGCTGCTCAGTCTTGGTACTGTAGAAATATGAGTGATATTTAATGGCCTCGTTTAGAGCATAAGTACTTTGTTTAGGGTTTTTTTTTATAATAACAAATAGTATAATTATAGTAATAAATAGTATAACTGTAGTAATAAATAGTGTGTATGGAAATGATCGATTTTAAAATTGGAAACAGAGAAAGTCAGGTGGAATTTTGACTCGATACTGAGACAATAGAGCTGCTTTACCAAGGCCCAGCACCGCTGGCCTGCATTGATTTTAAGATTTATGTACTTGTATTGTTGCCCATATGAAATTTTTATGGGCATTATATTACAATGAATATTGAGGTTGCTTGACAAATAAAGGAAATCTTTGTTAATGTGGTTTAAGTGAGTGATTGTGACATTATAAATTAGGCAAAGTAGATGTTAAGTGCACTGCAGCCAAGCAGGGCCTAATGGAGCTGCTGTTGGCTCGTTGTGTGGCTGATCCCAGGCAGCTCGGGGTGACTTGTGCACTTATTTTACTGTGCAAGCTAAACCTGAGGCAGGAATAAAGAACCCAGCTAGTGACCAGGGTGTCCCCTGGGAAGTGACCCCAGGGATCTGCTCGCCCAAGGCCAGGCCAGGGCTCCACCTGACTTTTCTTCAAAGGTTTAAAAAAAGCAATTTCAAGTAACTCCTCTTTTTTTTTTTTTTTTTCCCTTTTTTTCTTTCAGCATCCGCAGTGTTATGCAGAAATACCTTGAGGAAAGGGGTGAATTAACTTTCGACAAGATCTTTCATCAGAAAATTGGTAAGTCATGGCTCAATAAAATGCTACTCGTGTAGATATTTTCAAGATCAGTTTGGTTTTTACATTTCTCTGTGATGCCTGCTGAGAAACCAGTGCTGTAGATTGTCTGAAGAACACTGGAGGATGGACAGGACTTAGTAAAACAAAGGTCCTCAAGAAGATGAAAAGTTGTGAAAGGGAAGAAGACGGAGCAAGGCAATCTCTCAACTTCAGGTTCTGGAAAACTACAGGGAAAATAATTAAATTATTTGGAAACATCGAGGAGAAAATTATATTACTTGGTATGGGCTTGTCAACAATGTAATGTGTCACATCAGTTAAACTTTTTTTTTCTTTGCAGAGGTAATGAGCCTGTTGATAAGGGAGCAGGAGCAAAGATCTCCCAGATTTGTTGTCTTGACCCTCTGACATGGTGTTCTTGCTCACAACACGGGGGGATGTAGCCTGGGTGAAACTGCTGTGTGCAGGGAGTGAAACTGCTGGGAAAACGGGCTTTGGGGAGCAGTTAATCAGTATTCCATGGAAAGGTGGATCCAAGGAACATCAGAGATCAGTGTTCAGTTAACTGTGAGTGCTGGGCTGAAGAGCCTCTGTGCTCTGCTGTGACACACCGAGGGCAAGGACAAAAACTCCATAAACCAGGAGGGGGAAAATGCAGCACTCCCAGGGAGATCCAGCAGTGTCCTTCCTCTCCACCTGTGCCAGAGCATGGGGACCCTCGGGGCAGGGACTGGGCTGTGACAGCCAGCCCTGGCCTCTGTTGGCTCAGCTGGATCACACGACTAAATATAAAATCAGTGTTGTTGCCAGTGAGGCATGTGAAATAATCCTCTCCTGGCAGAATGTTGTGTCCATCCTGGCACTGGATTAAAAAAAATATACATGGACCTGCTGGGAAGAGTCCAGGAAAGAGCAGTGGGAATGAGCAGACCTTGCTGAGCAGTCTGTTAAATCTGACCTACAGGGAAGTATCGAAATGGGGTGTGATGTGGGTAGTGGAAGGGAGAAGTGAGGTTGAACATGATTCAAAACCAGAAAAGCTGTTGCAGAAATGATGAGGTTAGTCCATTTTTCAGAGCTTTAATGTGTCAGTGAAAAAAAAAAAAAAATCTGGATATGAATAAAATTTAAAATGTTAGTGGTAGTGTGGGTAATAAAGCAGGGAGTGGACTTCATAAGGAGCTCGTGAGATCTTTGTCCAGCAGATTTGAAATGTTGGCTGGGATAGCACAGCTGCTCCTGTCCTGGAAAATGGGGAACGGGCTGGGAACTCTTGAGGAGGTCAGTGGTTTTATTGCTGCCTGAAACGAGACTGTAGTGAAAAAAGTACCCAGTTTCCAGTTGCCCAGGAAATGTGGTGCAGTGGGGGCAACTCTGGGCTGGTTTGGCCGCCCTTCCGGCTGGAGCAGAAATGCCCCAAAGCCTTCCTGCTTGCCTGGCAGCGTGCAGCTCACTGGAGTGGGAGTTTTAGGTATTGCCAGATTCAAATAATCAGTGTTCCTGTGTCTCAGAGTGTCATTAATGGGTTTCAGAGCCATTGCAAGTCTTGGGGAGCTTTCCAGTGTGTTTCAGCAATTGGAATGTGGTCTGTCCTTGTGCTAAAATCTGTGACTTTTGATTGTGGCCAAAACTTTTGCCATGTAAATGCACACGTACCTTGTTTGCTTGTACTGACACCTCAGTGTGTGCTTCAGCTCCAGTGCCTGTGCTGTATCATTAATATTTTGCTGTAGCCTGGCAGTTGCAAAATAAGCGGAATTTTAAGCAACCAAACACAGCCTGACTTCGACTGAGTCTCTTTGGGGCCAGTGAAATGAAGAAGTCCTTGTTTTTTTTCTTCCTCTATAAAAAAAGAAGTCAAACAGACCATCCTGTGTGTAATGGATATTTCTATTTATGTAATTGAATACTTTTCATTACCAGTTACAGTGAGGACTGTGGCAGTTATTTTGATAAGTTACAGCAATTATAGTTAGATAACTGGAACCTTGGTAGGATTACATCTCTTTTTTCTCTAGTAGCCATTAAACCTGGAATTTTAGAGCCCAGAGTTTCATTAACATATTAGTTTCTGTGCACAAAGGAGAGGTTTCCTCCTCCTCTCCCCGGGTACCGTCAGAGCAGGACTTGCCCTGGATTATCTGGAAACGAGGAGCAGTTCTGTGACTGCTGTGCAAGAGTTTCAGTTAATTCTGAAGCTGAAATAGGATTTAGAATGGAATTTTAAAAAAAAGATTAAAGCTAAACACGACTGTTTCTAACAGCAGACTTTGCATCGCACTGGAAAATACAGTATTTCCTTACTGTGGTCGTTCATTTAAATTTGATTGCTTTTTCTGGTGTGTTCTTTGCCATTCAATTAGCTCTGTTTCCAGACAATAGCATAATTGCTTATGGTAAAGTACCTGCAGTTTTAGGCAAGCATTATGCAAAGGACTGGAGAAGAAGTGTGGGGGAGGTAATTAAAAGTCTAATCACCTTTTTGTTCTGCTGGTTGTCTCTTTGTCTGGAGGGGATGTGGTGAGACCACAGGTGGGGCAGGTCTTGGGTGTGCTGGTGTGAGGGGATCCACGGGAGGCTCCTCCTGCTCCAGGGAGTCTCCATGAGCCTGGATCTCCGGTAATTCTGCTCGTTCATCCCTCGCTGCCGGCTCTCCTGGGCTGTTTTTTCCTCAGCTGAGGAGCCATCCAGCACTCCCTGCTTTATCCTTGCACACCGACTATAAAACTGCACCGAGCTCCCCAGTTTTTCCTTGGCAAGTGCTCTAGATGAGAACTGTTTCGTTGTTTTTTTTCTGCCAGACCTAAATTCTTCCTCACAGCTCCAGGTCACTGTTTTTTGGGGTTTTTTTTCAGTATCCTTTCACATGTAAACCCAGGCTTTGATCAGCTGTCTGATACAAGGGCTCTGATAGCAGCTTGGAGTCATTCCTGTGGATGTTTCCCTATGATTGTGTCTAATTACGGTGCTGGTCTCATCATCTCCAAGTGTTTATTCTTAGTGAGCCCTAAAATCGTTTTCGGGTCAGTGGTTTCCTGCTCCCACTGCCAAAGGTTGGCCAAAATTCCCTTCCTGCCAGGTGTGCAACTGCAGGGAGTCACAGGGACAGCTCTGGCTTGGAAACCACAACGTTTAGGCTCAGGATAAGAGCAGAAAGCTCATCAGGGATGAAAATGGCCCGGAGGCTCCATCAGATTTGCATAAACACGTCTGTCCCCTATTTGCATCTCTTCCCTCAGGAAGGCAGATAGGCTGCTTTCATCCCTTGGTGCTGGCACTGCTGTTTGCCCCCTGAGTGATGCTCCAGAGTGATCCCGAGCTCTCTAAGAATGTCCTGGTGAGTCAGAGGACGTGGAGCTCATAGAAGCACCCAGAAGAGTGCTCTGGCAGCCCAGGCCAGCCGGCTGTTCCTTCAGAAGCTGCTTCCTCCACAGCAGAAGCCTCTTGGGGAAGTACAGCCTGTCTCGAAGCCGAGTGCGTAACCACCTTAGCTGGTTTTCTTTTACCACATCCTGTTTGCTACAACACCAGATTATGAGTTTCTTTAGAAAAGGAGACCTCTTGAGAGGTTTTGGAAGTGTTCAAGGCCAGGTTGGAAAAGGCTAGGAGCAGCCTGGTGGAAGGTGTCCCTGCCTGTGGCGTTTGAGGTGGTCTATAAGGTCCCTTCAAACCAAACCATTTTATTATTCTGGTATCCCAGTATCCATAATTTATGTGTGGAATCCACTGTGCTTCACAACTGCAGTAAAATTGGACAGGGAGTCCAAGTTCCTGTGCGCTCTGGGGGACATTTGGAGAGTCCCTGCCTGCAGAGAGCAGGTGGGGAATGAGCAGATCAGGGGCTTCTGCAGCCAAGGCCTTCAAGGGAATCTATGAGATCATAATATTGCTTTAGAACAGGATTATCCTGGTTATTAAATGCTTTGGAGCAAACTTGCTGCCAGTTACAGTTCAGTGACTCTAGTGCCTGACTCTGGGCTTTCAGACAAACTGCCCTGCGAGGAAGGGAAGGAAGCTGGGTTAGAAATCCTGGGATGTGATGTTAGAGCATCCTACAGCTCCATGCCTGGCTTAGGTTCAGCCTTGGCTTCTCTGGTGACTGCTTGAGACCCTTGTGACGGTAAGCAGGCTGCTCTCATCTCCTGAAGCTGGTGGGACATGGCAGTTTCTTCACACCCTTCTCAGTTTCTCATCTCTTACAGAGCCGTTGGCTCTGGGTCTGGGGGAAGGCTGAGAACAGGACGTATTTTAGCTGTTTCAGCAGCTGGTCTTGCTGTAGTCTAAATTTTTCACCTTGCCTAGGAAGTAACTTGCATTTTTTTCCCCCTGAAGGTGGCTCAGTTTTATTTTCGTGAAATAGAACTAGTTAAAACAACTTGAAGTTGACGTAAGAAGTTACAAACCTTTTTTTTTTTTTTTTTTTCCTTATTTACCATCCACTTTCGCAGAGTGAGGGATGATCTTTCTGAGGTGATTCATTCCACTGTCTTCCATATCCTCCTCAACCAGCTCCAAGCTGGAGGTTTTCCCATTGGGGGGGAAGCATTTTGCCATCTGCATCACTGCTGGTTCCAACCCACAGGGGCTTGTGGGGGTTCTCAGCCCCTTCCCTGCTCCCATTGTCCTGATCCAGCTCAGCACGGATCACGTTTGTTCTGTAGCTCCTCAGCTGAGCTTCCAGAGTGATGCTCTGTTTCGTAGCTCCTTCTGCACAGGGACTTTTGTGCCTGCCCTCCTCTCAGTTCGAGGGAAATGTGCTCAAGCTGACCCTTCTGGCTGCTGTTTCCTCCAGCTTGGTCAGGGACAACTTTCGGTTAAAAAAAAAAAAAAAGTGCAACCAAAACTAGGGTGAGAACAGTTACAGCGGTTTTTTTGGGGGCAATGAATCGTGCCTTCTGTTGCTTCTTTCTCCAGTTATGGACTCGTATTTCATTATTTCAGAGCTTTGGTGCTAATCATTAGATAGGAGTTAAAATCTGTTGAGAAAAACATTCTTGCTCTTCCTCTTTCTGCTGGCACCGTGCTCCC
Organism: Picathartes gymnocephalus; assembly: GCA_013390045.1. Classification (NCBI taxonomy): domain Eukaryota; kingdom Metazoa; phylum Chordata; class Aves; order Passeriformes; family Picathartidae; genus Picathartes; species Picathartes gymnocephalus. The sequence continues at coordinate 834,802 of WEKY01022923.1, read as the reverse complement.
CGAGCTGCCTAAAAATAACAGGCTGGGAAAAGTGCCTCCCTAGAGCATTATTTAAGCTATTGTTTAATTTAAGCAGAAGATCTATGTGCTGTTGGCATTCTGGACTAATTAAATAGTCCTCTGAGGAAATAACAATGAAGGCAATAAAACTTGGTCGGGAGTAAAGAAAAAAGCACCTGAGTTTTTGGCTGTGAAGTGAGCAGGGATGACTTTTCTGAGCTGTATCATGAGCACTGCGATAGTTTTGCTCTGTTCTGGTACCTCGATGTTAAATAATATGCAGCCAAGTAGCCAGGACATTGGTACTTTGTGGGTTTTCTGTAAAGGCAGGGGCAGAGGTTGTTTGTTCAAAGTGGTTTTACTCTGAGGTTCTGGTTCTGACCTGGCAGCCACCACACAGAAGTAGTCACCACCAAAATTAGGAAGTTGCCTTCCAAACAAAAAATGACATTTACAATGCTGTTTGAAGGCTGATCTTCTTCTTTCTAATGGTATTTGTAATTTTCAGTACAAGATCAGCTTGGGACGTTGGTTGTGGACAGGCTGCAGGAGGTTCTCAGGGGGCTGTGGAAGCCCTTCTGTCCTTGCACAGTTCTGTGATCAGTTAGTTAAAAACAACCCAGAACCCAAACCACAGGGAGACGTCGGAAATTGTGTGGCTGTAAACTGAAACAGAAACCGTTAATGTGAGATATTTCACAGGGGATCTGCTCCTCACACGATTCTCTGCTTGTATAAAATGGGGCTGGGGGGACAGTGAAAGAGAAAATCTGCGCTCTGGGCCTTCTAAAAGTTGGTCTGTTTTTCTGTTTGCAGTGTTTTTCACCAAATTTTATTATGTCATAATTATTTTATTATGTCATAATTTCAGTGTTACTGGAAGCTACATTTCTTTCAGCACCCTCTTATTTTGTGGTAAAATAAAGTGATACTTGGCATGAATTACGTGTTTTGAAGGGTGTTGCTGAAGCTCCTGCTGTAGATTTTATGTGCATTGGAGCTGTCTGTCTTGGTGTCAGGGATAAAGAGTATCCAAAGGCACTATCAAAATGCATGTATTCATTTTGGATTTTCTTTTGATAATAAATAATTGAGTATTTCTTTGTTGGGCTGCAGCCTGATCCTCCTGCTTGCCTTTGTGGGGGGTTGAAGGTGCTGAGTTAGGTGATTTCCCAGGGGAACTGCAGATGAAATCTGAGCTTTAAAACAGGAAAAATATATACCCTATCATCTGGAATGTCCCATGATGGATAATGTACACATCCTGGTAGATTAGCATTTATATGCAGTACACTTCTTGGAAGATAAAAGGCATGGGGAGAAAGTCTTTATCGCAGCAGAGCAGTGCAATTATATGGTTTTGGGGTCAAATTATCAAGAATTCCAGGCAAACTGGCAATTTTGAACTGAAGTAGTATCACAGGAGATAAGAGAGTATTAAGGAATATTGCTCCATTATAGAGAGAACAAATTATAAATTATTTGCATTACATTTGCATTGGGTGCTTCCAGTGAAGTTTCCAGAGAACACACACAAACACAAACACCTGCTCTGCTGAGTGCCTGCCACAGGTGTGTTTGGTTTGCCCCTGGAAGCCTGTAGGAAAATGAATTCCTTTTGGATCAGAGGGGCCCTGGGTGGTTGGTTCAGCCCCCTCCAGCCTCCCCTTGAGCTCCCTTTGCTGTGGCTTTAAATGGTGTCAGTGGGGTTTAGGTTGGATATCAGGGAAAGGTTTTTCCTCCAGAGGGTGCTGGGCACTGCCCAGGCGCCCCAGGGAATGGTCCTGGCTGCCAGAGCTCCAGGAGCCTTTGGACAACGCTCCCAGGGATGCACAGGCTGGGATTGTTGGGGTGTCTGTGCAGGGCCCAGGAGCTGGACTGACGATCCCCGTGGGTTCCTCCCAGCTCTGGATATTCTGTGATTAATACTGTACAAAGTGACTTCCATCCCAAACGTGGTGTTTCCTCTCTGTTTGTCCTCACCTGGGCTTTCTTTGCCCGTTCCTGGTGGTATCTTCTCCTTGTGCACTGCCACTGTTGACACACGATCCTGATTTCCACTTCTTCCCACCCAGCAATTCCTCAGTCAACCCGAAACAGTGGCACTCCCGTGGAGTTTTTATCAATGTGTCTTGAAACAGTTCACAGACTAATTAAGCCTCTGAGCACCACTGTGAAATAGGGTAATGTTAGTTCGCCACGTCTGTAAGGTGGCATAATAACAGCTTTAATGAGTTTTACCTGCATAGCTGTGTATTAGTAATAAAGCAGATTGTCTGGGCCTGCCAGTGCTGCTCATTCCCCTCAGTGGGATCACTCAGCAGTAACAGGAGAGCAGCTCAGAACCAGCACCAGTCGGTAGAATCTAAATTACTGGAGCTGTTAAGTGTTCTCACTTTCAGCAGTGCATTTAATGGATAGAGTGGTGAGAGTTGCAGAGCAGAGAAGCAGGAGAGCTCTGGCTATCAATTTGCCCATTTCCCTGATGCTTTTATTGGTCCTTACAACATCTGTCCTGTAAAAGGTTGTGGGCACTACACCTGGCAGACTCCCTTCCCTGGCAGTGCCCTGTCCAGCCAGGGCCTCTGGGACATGCTGCTGTCACCTGTGTCCATGGGGGTTGGATAGGTGGGGTCAAACACATGCAGACCAGTTTCTAAATGTTTCTAGATACTTCTGCCTGTGATTTCTGTGATTAAAAGAGGAAGAGCAGCAGAACCATCTGTTTCTGAGCCTTCAGCTCACAGCAGCTTTCTCAGAGCACCAGAATGAACCAGAGGAAGGCTCAGAAATTTCCTGTAGGAGAATCAGCTGGGCTCCATCACTGTTGTTTTAGTGGTTTTGCTGCTCTTTACCTAAGTGCTGTGTGTATTTACTAACTGAATACTGCTGGCTTTGTGTTTTGATTTTGACCACAGCACAACAGTTCCTCGATGCTCTGGCTGAACAATTTGGCTCTTCACAGTGGTTCAGGTATTGAGCAGAGCTTGCTGAAGCAAATACTGGCACCAGGGGCTTGAGAACACCCTTCTGTTGTAGAATTACTCCATGTTTTCATCAAATGATTCTGTTACCTTGCTCCCACCTAAAAACCTCACCTGGATCTAGGCCCTTCGTGAGGAGCAGAGCTGCAGCTCCCAGTGTAGTTTGTGTTTTCAGTAACTGGTAACAGGGAAGTTCATAGCTTGGAGCAGGGCAGAAGGAAAAGTGTGATTCTTAATAATAAAGGGGTCTTGACTTGTGTTACGTAATTGATTTTGAAATGTTGTATAATGGGAAAATACTGGTCAGGAAAATAACAACTTTCCCATCCTTCGTAGGGCCTGAATTGTGAATTGTGGGGAGAGAACAGGGACAACAAAACCCAGTCCACCACCATGAGGTTTTTAAGCTGCTCCTGGTTGTTAGCTTGCTCATAGCTTGCTGGTACCTTCTATTACCAGTTGCAAAGGGGTGGGAGTTTCTTCTGTTTACAAGTGAAGAAAAAAGAAAACCTCAAGTGCTGTGTATTCCTTGATGAGATTTAGTGAAGGAATTTAATCACATTCTTTGCAACGACTGATTGAAATGAAATGCTTCGATTCTGTGTTTAGTGGTCCTTTTAAAAAATCAGAATCTTTCTGTGTATTTCTGTTTAGTGTTGTTACTCCTCCATCTTTTAGAGGAATTTTTTCTTGTGTAAAACCCTTTTTTTCCTTTCACCTTTGATATGCTGAATGCCTTTGATGCTTGAATTCAGTCAGCTGGAATCTGCATATTAAGGGAGACAAGAATATGAAAGATGCATAGTAAGTATGGTTCAGAGATAAGTTTTACCCATTATTTTCTCTCCATGGCTTTAAAGAAAGATTTATCACACATTCAGTATTCAGAGCTACTATTTCATGAGGATATTCAGAGAATCCCTGAGTGCTTGGGATTGGAAGGGACCGTAAAGCTCATCCAGTTCCACCTTACAGTACTCCAGGTTGCTCCAAGCCCTGTCAGCCTGGCCTTGGACACTTCCAGGGATGGGGCAGCCACAGCTTCTCTGGGCAACCTAATAATGATAATTGAGTGCTTTCAGTAAGTCTGTGTATTCACTGCTTGGGACGCTCTACCTGTGTCAGGCCTCAAGCTTTTGAGGTTTGACACAGAATTTGTGAATACTCCTCCATTATGTCCCCAGTGTCAGTGCTGGAGGAGCTGCTCAGCTCTTCTGCTCCTCTCCCTGCAGGAATCTCAGGCATGCACAAGTCTGATGTTTAGAAAGAGGGCTGACCAAGCTTGAACAATGATTTCTCTGGGCGAAAAGCTATTGGAAAATATGCCTGGAAATTAGAAGTTTCTTTGACAACACTTAAAACCTTTTAGCCAAAGCTTATTTTCATATAATGATTTCTAGACGTCATTAAACAAGCTACCAGGCAACTTGCAGCCTAATTTTGAGCTCAATTTGGTTTCTGTTCTGGGGAAATTGTTCTGTGCTCCTCACCATTGGATGCACGTCCTCATGAAATACAGTTTGTTCTTTTCCCCTGCTTTCTATGCACAGGAATGTTTCAGTCTGTTATAATGTATTATTTTTAATGCAAAACGAATGAACATTAGGCTCAATTAGGAAAGAAAAGATTAGGGAAAGAAAAGTAGTGGAATGTGTGGTGCTTTCTGGGCTGGGAGGATTTTTGTGGCTTTGGACCTTGCCAGAGCCAGAGCACAATTCCTACACAGTTTTCCCTGTAATCTTTGTTCCTGGAGAGGCAAACTGGTGGTTCTCTCAGTTCTGGAGCTCTTAGGTGGCCTGAATTACCCTGTGCTGTGGCAACTACGTGTAGGCACTGCACAGAACAGGAGTCTGAAGCTGGCCTAGTGTTCTGTGACAGTTGCAATCTGGTGGGAATCACAGTTTTTATGTGGTTTAATAGTAGACTTTGTCCCAGTGTTTGTGTCTATGACCCAGATCTGTTCCTGGTACTGATGGATCCGAAGATCACTGAGGGCTGTTTCAGGAGGTTGAACCACACCCACAGCTGGATTTAAACACAACTGTGCTGTGATGTCACCGTGGTGTGGTGGCTGAGTTTTGCTGACCTGTGGCAGTTCTACGTGAGAGACATTTCTGGGGAGGAGATGCCCCAGAATCCCAAAATCATTTGTGTCAGGAAAGCCCTCCAAGACCATTGAGTCCAGCCTGTCACTGAGTGCCACATCCAGTCCTTCCTTGGACACCTCCAGGGATGAAGACTCCAAACCTCCCTGGGCAGCCCCTTCCAATGCCTGAGGAAATTCCATGAGGAAAGTCCTGCTGATGTCCAGCCTGACCCTCCCCTGGCACAGCTTGGGGCTTTTTCCTCTTGTCCTGTCCCGTGTTCCCTGGCAGCAGAGCCCGATCCCCACCGTGGTACCGTGTCCTGCCAGGGAGGTACAGAGAGCAGGAGGTGACATCTCCCTCTGGCCGCGGCTTCTTGCTGTTGTCTGAGCTCACCCAGCAAGAAAGGTCATGAGAGACATTTTGGAGTGACTTAGACTGGAGACCTTTCTGTGTCTTAAAGAGGGACAGACCCCGTGTTGCAGACTTTGCAGAGCATCATCCCACATTCCCAAAGTTTTTCCTGCCCGGGAGCCATTGGCCGGAGCGTCGGGAAGGGAGCCCGTGTCTGGTGCAGATGTCACTGCTGCTTTGTTTGTCAGGGTTCTGTATTTATACACAGCACGTTTCGGGAGGATTTGGAAACAGCTTGATATTTTTGTTCTCTAATTTGCTATTTTGCCTACTAGAAAGAGGCTACATCAGCGTTCTGGACCATGTTCAGGCCTGCTGTAAATAGATGCAGCTTCCTTTCAATCAGTGACATTGTGAACACTTGTATCGGGGCTAAACATGGCTATTTTTAGCTCTGCTCTCTTACCTAGTCACTCCTATTTGCTTTAATAAGATCATTATTTACTCCTGTCAAAAGGTTACTTGAATTGGATGCTCGTAAAATTCCAGTTAGAATTAGATAAGTCGTTTTCTCCGAGTGTTTTATGATGGAGTTCCTCATTGTTGTTCTGCCTTATTTTAGTTATTATTCTGCACTCTCAGCTCATTGATAGGGATGAAAAGGTGGTGTTGTGGCTGCAGGTGACCTTTAGACTGCTGGAGGAGGCAGAGGCCAATGCTGGCCCCTGTGGCTGCTGTCCTGAGGGGACGTTGGCAGAACCACAGACTGGCATCAGGGCAGGAAAATGCCACGGAGGTGGGAAATGAGAAGGTGGCTTTAACCCTGATGAGTGGCCCTAGTGTGAGGCCACATCTGGGATGTGGTGTTCAGTTCTGGTCTCCACTGTTCAAGAAAGACCGGGAGCTCTTGGAGAGAGCATCCAGTGGAGGCCACCAACATGATGAGGGATCTGGAGTGTGTGACTGGTCACCAGCAGCATTTGTGTTCTCTGATTGTGGGAAGGGCTGAATTCTGGAGAGAAAAACCTGGGATGGAGGGATGCTGTTGACTAGAGTCAGGATTTCATACAAAATTCCTGAGGTCATGCTAGAAAAACATAATTATTTGAAGTAAATACTGAAGCAAACATTCATATTCTGTTTTAAAGAGATGGGTTAACTTAGTTCCCCTCCTTGTGCCCTCCAAGCTTGTGACAGGGACCTTGTTCAGTTGGGGATGAGCTCTAGGAATACCTGCTTACAGGTGAACTGCCTCACCTGAATTTGCTTTCCCCACCACCCCATCCCTACCTGCTCGTTGGCTGCAAACCTCAAAGGTGGCCTTTATCCCTCCTTGAAAGACAATTTGCCGTGGTAATTAGAGTCAGTGCAATTGATGGCACTTAGCAAATTTGTCTTAGGATTGTCCATCCAAAGATAAAGGGGAAGATGGTTGTCCAGAGGCTGAGAAGGAGGAGGCTGGGAGCTGGGTGCTGCCTCACACTCTGTGTGTGTGTTATTGATACCATCCATCACTTTGGTGTTACCAGAAGAAGCTCTTCAAAAATATTTTTCCTTTCCCTTAACAACCAGTGATCTGGTTGTTGCAGAAATTATATAGTTATAGCAGAAGGAATCTTTAAAGCCAAAGCTGTCAGCATCCTTATTTCATAAATAATTGCTGGTTCTTTTTAGCTGTTACTTAACGCTATCATTTTATTAATTCCTGCTTTCTGTTCCTGGGCTTATTTTTCTGTGTGCTGTTAACTGTGCTTTTTGTGCTCCTCGTCAGCTCTCCATGAACTTCTTAAAACTCCTGTCACTTACTCAGTGCTGCATCTGTCACTTCGTTGTGCCATTATGTGAGAGCTGCAGTTTCTGGCTGATCGTTTTTCACTCAATCCAAGAGCAGCGGTAAAAGAGGAGATTTCCTTTGTGCTGCAGGGGAAGTGCAGGGTCTGTTGATAGAATGGGAGGTCGAAACAGAAACAATTTCAGTCTAGGGAACATTAAGCTTTAATTGGATTTGTCTGAATCATAGAACCATGGAATGGCTTGGGTTGGAAAGGACCTTAATGCTCATTAAGTCCCATGGGCAGGGACACCTCTGCTATCCCAGGTTGTTCCAAGCCCTGCCCAACCTGGCCTTGGACACTTCCAGGGGTGGGACAGCCACAGCTGCTCTGGGCAGCCTGTGCCAGGGCCTCAGCACCCTCATAGGGAAGGATTTCTCCCATATATCTCACCTAAATTTCCCTTTCAGTTTGAAGCCATTTCCCCTTGTTCTTTCACTTCAGTTCCCGATGCAGAATCCCTCTCCGGCTTCCTTGTAGCCCCTTCAGATCCTGGGAGGTGCTGTGAGGTCTTCTTCACACAACCTTCTCTTCCCCAGGCTGAGCAGCCCCAGCTCTCAGTCTGTATATTTTGGGTATATCTGGGTTTTTGCAGTGCAGTGCCAAGGGGCCTCAGGGAGGAGCAGCCCGTGTCTTGTGGCTGCATAAGCCTCTGATTGTTCCCTGTGCCATGGGCTTGGGAACCTCTTCTTTCTCTGCCATAATTAAATTTAAAAACTTTGGAAAATACTAAGCAGGGCTGGAATGTTTGGCGTGGCCTTGCTGGAAATGTGTGTTGGTATATTTTCACACTCCTCCCACAGTTGTCTTTGTGGTTTATTGTTGTGTTTTTTTGTTGTTTGTGGGTTTTTTTGGGTCTCAGCCAGGAGCTGGGATCAGGCCAGGGATTTTTCTTTCACTGTATTCAGCGCTGTTTGTGCCACTCTTCAGTCTCTTAATTACCCAATCTTCTTTGCTTCATTGTCCTAGAGAAGTTCAGTCCATTCAGCAGGATTGTGCTCTATGCTGCCGCTGGTTCCGCCATGTGGGAAATAAAGATTTTGAATCAGCTCCCGAAATTTCACTTTTTGTCCTCAAAAAGCCAGGCTGGCAAGGAGAAGTGGAGGTGCACAGTCTGGCTGGGGAGATGGGTGGGTTTGGCAGTGGTGGGGACATTTGTGACACAGATCCCTGTGTGAAATCCCAGGGTAGCAGATGCCAGCTCAGAGGCAGAGAAAGACAGTGCTTCCATGGCATGAGGCTTGTGACATTGCATTAAAATGCTCCTAATGGAAGAGTCTCATCTGCAGCCTGCCGGGGTCACGCTCTAAATTACTTGCAAAGGAACTGTAAGGACCCTGATGTAATTTATTGAGCAATAAAACCCATTAGAGGTAACACGAACCGGTAATTCTGAAATGGGAGTGCAGAAGAGGTTGTGCTGCATCAGTGAAATGTAGGTGAATCTCTTGCAAAAAAACCCGAAATGTGAATAGTGTCTAATTTTTACTGGGGAATAAAAAAAAGGAAGAAAATGTGGTCTGTGAAGAGGAACAGGATATTTTGGTGCATTATGGAAATGCCTTATAAAATCCTCAGCAGGTGGAAGCAGTAATGGGCTTAATACACCTGTGGGAGGTGAGGCAGGCTTGGGATACTTTAGTGCTGGAAATGAAGAGCTGGATGGGAATCAGGATCCTAAACCTTGGCAGTTGGGGATGCTCACACAGGTTTATACAGCCCGTGGTGGAACCCGGGTGGTTTCGTGAGCCTTTTTACAAGTCATCAGCGTAGTGAGACAAGTTTTTCTGATTTTTCTGTTTTTCTTTCCAGGATTTTTGCTCTTTAAAGACTATTGCATGAATGAGATCGATGAAGCTGTCCCTCAGCTGAAGTTCTATGAAGAGGTGAGTGCTGGTGATGGAGGTTTGGGGCTGTGCAGGGGGTGAGGCTGAGGGAGGTTGTCCTGCTCCTGCTCTGTCAGGGAATGCTGAGAAGGAAGGAGAGGGTCCGTGGTGTGAAGCAGTGTGGACTGGTGGAAAAGGATCTGGGACAAAGTTGCTGGTGTTGGGATAACACTGAAACCCTTCAGGCCTTTCCCCAGCATCCTTTCACCTGTAGAAAAGGCAGCAGGGTACAGCTGGGGGGGGTTGTGGAGGGATGTTGGGTGGGAGCTGCTCGGATGTTTCAGGACCGCAGAGGGGACACGAGAGGTGGCATCAGAGGGAGGAGTTTTGTCCCTTGTCACGAGATACCCAGTGAAGGAGCTGGCAGGCACTGTGCAGGGCACGTCCCAAAGGATCAGTAATTCCAAGGAATGCCCTCCCCAGCGTCTGCTGCTGCAAGGTCTGAGCTCGGTTCATTCGTTCCCTGTTACATTTGTGACGCTGCACAAACCCCCAGTGAATCCTCTCCCAGCTGCTGATTTCAGGGCAGATGTGCACACGCCTGATGCTCAGGGTTAATTAGAGCTGGGGTAGCCGTGGCTGCCTCACTCTTGAGCTGAGAATTTAACTTTTTTCTTGCTATCAGCACAAACAGCTGGTGTCAATTTGGAGATCAGTCCTCAGCAAGACTCTATTCCCCCACTCAGATCAGATACCTGCTGTCAATAAAGAATCCTTTTTTATCATTCCATCTCTTTATACACTGGAGATATCACTGTCATAAGTAATCCGAAAAGGCCTGTTGTACCAGATTATTTAGCAAGATATTTTTAGCTGCCTCTTTATCTCTGAAACAATTCAAAACTGTATTTTTAGGTTATTAGCAAAGTGTTGCCTCAAAAGAATTTCATTGGTTTGTCATGTGCTTCTGGAAAAATCCCATTAAAGATATTTAAAGAGGGGTTCATTGTGTTTTCCTCTGTGACATACCGGATCCAAGAGCTTTTCCTTTTTTTATATATTTGATTTACTTGCTGCATTTATTACACATAGAATAATCTGAGTACATTGCTACATTAAAAATCGCTTGATGTAGAAGAGCTCCGTACTCCAGGGATTTCATATCACTGCAGCTGGAGTCACGATCAGGCATTTAACAGGATGAGTGATTCATCCTGATCAGTTTCAGAAGGAAAAGAAAAGGAATTAAAAAGAAAAAGGGGGAAAAAAGGGAAAAAAAGAAAAGGAACAAAAGAGCTTCTAAATACTTGAAAACAAATGTGTTCTGATCCCAGTTTTTGCAGAGAACCTTTTGATCTCTGGGGAGCTCTGCTGAGACCCCTCAGCACAGGCTGAGTTGGGTCCTTTAACAATCAAACATTGAGGGATAGGAGGTTGTGCTCAAATAAGACAATCAGATATCCATCAGGCTTCCTCCTGTACTGCTAATTATTTTGTGTCATTGCATTAATTAAAAGTGTTTCTTGGGCAAAGATGTTTTGAGTCATTTTAATTATAAATTGGTATCAAGGGGGAAGCAGCACAGATGGCAGATCGGGGTAGGACTGGTGCCTTATCGTGTCAGCAAACAAGAGGAGTACAGCTAGAAAGATACTGAGTTTAATTAATGTTCCACCTCCAGAGGTAGGTTGGTTCCAGTTTGTCTCTTGATAATTGAGCTCGATGATCTCGGGGGTTTTTTCCAATCTAAGCAATCCTGGGATTCTGTGGCATGGAGCAGATCTGCTCACTGACAGGTACTGGATCCCAGGACTTCACAGGCTGATGCTGGGAAGGTCCAGGAAGTCAGAGCTGAGTCTTTCCCCTAAAGATCTTGCATGGTTTTTTACATTTTGTCACTCCTGGAAGAACTCTTTCCCTAAATATGCTCCGGAGGACCCTTGAACTCGGTGAACTTTTTATTCTGGAACTGGTTGTCAGGTTTTGTTCTGTGAATGAACCACCTGGGATTGCTGTTGTTTCACCTGGAACACACTGATCTCCTACAGCACACCTGAGGAAACTTGATACGTGTTGTAAAACTGTCTTTTAGCCACCTTTAGGGTTCAAATCCACAGTGTAGCTGAGCTATGTGAACATTTTGAAATGTGCTTTATAATCTCTCTTGGACATCTGTACCTGGTGTGCTGTGATCAGGGAATCAGGGAATTTTTGTACTGGAAGAGCCCTCTCAGCCCATCGAGTCCCACTGCTCACTCAGCACTGCCAAGGCCACCACTGGGCATGTCCCCAAGTGCCACATCCTGTTAAATCCCTGCACAGATGGGGACTCCACCAGTGGCCTGGGCAGCTGTGCCAGGGCTGGAAAATTCTTAAATTAAAGGGAAATCTCAGCTGTAACTGTGCTGTTGCAGGTGATTTCTCATCAATAAAGAAAACAATAAAGTAAAACTTCAGCCAAAGTCCTGTTTCGACCCAGTGAGTGAGAAATCACTGGAAGATGTGTGGTGTGTGCTTCTCTTGTGCTGCAGATCAAGGAGTATGAGAAGCTGGACTCGGAGGAGGAGCGGCTGTCGCGGAGCCGGCAGATCTATGACACCTACATCATGAAAGAGCTGCTCTCCTGTTCCCACGTGGGTATCCTGCCCTTTTCCCCCTGCCTGGCAGCAGGAATACCTCCTGTTCCATCCATGAGGTGCTCTGGATTTCCCTTTGAAATTTGGGTTTGCCCAAATTCAGAATGTTGCCT
>WEKY01022923.1:766505-822929 GCA_013390045.1 Picathartes gymnocephalus | reverse complement strand
TTTTTTTTTTTTTTTTGAGGTGCAAATGGTGGTAGTGTTCTGCAATTTTTATTAAACTTAGTGGCACGCAGAGGAAGTATCAGGAGATTTATCTGGTTTATGTTTCTTTAGATGAAATGTCTGTAAGCAAAAGGATGAAATTCGTTGCAGGGTGCGTGTATAGAGATGTGGCTAAAGTCACTGAAAATACACATTTCCTCCAGCTGAAGTTCGGGCCCATTGATGTGTTCTTAACAGTTTCATGTGCTCTCTTTTGTAAGAAGCATTTGCAGGGTGTTGTACCCTGGTGGTTTCATGCTTTGGGTGGAGGGTTTAAGCTTTTTTTTTTTTTCCCCCCCCAAAATGTATTATTTTATTAGTAAAAAGTCTGTGTCTGCTTCTGGCTCTGGAGCTGTGCCTATAAATGGGATTTTTCATGGATTTTTTAAAGGAGGATCATCATTCCCTTTGATTTTTTACCTTTCTCCTCCTCATCTTCCCCTCTCCTGCCTTTCTTCTTTAGAATAATCCTGTTACTGGATCATTCTGCACATTTCACACAATATTCTTTCTAATATACCTGTGGGAGGCCCCATTGATTCCCCTTGAGGTTGATGTTTCCATGTGGGGAAAAGAACAACGCTGCTGTGACCTGAAATGAAACTCCTGACAGTTCCAACTGTTTGAAACCTTTCTCTTTCTTTTCCAAAAGCCTTTCTCAAAACAAGCTGTAGATCACGTACAAACACATTTAGCCAAGAAACAAGTGCCAGCCAGCCTTTTCCAGGTGAGCTTTCCCAGTCTGAACATTCAGCTTCTCTGACAGAAAGTGTCTCTGTAGATATTATTTAAGGAGGCAGAATAAATGGGACTGGTACCTATTCTGTGCTGGAAGTGGGTTTGAAATGCTTTTCCAAAGTCAAAATTACAATTTGCTCTTCTTATCTGTGGTATTTTCGAGCACATTTAGAAAATCAGACTATACCTTGGTGTGTGAACAGAAGAGTTTTTATCGTCGTGTAATTTTAAGGCATTAAATGATTTAGAGTAAATCACTTTCCATCAGGAAGATGCTCACCCTGTCAGGGTGAACTGAGCTGCAGCAGTGGAGGAATTGTCTTATCCATCATGGGGGTGTTTGTAAGCTTGAATGTCTTTTATCTAAATCTGATGTATTTTTAAACGCTGAAAAAAAATGTGGAGGTTGCCCCTGCCTGATCTCTCTTGTGCTCCTGAGCTGTTCTGAGCACAAGAGAAAGTGGTGCCTGCAGTGCTGGGTGATGTCTCAGCACTGACTGGGGGGAGGTTGGGCCATCACACACCCCGGGGAGGGATTTCCCTGGAAAAAGTCACCTGTGATTTCAAGGCGCTGATCTCTCAAGCAAGGCCAGATAGGAGAGAAGTACCACAAAGATGAGGGAGCAGCTCTGGGAAGTTTGGATTCCACAGGGGTGATGATTTATTGTTTAAATAAATACATTTGTAAAAAAGAACTTCTTGCCCCCACACCCCTTCCCCTGGCAAACCCTTAAGCTTTTCTAGCTCATGAAAATATTTTATGTTTGACTTCAGGGCACCTGAAGATTCCAAAAGCCAAATAAAGCTGAAATGCTTGGTTGAAGCTTCTTAAGGACAGCCCAGGAGCTGTGAGGGGCCAACAAGAGTTCTGTGTAATGGATGGGATTGAAAGAAGCCATTTATTGTCTGCTTAAATACTAATTGTATTTCCTCACCCTTTTTAGCCATATATAGAAGAAATTTGTGATAGTCTCCGAGGAAAAATATTTCAAAAATTTATGGAAAGGTATGAGCATGGAATATTACCTGAATTTTCTGCCTAACGTAGTGGGAAGCCAGGTCCCTTCAGTACTGCTGCAAATAAGGCTAAAAATGTGTATTAATACACTATTAATTAAATGGAGTTTGTCAGCAAGCTTTGTAAATACCCAGCTTTGTGGGATGTCCTGATGAGTGTGAGGATGTGTGAGTGGAACAGCTGGAAAGCCAAGGGATCTCTCAGGCACAGCAGGGAGAGGTTGGAGTTTGGGCTCCACGGTGTGAAAAGGCAGACCTGGGGTTTTGGGGTATTCTGTGAGTGCTCATCTCTGGTGTGGGACTGGGAGACCCAGTCCTGGTGTTTGGGACAGGGCCCCTTGAAACGAAGGTGTAATAAAGAATTGAAGGCACAAGTCCGGCTCAGCAGAGCAGCCCTCTCCTGTTCCTGTGTCAGGCTCTGGAAAGCTCAGCTGCCACCCAGGAATACCCAAATCCATTTTCTAAACTGGTTTGGTGCCATTCTGTCATAATTATAAAAATGCTTCTATAAAGCTGTTATTTCTTACTTTGAAAATAAATACTTAATTATTCATGTAGGAATAAACAACTATTTTATTCTTTTTTTTTTTTTTCCTAAAGCCTGTGGTATTACTGATGTCTTCCCTATTTTAAGATAAAATGAGTTTAAAATGTTCCTTGGAGTATATGGAGGTTCATTAACATAAATCGAGCTGCCTGTGTTTTCTTATAATTATCTTTCTCTTGATGTAATTTAAATACTTGTTAGTTCCAAATGTAGTTGTTTAAAAATTGAAAACCATCTTTGAATGATTGAAAACCATCTGCAAGAGAGATGTGGGGACACACTGAGCACTTCCAGGGATGAGGTTATCTGCTCTCTTTCTCTCCCAAGGATGTAAAACATGGAGTGTGCTCTGCCTAGGAATTGTTTTTCTTGGTAGGGGTAAGATTACAGTTGGTGAAAGGAAGGCTGTCATTTATTAAATACCGCCCCACGCCCTAGCTCAGACTAGATTTTTAAATAACAGAGTCTTGACATTTCCTGTAATACTCTACACAATAGTCTCAGACAACTTTTAAACTTTTTTTTTTCTTTTGCAGTGACAAGTTTACTAGATTTTGTCAATGGAAAAATGTAGAGCTAAATATTCATGTAAGTACTTGCAAGTATATTTATCTTGTCAGAAGCTGATACAGGAAAGAGAATGTTCAGTTTTGAATCCTGCTCTGCAAAGGCTTCATTAAAGAGGGTGGTGGATGTCACTGCTCTGCTATTCTTAGCAGCAGCCCTGATGATTCCTGTCTGGACGTCCCCTCTGCCTTCCTCAGTTAATAAATTTTGATTTTTTAATGGCTGAAGGAGCTGAACTGCCAGAATTGCTGCTCTTTATCAGCCCCACTCCCTGTCCGTCTCCCTTTCCTACTCCAGTCCTGCTGTGATCCCAGCAACCTTTGAGCCCCTTCCCTTGGCCTCTGCTTCTGTCCCTCTGCACTTCTCTGGGACAACTTGGGCTGCAGAAATAGCCCTGCATGAGACTGGCAGTTTTTGGGAACAACAGCCTCGTTCCCCTTGTTCCTACTTCACATTGCAGTGCTTCCGAGTACATGGAATATCAACAATAAGGGGCTCCTTTTCCAACGCAGCAAATGCTGTTGAATTGCAGTTGAGGATCTCAACACTTTCACGGATCATGTAGATGTTTTCAGAATACGTTTTTTAATGCTGGAAAAACGAAGATTTTGTTTTGTTGTTTCTGTTTCCACTTGCAGCTGACCATGAATGATTTTAGTGTACATAGAATAATAGGAAGAGGGGGATTTGGTGAAGTGTACGGCTGCAGAAAAGCAGACACTGGAAAAATGTGAGTATCACACACTCTATGGCAGAGGTGACTGTAAACTCTGGGCAAGTGAGGAAATCCTTCTAGTAATTTCTTAGGAAATCGCTGGAAAGCAGCGTCGTGTTGCTGTGAAGTTCTTTGTAATGAAGTTTTATCCCCAGAGGTTCTGATTCCTGGCTCACTGGAGGCTCAGTTTGCTCTTGGATCCCATTCCATGCCATGCAGGGGCTCAGTCTCACACAGCTCCTGGGCACGTGGAAATGTCCTGTCAAAACCAGTGGAAAATGCACATGTGTTAAAATCAGGTGTGTGCTCCAACAATTCCCTGGATCCCTGGCTGCCAGGGCAGAGGGCTGTTCCTGTGGTGGCTGCTCAGGTGTCCCCTGCTCCAGGTGGAGCTGGGGATGCTGCAGGAGCTGTCCCCAGTGCTGGGCACTCAGGGCTGTGCCAGAGCCCTTTCCTAGTGTCCTGTTTCCAGTTTGGGGAAGTGCCTGCCCCATGTGTGGTGGAAGCAGTGATCCCTGCTGCCATTTGGAAGGGGATATCCCAGCCTTGGACTTGTGCTTCCCAGAGCTCTCTGTGGGACTTCCAGGGTCAGCCCTGTGTGGGTTTTTATTCTTTTTGTGATCTTCCCATTCATACACCTCCCCTGATCATCAGGTTTCCATTTCTAGGCCTCACTGTCCCATTGTGTTCTGATCTGAACATCTGGGCATGGATTTAAGCAGTTGTTCTCAATATCAATCCATGTCTTTATTTACACCCCACCCTTTCATCTTGCTGTTCTCCTAACAATTGTAGTCCACAGCCCATCCTTAAACATTTCCCTTCCAAGTGAGCAGGGCACACGTGAGGTGCCCTGTCTCTGATTCCAGCTGGCTCCTCTGGCACTTGTGTGTGCCTGACATCCCTGATAATAATAAACTTCTGACTCTTAACAAGTGGAAGACATCTTAATGTTGCTATTATTATATTCAGTATTTCTGCAGTGACTTCAAGTGACTAACAACCCTGCCTTTATTCTTGCTGTGGTACTTTTTGTCCGTGTACAATTCATTCATTTGTCCATGTACAAAAATAAACATTTTATTTAGCTTGAGGCACGCTCAGCAGGCAGTTCTCAGAGTCCTAGCCATCTCTGTATCTGAGTAGGGCCCTGGCAGGAGGTGGATAAGCCCTTGGGAAGTGAGAAGGACAGGAAAAGTGAAGCAAAGGACAGGTTTTATCAGATATAAATAGAGCAAGGGAAGCCAAATGTGGGAAAACCAACCTTTTTCTTCAAATTTGAAGCAAAACTTTAGATGAGGTTCAGCTTCTGGGTAGAGGTTTGGGACAGCAGGACAGTGGCAGACTTGATTTGGGACAGGGTCCCAGAGAAGCTGTGGCTGCCCCATCCTTGGAAGTGTTCAAGGCCAGGTTGGACAGGGCTTGGAGCAACCTGGGATAGTGGAAGGTGTCCCTGCCCATGGCAGGGGGTGGAATGAGATGAATTTAATGTCCCTTCCCACCCAAATCCTTCTGTGATTTCCACCAGCCTTGAACATCCCCAGTCCCTCTCTCTGGTCAGGGCAGAGCCGGGCAGGTTCAGAGGTTATTTTTACTCACCCTTCTCAGACTCCTCAGCAAGAACACATAAATATATTCCCAGTCTGGAAACTGAAAATTCACCCTCACTCCCCCACTCCCAACACATTGATGTCAGGAATGACGTGGCTGTTTTTGGGAGCTGGAGCCAAGGTGAGGCCCCGGGGCTGGCACAGTGGGGCAGGGGATGGGCATTGAAGCAGTGCTGTAATTTGGTGTTTTCCTAAAAATCCATGGGTGCTCATGTCTGGGAGTCTTCTGTGGAGGAATACACGTGTCCTTCTCACTGTTGTCTATTAATGAACTCACCCAATGTCTTGGAAAAATACCCAGCCTGTATCATATCCTCCTGTGGTTGGTGGTTGTTAGGGTAACATCCTTTGTGAGCAAAATTTTATTAATTTGTGTAGCACAGATGGTAGAAGACTAAAAAAGCTTTCTTGTGTGTATCTGACCTTTTTCTGAGTAGAAAGAAATTGAAGGAAAAGAAAAAATATATAAAAACTCAGCGTGTGTTCAAGATATTGCTTTCCTGGTAGAGCTGAAACTGTTGGAATTAAATGGAACCATAACAGAGTTTCTGTTTATTTAATTCCTGTGGCAGATCCTTGCTTGTAGGTATGAGAAAATTAATATATGTTGTGTAATTCCTATCTTACTGTGATGGTTTGGACATGGAATTATTTGTTAAAGCACATTTCTCTGTCAGGAGACTTCTGCTGGAAATGTGTTAATTCTGGGAGGTTTTGGAGAATTTGTGTTTAGGCTGAAATGATGTTTTTAGTCCTGGATTTAAGTCTTTCAAGAGAGTGCTTACAGGATCCTGTAAATGGGCATGGCCTGACTGCCAGTGAATCGTCCTGATAGAGAGGTTTTTTGGTGCTTTTTCTGAATGGTTGTTGGTTTTTTTTTTTTCAGGTATGCAATGAAATGTTTAGATAAGAAGAGAATCAAGATGAAGCAAGGAGAAACATTAGCCTTAAATGAAAGAATTATGCTGTCTCTTGTCAGTACAGGAGTAAGTATCACTATTAGTTATTTCTTTCTTCCATGTAATGTAAAAGCTGTTACATGTAATGCATATTCCATCAATTCCATTGTATGACATCCAAAAATCAACTCCTTCTGGAGCCTCCCCTTGATTCTTGCAATGTGTCTGAAATGAGAAGGGAAAACCAAAGTTGCTTGATCAGTTTGGGTCCTACAGAATGAGCATCTTTGCTGCAGAGGTTTGAGGGGGTGCCCGTTTCTGAGGTAATTCATCCTCCCCGCCTCTTGACTTTTTAAATATGCTTTTCAAAGTATTTCTCTTTGAAACTTTTCCAAAACATGATTCTGTCTTTTAAAAAAAGATTCCTTTTCTTGCTCTAGTTAGATAGTACTTTTGTAGAATCCAAAGTGCTACTGCAGACAAAACTCCAGTTCATCCTCGCTTTCCTGTTATTCCAATATCCAGTTTTTCCCTTTTTGTTTTTTTATGCACTGTAGCAGAGTCAAGGTGTGCCAAGCCAGTCTGCCCATTTATTCTGTTTATAAATTGGATTAAAATTGGATTCATTAAAATCTAGTTCAAGTTGAAACCATCACTGGTGTGTGCAAAAAGCCAGCCCCTGCCTGGTCTTGTCTCCCCAGCCCTGGGGCCACTGGGTGGTGGCTGAGGAGTGTTGGGCTGAGAGAAATTCCAGGCAGGATTGAAGGTAGCTCTGCCCTCGTTGCAGTGACACCGTGGTTACCATGGCTACGGGTGATGCTGGCAGGAAGGTTCATTTCCCTCACCTTGTGGTGCATGAATTAAACTCTGAGTGTGGGAACACATCCCCCAGTCCCAGCAGACACGGGAGGAATGAGGAGGAATCGTGTGTGTGGTTTTGTTCCAGGCTTGTACAAGAACTGTGCAAAGAGCAGAATTCCCTGCAGTGGCAGAGAGCAAACAGTGAGCTCTGTTCTCAGGGACCAGGGCTGTGTCCCCAGAGATCAGAGGATCTTTTCTGTGGGACAGACCTCGATGATCCTCGAGTCCAGGCATTATCCCAGCACCGCCATGGCTGCCACAAAGCCAAGGCTCCAGGGAGACCTTGGAGCCCCTTGCAGTGCCTAAAGGGGCTCCAGGAGAGCTGGAGAGGGGCTTGGGACAAGGAGGAATGGCTTCCCACTGCTAGAGGGCAGGATTAGATGGGGTATTAGGAAGGAGTTCTCCCCAGTGAGAATGGGGGGACCCTTGCAGAGGTTGCCCAGAGAAGCTGTGGCTGCCCCATCCCTGGAAGTGTCCAAGGCCAGGTTGGACAGGGCTTGGAGCAACCTGGGATAGTGGAAGGTGTCCCTGCCTTGTAGGGGGGTGGAGCTGCATGGGCAGGGGATGGAACTAGATGAACTTTAAGGTCCCTTCCAACCTAAACCATTCTGGAATCCGTGATTTATTGGTTCAGACTTTTTAATCAAGTTACCTATTTTCACCTTTATCAAGTGGTAAGTTGTGGCTTATCCATGTGTGTCAGGATTCCTGAAAACCAGTGGGGAGTAGGTCTGTAGCAGAGACTAAACAAGAAATTGAGGCAAATGAGTAATAATTGTCCTATTAACTTTAATTTATGATTCTGTGGCTCCAGCACTGAATGTGAATTTGCATGTCTAGAGATTCAAAGAGAAAACAGTTCAGGAGCTGCTGGGGTAGGCAATTTTCTTACAGGCCAGCACACAGTGAGGCTTTGAGCAGGGAGAGCAGCAGGAAGAACCATTTGTTTCTTTTTTAAGGATTCTCAGCTCATTAGAGTGACATTTCTTTCAGATTCTCAGAAATCTGAAAGACTTTGAAGAGAGGTTTTGTGCAAAGTTCTGCTCATTCAGGTCAGGTACACCTGGACAGTAGAGGCTGGAGCTCTTGGAATATGCAGAACAAGGTATGTTTGAAGGTGGTGGAATAAGAAAATTCCCTCAATCCCTGAAGAGAAGCTGGGAGGCTGGAGTGGCACGTGCTGTGCCCAGGGACAGCTCTGCACTGCCCGGAGCAGAATGGAACTGGGAAGGTCATCACAGTGAAATTAGTCATTTAACTGGGAATCCAGATGTCTCTGCAAAATGCATGATAACAGCTGTGCAGATGACACAGCTGGTTGTGTAATCAGTTCTGTTAATCCACCTCGAGCTCTGGCATTCCCCAGCACTCCTGGAGCAGGGAGCTCCTGTGCTGGAGTCGGTCGTGGATGCGTGGTGAGAGCAGCTTTCCGTGGCCACGTTTCCAGTGGGTTCAGGAGTACACCAGGCACCTGTGCAGAGCATCTGGAGCCTCCTGGATGGGCCTGGTGACACCAAACTGGGCTCTGCAGGGCTCAGTCTGCATTGGTGTCTTTGCTGTGTCACTGTGGTGTAACGGGGACAAACTGTCACTGAGCTTTGGGTTTCCTCTTCTGCAAGACACAGGCCCCATCTTCCCCTCCCACAGAGACCTTCAGGCTGGAAAGGCATTGTGAAATCCTTGGAAGGTCGCAGAGTGGGGAAAACATTTTACTTTCTGTTGAAAGAAAAATATATTTAATTTCTCTAGTAGACAGTATTTGCCTAATTTCTGTTCAAAAGACTGGAACATGGAAATCACCAAGCGGTGATGGACCCTATGAAACCAGCCAGCCCCAAGGTGCTATTTGGGGAAGGAAGTGGTTATTCCATGAATCTTTTCCTGAGGGTAGGAGGGGATCCTTCCATCTGTCTGTTGCAAGACCAGGGGCTGTGCAGGGCTGTGGCTCCTCTCTGTTGTGGCTCCCAGTTTTTTCCTTCTGAAAAACCTCAGCAGTTCAGCTGCCTTACCCAGATCTTCTTGAGATAATTTTACTCTTGGCTACATTCAAGATTCTCCAAAGGATGATAAATATAATCCCAGAATCCCAGACTATCCTCAGTTGGAGGGCCCTGCCCAGGACACCCCAGGAGTCCCACCCACCATGAGCGGGGAAGAATCCCTGAGATCAATAATCTGGTTTTTTGGAGCAGAACAGGTTCTTGGTTTTCACGTGTTTCAAGCAGTGATTGACACATCTTTGAGTGACTTGTCAGCACAGAACTGCCCTCCAGTTAAAATGGGACACAGCTGCTCTGAACACCTTTGTCCCCTCTTTGCTGTCACTTTGTGCCCCAAAGTCGAGCGCTTGGCTTTCGGTGAAGAGTCAAAACCAAAGGTTTCCTCCTAAAGCAGTTTTAAATGTGCTAATGTCTTTAAAATATCACATTTCTACTTTTTTTTTTTGTTTGCTCTAATAGTTTTTTTCCTTCCACATGATTTATTACCACAGATTTGACTTCAGCAGTTCTCTGGATTCAGTCCAGGATTGTTTGGATGTAAGGAACTCTTTCCAAACTGGTCTTAATTCACACATTAATGTCATAATGTTGCTTATTTTCATCAGAGCAGAAACTTGACTGCAATGAAGAATTGCTCTCCTGGGAAATTGGTTTTATTGCTTTATGTGTCCTTTAAAAAAATAACTATAGGGATTTCTTTTTATTATTATTTTTATGCTGTAAAATACTCTTTTGCTGTAGTTTTTGTGTCAGGAAAATACTGCAGTACAGTTTTTCTCTCTGTTAAACAGGGAGAGGGTAGTGATGAAATTAGGAATGCTTGCATGAAAATGAGTTATGCATCACATTTACACTTCCAGATAACTTTTATTTTTAAAATACATAAAAATATAGGCAAGCTATATTCTGGTGTAGAATAACCCTTTTATTTGTCCATGTGTGGTGTTTAAATTCTACCACTAAATCCGTCTGGGTAATGAAATTGCTCTGAGATTTTAGGAGTCCTGCTTGGGGACACTTCTGAATTACCCAGTCGATGCAGGAAATTAAGTTAATAATTCTGCTAAAGCTGCTGTTGTGAAGTTAAGTGGCAGCTACAACAGTCCCCAACACAGAGTTCATAACCAGAGGTGGTATCTTGTGTTAGACATCACATCAGGCTCCTTATTTTTAGGGCCATTTAGGAATTTGGCTTTTTTTTTTTCAAACTGGGTGCTGTGCTGGCGTTTCACACCCATCCCTCTCCTCTGCAGGGGCGTGTTTGGGGTGAGTAAAACATAAAGTGCAGTTGGGTTGGAGCAGGGCAGGATGTACCCAAGCACTGTGGGGTTACAGTCAGGTCTATAAACCTTTCTATTTGAAGCTTGTGGGAGGATGGAGGGGCTCTGAAGTGTCCCTGTCCCTCCCTTTCCTCTCTCCGGAGCCGGCCCCACGCTGCCCAAGGCCACCGTGTTTTGCTGATTCTAAATTGGGAAGGGAGCGAGTTCCTGTCAGAGATTCCCAGAGCTTTCCCTTGTCCATCCTGCAAGCACCAGGCACATTGTTGGGAGTCACATGAGGCCACACTCTGCTTCCTGCAGGGTGTCCTGGGCTCCTCTGGGACCGTCTCCCTGCTGGCCTCGGCACTTTGGGGTCAGACGTGGAGCAGGGCAGCCCAGCCTGGCCTGGAGCACAGCCATTCCCAAAAGATTCACTGCAGAGCCACCAAACAGCCCTGGTCTTGTACCCCAGCTTTCCATCAAGGTGTACCTGCCCACGGCAGGGGGTTGGAATGACCTGAGCTTTAAGGTCCAACCCAAAGCATTCCATGATTCCATCCCGTGTGACTTTGGAGAAGAAGTTGATGAGGTGACAGCCACCCCCTGTTCATTAGCCAAGAGTCTCCTGGCTTGGATCTGCAATAGTGTGGCCAGCAGGACCAAAGCAGTTCCATTCTTCATGGAAAGGGTTCTCCAGCCCTGGCACAGCTGCCCAGAAGTCACAGCCCAGGAAGGGTGCCTGGATGTGGCACTTGGGGACAGGGCTTAGTGGTGGCCTTGGCAGTGCTGGGGAGTGGACTCGATGATCTTGGAGGATTTGTCCAACCTCAACAATTCCATAATTATGAATTAGCCCTTGCATCCAGCACAGGCCCAGTGCACAGGAAGGTCTGCCAGCTGCTGCCATGGGGTTTTGAATGTGTCATGGAGGTACCAGCACGTGAGCAGATCTTGGGAACAAAGAGGTGTTTTTCCAGTGGAATTTTTTATGGCTTAAATATGGGGTAAATTGAGGTTCCAGGTGCATCAGGAGGTGTGGGTGTAACCCATCCCTACTCTGGCTGCCTTGCTGTGACCTCCTCCCACCACCCTTGTGTTGTGGGTTTTGCATGATCTGGAGGTTGCTGTTGCTGCTTCCTGAACATTGTAACGCTCCAGAATCCCAGCTTCCTGCCTGATGTGTTCACATTCCTTCAGTCCTCTGTTGGAAATGCTACTGGGGGGCCAAACATCTTTACTGTCACCTGGGCAGGGCCCTCACAGAGGGGACAGAGGTTACAAGTGTAGTTGCATTTCAGGAGTGAGGATAGAAATTGGGAATGCTGGCAAATAGCACAGGAAAAATATCAGATGTATTTTAAGCTTTTCTAAGTCACACTCTGGTTATTGCCTGAGGTGAACCTCTTTGCTCTTCCCTTGCAGGACTGTCCTTTTATAGTCTGTATGACCTATGCCTTCCACACCCCTGACAAGCTCTGCTTCATTCTGGACCTCATGAATGGTAAGCAAGACTTGTGCAGATGATGATGGTGATGTTACAGGAATTTTGGCAGGAGGATTGCTGAGATGGTCGGTCCCTCAAGCCTGGGCTGCTCTATGAGCTGATTTATTCATCTCTCCACAAACCAGTGTGTGGTGCAGCCTTTTGCCTGTATGGAAATCCTCTGCTGGATTAGTCACTGAATGCAAATGTTTATGAAATAAATGCGTTTTAAAATGGAGTTTCAGACTGGCCAAATCTTGGTATGAGCTTTCTCAGCTATTTTGTCACCACACAGACTTGCAGAGGGTGGGCTGTGTGCTCCACAGGTGAGAAGAACCCACAGAAACTGTGCTGTTCCCCCACAGTGTCACCCTGTCTGCCTGCAGGGTAAGATTTTACTGTTCCCTTAATTACATCTCAATTCTCATTTCAGGAGGAGATTTGCACTACCACCTCTCCCAGCACGGAGTGTTTTCTGAAAAAGAGATGAGGTTTTATGCTACTGAAATCATCCTGGGGTTAGAGCACATGCACAATCGCTTCGTGGTGTACAGAGACCTGAAGGTAATGGTTGGTGGGTGCCTGCATCCACACAGGCCCCCAGAAAACTTCCATGGATTACCTCACCTGACACCTTTCCTTGACAGGGTTATTTCTTTATCTGCCTGGTTTTTGTAATAAGTTTTCAAAGTCATTCTAATCTGTGCCATTATCTAGTTTAACCAGCCCGGGAGAGGCTTCCTGGGGGGTCACAGTAAATCCTGTGCAGTGTTACTGGACTCCCTGATGGGAATAATTTAGAGGATATACTGTATTTTTGGGAGCACTGAAAGAAGCCTCGCTGTGTGTGATGGGGGACAACAGCAGGAGAGATGCTGGGGGGTTTCACTGACAGTTAGGAAGTCAAGGATAGGTCCCAGAGAAGGGTCCCTGGACCAAGTGACAGCACAAGGGAATGAAAGTCTGCCCAGAGACTGGGAATAAAAGATGTGAGAGCCACACACAGACCCTGCTGTGAAGAAACCAAAAGCAAGTTGAGGCCAGAATGGGTTATTCATTTATTACCTGCTTTGTGTTTCAAACCTTGCCTGGTTGTTCTCTTCTGTTATTCAGTATTTCATAACCTGTGGAGTTGATGACAGCGCTCTGTGAGAACGTAGATTTTTATCTGGAAAGTGCCTGGTGTATTGATATTAAATAAAAAAAAGGCAATTACCAATTACCAGGGAGTATTGATGTTTGAGTTGCTGTGCTGTGAGAGCTTGCAGTTGTCAGCTGGGGAATACCAAGCACTCACCTCCCTGTGTTGGTTTCTAGCCTGCAAATATCCTGCTGGATGAACATGGGCACGTGAGGATATCAGACCTTGGGCTGGCTTGTGACTTCTCCAAAAAGAAGCCACATGCCAGTGTGTAAGTATTATGTCTGGGACCTTTGCTGCACGTACAGGTAGTGCTAAATACATCCTGAATTTGTCTTTATAATTTTAACTTCGCCTGAAGGGGAGGATTGACACTTGTGTGGCCCAGGCTTGCTGAGCAGGAGGCTCTAATGAGGCTTTTCGGGCTCCTCTCCCTGTTTTCCTGCACAGTTGTAGCAGCTGATGTGTAGGCATGGCTGGGAGATGACACATTATTTCGGGATGATTCACTGCTCAGAGAAGAACCTGACTGAGTTAAAGTACCAGATTGCTTTAATTGTCCCAACCTGGTAATTAAATATTCCCAAACTGACTAAAATCCTGGATTTATTGTGTCTTTCTCTTTCTGGATCTTTATAGAACTGGAGACAAATTATGTTCCTTTCTGCTTCTTGCCATCAGGACTTAACTAGGATCTAAATTCCTGGAGTTGTGTGGATTCACATCTTACCTGGCACTTTTTATTCTTAGGTCCTCATTTGCCCTGATTTAATCTCGGAATTCATACAAAATGGGAAACTCCAGCCTGTCACACCTTAAAAGATTTGCAATTCAGTAGCTTCTTGAAAAAAGTCCGTGTGTTTTGAGTATATAAAGGGTAAAAGCAATACCTGGTGACTGCTTCTAGTGGTGCCCAGGGCTGAGCTCAGGAGTGTCCTGTGCTCACGCAGGTGACATGTGAAACCCATTGGAAACAAAATAAAACAGTTAAAATTAATTCTTTCCAAACCGGGCTGCCTTATTGAGAGGACACTGATTTTTAATGTGGTTTTTTTGGTTTTTTTTTCCCCAATGAAAGTGTTGGATGTAATGAGTGTTTGGTGCTTTGTGCCCTGCAGAGGGACCCACGGGTACATGGCCCCTGAGGTGCTGCAGAAGGGCACAGCCTACGACAGCAGCGCTGACTGGTTCTCCCTGGGCTGCATGCTCTTCAAGCTGCTGAGGGGGTGAGTGGGGCTCCTGCTTTGCCTTTGGGAGCCTTGGGGCCTCCATGGGTGTCCCTTGGAATAGCAGGACATCGTGTGTCACAGTGATCCCTCAGTGCTGAGCCATGTCCCCATGTGAGACAAACCCAGGCTTTTCCAACCAAACCAAAGCCAAGCCCTGCTTCCTGTAGGAGCTACAGATGTGGGACATGAGGAAGGCAGGTCCTCTATCTACTCTTTGAACTGCTGCTGACAGCAGTTTGCTCTTCTCTTGGCAGAGGGTGGTGTTTTAAATGCTGTGATGTTGCTCCTTGGGGTGCACTAAGCAGCCCTGCTAACCTGTGGGCTTCACGCTGTGCTGAGACCTGGTGCTGTGGAGAAGCCCTTGGCTGCACTGGTCCCTTTTTGTGTGCAGCTCAGCCTTCCCTCATGCAGGGTTTGGGCCAGGTACAAAGTGTGGATCTTTCCATTTGCTGAATCTGTCCTGGTGCCTTATCAGTGTGCAAAGGTACACGATAATTACGGCTTTGTCAGCAATTACCTTCTCATTAAAGTTACGTGTCTAGAATTGATTAATACCATGGGATTTATCTGAGCAGGCAACAAGCACTGATGGGCAAGTGCTTTTTGAAAATGGCATCCTCACTGTTATTGGCAAACCAGAAGAAATCTGAGGCTCTTCACAGTGCTTCTCTGTACAGATTGATCATTAGGTCATCCTGTGTCCTCACACATAATTAATTATAAACTTTCATCTCCATCCAGACACTGTACAAAGGAAGGTCAGTGTGTTACTTGTGAATTTCACTCTAGAACTGTATCAATTTAACTTTAATTGTGCACAAAACAGGCTGCATAAGGGTGCAAATAAAGAAAGAAGTGGTGTTCAAATTGTCAGTCGTTGGGCTGTGGTTCTCCCTGGCAGAGATGTTCAGGGTGGTAGCAGTGCTCAGCCAGGAGCCAGACCATTATTCACGGTGAACTCTCATTCCTCATCTGTTCTGAAGCCAATTAAACACATCCCAAAGCAAGGGCTGGGCACATGGTGCCATTTCTTGGTATTTGGTAAATTTAGTCTGGCACATAATCTGCCCGTAAGTCGCCAGTGAATCATTTTCTTCCCCGATCTACTCACAGCCTCCTTGTCAGAGTACATGAGGCTGTGTGGGAACCGTTTACCTGTCATGCTAAAAAGAGAAAAATTGAAGTCCTGGTCTGTCCATTGCATCCATCAATCAGAACAGTTTTGAGAATAAAAGGAAAATAACTTGGGAGTAGCAGATCTCCAGTTGAAATGTGTTGCTACGCTCTGCCATGTGGCAAGCCAGAATGCTTTAGAATAGCTAATTAATGGAATTGATAAGTGAATAACATTTTGATTTTGAAAAATATCATCCCCTCAAGGTTTTGAAGAAAAGAATCAGGGAATATATCCTAAATGTAGTTAAAATATCTCATACTACAATGCTGCTTCTTTCTTTCATGAAGGACTGTGTGATAAATCTCTGATGTGCCACGGTCTTCTGTAGCTTAGAGGAAAATTCAAATTCAAACCAGAATTAAAAAGCAGGAAAGGGATAAAGCTGATAATTTACCAGATACCATCAGATATCTTCTCAGTGACTGATGCTGTGGGATCTGTGATTACCTTCCCTCTTATCTCCTTACTCTCCATGATGGAGAGTGGTGAGTTCAGTGGGTCATGCTCAGCTTCCCCATGGAAATCCATGGATTTAAATCCCTGTGGGAGATGGCTGCTCGGGGTTTCCTTGTTGGCTGGGAACTGTTCAGGTTTTTGGGAGACAGGTGTAATTGGTGAGGCATTTGAAACACATCTTTAAGGCCAGATCACTGTTTAAGAATTACCCAACTTTCTGCTCACCTTCCTGTGGATCAGATCGTTCTGCAGAACAGGATTGATGAGGGGGAAGGATGGGACTAACAGGATGCTCCACTCTTTCCTGGCATTGCCACAGCTGAAATAACCTGATATGCTATGACTTTACATTCATTGTTGGTTTTTTTTCTTCTTTCCACAGCCACAGCCCTTTCAGGCAGCACAAAACCAAAGATAAGCACGAGATCGACCGGATGACGCTCACCGTGGTAAGGCCTGGCCTCAGTGACATCCCCGTGTTCCCTGAGCTCCCACTTCCCCTAAAACTGGAACTGCACCCCCTGCTCTCCCAGAGAGCTGTGTTTGTACATGGGAGAGCTGTTTACAAACCCCATCAGAGACAAGAAGGCAGAACACACCATTTCCATCACGGAATATCTCTTTGTACTTCCTTTCTCCACAGAATGTGGAGCTCCCGGATTCCTTTTCTCCCGAGCTGAAGTCCCTTCTGGAAGGGCTCCTGCAGAGGGATGTGAGCAAGAGGCTTGGATGCCAAGGAAGAAGGTAGGTGTTGTCTTCTCCTTGGACCTCTGCCTTGAAAAATTTCCACTTCTCTGTCAATGAGTGAATTCATTTCAAGTAAAAATCTGCTTCCTATTGTGAAGATTTTAATTTTGGAAAGAGAACATTAAAAAGTGCTGCTGTATGGAATTACATTTCAGCTTCCTTTGGTTTGGATATGTTTTCTGGACAATTTCTGTCCTTGTAGCCTTCCCCTGAGTTCCCTGCAGTCATGCTTGCATTGGGTGGTGTTCCTACTTCTCATCCCTCGGTTGTTTTTCTGGTTTTGCCTGATCTGTTTTGGCATGAAATCATATGACTTGACTCAGACATACTGATAGGGAAAGTTTATTGCTTATATTGTATCTGTAATGATAATAGCGTATTACATACAAAAAAAAAAAAACCCCAACAAAACAATCCCAAAACCACCCAACAAAAAGCTGTGGAATTGCTGGTGTTGCCTGTGTCATTTCTTTAAGGAAAAGAGCTTTTGTTTTTTGACTACAAAACACTCCTTGCTCCTGCCAAGCTCACCTTGCTTGTAGCTGTTCATGAAATTGTTATCTCCTGCTTAAAAAGCCAGTGTGAGACTGGGAGAGCAAAGGAGAGGAGTAAACAAGTGTTGGGAAACCATTGGGATGTGTCAGGATGGTCACACCTGAGCCTGGGGCTGGCTGCAATTCCAGTGGGAGATTCAGAGGGTTTTTGTCTTGGAGCCTCTTTGATAATGACCTAAGATTGCTTTTCCCTGGGGCCCAACAAGAGTAGTTGATTATTTTCCCATAAAATTTGTGTAATGGGAAATGGTGTGGAGTAATCTGGTTGTTTACAGGTAGTCATTGGGATGTGACAAAGGACCCATGTTTGGGATCTGACACAGAGCAGTTTTGGGTTCTGATACAGAGCAGTGTTGGGATCTGACACAGATCCATGTTTGGGGTCTGACACAGAACAGTTTCTGGGATCTGACCCAGAGCATTTTTGGGATCTGACGCAGATCCCTGTTTGGGGCCTGACCCAGAGCAGTTTTGGGATCTGACCCAGAACAGTTTTTGAGATCTGACACAGATCAGTGTTTGGGATCTGACAACAGAGGAACACTGCTGTTGGAAATGATGCAGTGCCATCAGGAGTTCTTGCCTGGCAGCCCTAGAGCACTATTCCAAGTGTTTCCACATGAAAACCTTCTCTCCTGTTGTTTACTGAGGAATTCTTATGTTTTTCTTGCAAAAGAGAGTGTTTCCCTGATGTTCTCAAGTGATAAAAATGTGACCTTTGAAGGCTTTGTATTTCTTGAATACAGTTGAAAAGCCCTTTCATTTGTTGACTTCAGTCACTTCTGTTTTGCAGCGCACAAGAAGTAAAGGAACATCCTTTCTTCAAAGGCATTGATTGGCAGCAAGTCTATTTACAGAAGGTAAAGGATGAAGACAGTAATTTTAGCTGACTTGGTAAAGTAGTAAAAGGAAAATAAACCCAAACGGGTACTGAACAGAAAACTTGAGGTTCACAGTGCCTAGCACAGGTGCTTACTCACACAAATACAGGGAGGGTTGTTGATGAATATTCATTGCTACAGATCTTCCTTATTGTTAGGAGTGAGTTATTACATTTCCAGGGTCAAATGACTGCATGGTTTCCTTTCCTTTGCTGTCTTTAAACTGGGGACTTTTATTCCCAAATTTTTGAAGGAGCTTTAGTTAAAAGAAGTGATAATGACTTTGCACTGAAGTTTAATTCCAAGGGTGACACTCTGGTACAGTCAAGTGTCATCTGTGCAAAAAATAAAAAGGTTGTGCATAACTACAGAATGGGAATACCCATTAATTTGTCTTTAATGATTCTGCTTTTAATTTTTAGTACCCTCCCCCCCTGATTCCTCCCCGGGGAGAAGTCAATGCAGCAGATGCTTTTGATATTGGCTCGTTTGATGAAGAGGACACTAAAGGCATTAAGGTACCCAACTCTCAGTGCTGGAGGGATTGCTGTGCTTGGCTTTCCATGTGTGTGAGGCATTCCTTTGCTTCAGGGCTCTGGATGTGCAAGGAATTCCTTCAGGTTGGGAAGCTCAATCCATGCTGGTACCTTGGGCTAGTTCCCTGTTTGTTGTTGCTTGCCAGGTCCTTACGTTTTTAGATTAACTGAAGTCTACTTTCTTACCAAAAGTTTTATGTGGTAAAGGAAATGTTCCAAACGGTCAGGAAACAATTGGAAAAGCCTCAGATTTTCAAGTATACCTTATGGTTTGTGTGTTTAAAAGTTGTGATTTATTTCTAATAGCTTGGAGAAATGGAGCTAAACCTTACTTTAATAGTTGAGTGGTCAGAGAGTGTTGGGGAAAACTCTTAAAAATGACAAACCATGTTAATAGTAGCAGTGTCAAGTTAGAAAAGTGTTAAAAGAAGTTTTCAAGTTCTGGTGTTATACAAAATGTAATGAAAACAATACAAATTATATAAAAAAAGAGAGAAGTTAGAGCTGCTGGCCTCTTTGGGACTCACATGAATTCCTGTGGATTCCTCCTGTGGAATTCCTGTGGATTCCTCCGCTCTCTGAAGTTTCCCTGGGACTTCAGGACAGCAGGGCTTGGGTCAGGGCCCTTCATTGCTTTCATCACCCATTTCTGCAGTAGATCAGATCTCGTTCTTGTTATTACACAAGTGAGTCAGGCGGGAAACTAATTGTTCTAAACTTCATAAGCAAAAAGCCCCATTAAGTACTCACTGAGCCTAAAAGGGAGCTCGTCTGTCAGTGTCACCTGCTGTGGTGACAGAAGTTGGCACAGAAAAGTGCAGAGAGCCCAAGATGTTCCTCATCCCAGAAAATTCCACATCTTCAGCATCAATGTCAGCCTGGCAGAATTCCAGCCTGCTGTAATTCTGCAATGCCAGAATTCAGAGGAACACTTTGCAAGGAGGAGCCAGGCGGTCTTTTTATTTATTGAGGGGATCAAATATTCTCAGTAACATGATTAGAGAAATCCTGTCACTGAATGAATCATCAGCAGGTCAGTGCCATGTCATCTCCAGTTTGATCTCAGAATCTCATAGCTCAGGGTTAAATTTACCCTTGGGGGTGAGTCAGGGAGGGATAGCACAGCCCCTCTGAGTGTCACAGGCATCCAGAGGGGATGGGATGGTTCCTGCCTGAGTCAGCTGCCAGGAGCCCTCTCTGCCCTGGGCACCACAGTTTGAACACCTTGCTCTCCCCTCTGGCCCCTGGGATTGTATTTATCCTGCAGAGTGTCCTGGGGCCCTGAGAAGAGCACGTGAGCTTTGGGGTTACGAGGGGGGAGCCAGCAGGGGATGCCTGTGGCTGTTCCCCCTTCCTCAGGTGCTACAGGGAGTCCCTGCAATTGCAGAGAGATCTTCTGGATGTGTATTTTCCTGCTGGAATATGACCATGGATCTCTGAAAAGGAGGAGAATGTCTATTCCAGAAGTGTCTGACCTGACTGCAGTGGGAGAATTAAGCTGTGCTCCTGCAGTTGTTGGTGCTGCATCCACACAGCTTTAAACCCCTCCAGGGATGGGCACTCCAGCACTGCCCTGCTCAGAGCTGGACAACCCTTTTGGTGAAGGAATTTTTTCCTAATTTTCTTCAGTGCAATTCAATTTAAGTACTCAAAGGTTAAGTGGGGAAAATAATCCTTATGCCAGGGAGACTGAGGTTTGCAGCACATGCTGATGAATTCTGGGGGTTAATTATTAAGAATATAAAGCCAAGCTGTGAAAGCATAGAAGGCATTGCTGTGGAAAAGGTATCTTTTCACTTACTCATGGAGTTTTTGTGCTGAGGAAGTTTTTGTGCAACAAAGTTAAGAATGCTGCTGCTTACATTGGAGTGGTTATTTAAATGTGAAGTCTAGAGAGCATTATGGGACAATGTTGAGCAAGGATTTTGGAGCTATCAAACCAAATAAGTTTTGAGCAGGTGGCCTGTTCTCTGCACATAAATTAATATCTTTGCTTAAATTAGTGTCTGTGCTTCTCTTGCTTGCATCTGTTTGTTTTGTGAAGGTTTGAGTTCAGTCCATCTTGTAAAATAATACTGTTGCATGGGTAACTATTAACTGTTGGGGATAAGAATAGTGAAAGTTATTAAAATGTTGGGTTTTTTGTTGTTTTTCTCTTGCAAGTTGCTTGATAGTGACCAGGAGTTATATAAGAACTTCCCTCTGGTAATATCGGAGCGTTGGCAGCAAGAAGTAGCAGAAACTGTTTATGATGCAGTAAATGCAGACACAGATAAAGTTGAGGCCAGAAAAAGGGCTAAAAATAAGCAGCTTGGCCACGAGGAAGGTAATCTGTCCTTACACTTCTCTCATCTTTTGCTGCTAGGTAGTAATTCCAGGGTTTGGAGTTCCACAGACTCCTGTTACCCTCATTCCTGGGAATCGTTAGGATTTGTTTAATCACTGTCATGTTGCTTAAGATGTTTCTTAATGTTGAATGCTGAATGATGACATCAGGCTTTGGAAACAGATTCATGGAATCACAGAGTCCTCGAATAGTTTGGCTTGGAAAGAACTTTAAAGCCCATCCAGTTCCAACCCCGTGCCAAGGGCAGGGACACCCTCCGCTATCCCAGGTTGCTCCAAGCCCTGTCCAACCTGGCCTTGGACACTTCCAGGGATGGGGCAGCCACAGCTCTGGGCACCCTGTGCCAGGGCCTCCCCACCTTCCCAATCTGTGGGGTTTGATTTCCTGCCCAGGAGCTGGGAAGGGCCCCAGGAGGTTTTGCACAGCAAACTGCAGCTCGCGTGGGGAGTGTTGCATCAAACCCCCAAACTTTGGAGAGCAACATTCAGTGCTTTTAATAACCTCCTCCAGTGAGATACTTCTTTAAGAGCCAAGTCCTGTCCTTGGTCCCTGCTCTGCAACCACAGCAGCTGTGTAGTTAGGGCAGAACTGGGGCTCTGTGTGTGATCTGAACCTGCTGAGGGCACGGCGGGTCTGGGGCTCCGTCCCCTCCTCACAGAGCTCACTCAGAATGCTTTAGGCTGCACCTCTTTGCTTTGCTAACCTCTTCTCTTGGTTTAGATTATGCCCTGGGGAAGGACTGTATCATGCATGGCTACATGCTCAAGCTGGGGAACCCCTTCCTGACTCAGTGGCAGCGGCGTTACTTTTACCTCTTCCCCAACCGGCTGGAGTGGCGAGGAGAAGGAGAGTCCCGGGTGAGTGAGGGGCCCTGGGGAGCTGTGGTGGAAGGCAGGTGGAGGTGAGACACATCTGGAATGCCTAGGAGTTCTCCTGGGGAGAGGAGTTTTCTCTGAATCAAAGCCCAGTGGATTTGAGTAACTTCTTTCGAGTCTCACTGTAGTTAATGGGTAGCTTGCACTGCACGGAGAAGACATAAAGTTGAATTGAGAAACCTGTTTGCTCTGTTTTGTTCTGTTTTTAAAGGATTTTGGTAGTTGATGGTGTTGTTTTTCATTTAGGACCTCTGGACTATTTATACAAAAAAACACAAACTGGTAAGGTGACAAATGCTATAGCATTTTATTTCCAAGAAAATGCTATAGTGGCTGTAGTGTAGCCCAGCTGTGCTCACGTTGAGGGCAGATAATTTGTATATTTAAGTTAAGAAAGGGTTTGGAATTCAAGACATTGTGTCCTCTGCAGTCCACAGGGAGAGTTTCCTGCACACTGTTGTGTATGTTCTCTTTGTAAGTATTCAGTGTTGAAATACTCCCTTTCAGCTCTTTGAAATAGTAAGATTGGCTTTTTTTTTTTTTTTTTGGTAATAACAGTAATGCTTGAAAAATGTATCAAATTATATGCAGCTCTCGAGGGAAAATAGTGAATTTTCTGGTTGCAGACACACCTATTTGTAGATTCTTATTTTATGCTGTCATTACTGGCTTTTAGAGCTGATATTTCCTTGTCACTATTGAAGCAACCAAGCCCCTTATAAATCTCTCTCTTACCTTACTGTCTATCTTTAGTTCATGACCCAGCCTTCAGAAATAAATGTTTGTGTAATGACTCTTAACGTTCATCACTTAATTCATGTGGGTAGTCCAGGAAAATGATAGAGTGGCTTTATTTGATGGGCAACAGGGTTTTTTTTCAATTAATTCTCTGCTTTTTCGCAAATGCTGCAGCAAAACCTGCTGACAATGGAACAAATAGTATCTGTTGAAGAAACACAAATTAAAGATAAAAAATGCATCTTACTGAGAATTAAAGGAGGAAAACAGTTCGTCCTACAGTGTGAGGTAAGACTTGATTTTTGATAACTTGATCAGATTGTCTTGCATATGATAAACAATTGACAAGTTTTTCAGGTCATCCTGTTGCATGATAACTAAGGCACTTGGTGAAGCAGAGCTGAAGCGTTTCTATCACACTCAAGTTTTGAAAGCAGGAAACCTGCAGCTGTGCCAGTTCCTGTCATGGATTTCAGTGGTATTTGGGCCAAAAGGAGTTCTGTTTATTAAATAGCTAAAAACTCCCAAACCTCTCGAGCTCTGTGCGCTCCAAGGACCTTGTTGGCTCATGTCTCACTGTGGGCAGCTGCTGGAGCTCATGTGAGGAAGGGGGAAGTGCTCAAGTCCTGGAAACATTGTACCAGCCTTCGTTGGGGTGATGGAGAAGCCAAGGGGCGCACGTGGGCAATACCCAAAGTTGCTCACTCCTTCAGAAAATTAAACTAACTTCCCTAAAGTGCTGTCTGAAAGAGAAGACGCTGTTGGCTGCGTAGGATGAAGTGCCAAACTGCTTCTGTGTCTCTTGCAGAGCGACCCCGAGTTTGTTCAGTGGAAAAAAGAGCTGACAGAGGCTTTCACCGAGGCCCAGAGGTTGCTGCGCCGGGCTCCGAAGTTCCTCAATAAATCCCGCTCCACAGTCGTAGAGCTCTCGAAGCCCCCGCTCAGCCACAGGAACAGCAACGGGCTGTAGGAGACACCGACCACGTTCCCACAGGGAGAGCTGCTTGGTGACCCTGCGGAGTGTCCCAGAATCCTTGTGAATGAATGACTTTGTGCAGTCCTGGATGCGCGGGATGTGCTCGGAAGAGGAGGAACTCGATGTTTACAGCGTGGGATCACGTCAGGACTCTGTCTCCGGAGGCTGTGCGGACTGGAAGGGCAGCGGGGGAGGGACCCTGCCCCCGGCAGCGCTGGAGGTCACCAAGCGGAGAGGCTGCTCCTTGCTCCCACGCGTCCCCACCCCTGGCGGGGCCCGGCCGAGCTCCGTCCCTCTGGAACTACTGATGGAAGGAAGGAAGAGGCTTTTCCCCCTGCCGTGCCCTCGCTCGGTGGCGCCGGGCCGGGGGTGGCACGGGTGCTGCTGGCCGGGTGACACTCCCGCGGTGACGCCGACGGAGCCGGAGCTGCCGCCTGGCCGCGGTGGGTGCCCCTCGCTCTGTCGTGTTGCCGTGTCCTTCCTGACCATTACTGCTGACTCTCTGATAACCTTGCTCCATACTGCTGATGATCAACAGTGTGACTCTGATGCACTTCGAAGTACTGAATTCTAACTGTCCTGTGGTTTAAATGTTATTGCTACTTCATGGGAGCGTTGAACTCGAATTATTCCCTGGGTTTGTTGTACTCACTAATAGTAGCTACCACCGTTTTGCTTCTCCTACGTATATGCAGTACTATAACTGACACAATAGAGTAATAATTGGTGAAGAGGAATTTATGGTAGCTTCATCTAGTGCTCTGTTGTATAAATTGACTATTTTAGCACAGTTTTTAAAGAGCAGATTCTTTTTGACAAGTTTACAGTGAACATAAGAGACAGTTCTTTTCCATTTCAGGTCAACTGCACTTTTTAAAAAATTAAAAAGAAATTATTCAAATCCAGTGCATTCTAGAGCATGTGCTGGGTTCCAGTGTGTGTGGGTACCTCGGTACGTATTCCGGATCACTCCTCAGTCTTGGGACTCAGGATCCTCCTCTGCTGTACACAGGTGTGTTCCCATAGCTTAGAAATCCCCAGAAATCCCCAGTTCTCCCTGGAGCCCAGCCCGGGAGGTTCATGCAGATATCACAGCTCAGCTTGGAAAAAGATCTCTGATTTTCTGTTCTGAAGAGTTCAAACTGCCCACAGTGAAACCAGTGTGAGAAAACTGAGCGTGGAACTGACAGAACGAGCTGGTCAAACGCCAGGTTTATGTTAATTCTACCTGAGGTATCAGGTGGGTTGGGTGGAAAGCCTTGCTGAAGGAAAAATCTAATCCTCAGCTATCCCACAGCTTCAAGCTGGGCCTTGCCCTGGGTGCTGTGGGGGTTTGTAAGAGAGAAGTCATGGCTAAACTTGCTTTTTTTCCAATTCAGTGAACACCTTGGAGATTTTTCCTCCCAGCTACAGAGGTACAACTCTCATAGTCCCTGAAGACAGTGGAATTATGCCTGTGTCAGTGGGAGCAGAATTTGTGTGTGGTTTGTCGAGTGTGTGTGGCTGTCAGATCACCACAGAGTTCCTTGGAGAAAAGTAGTAAAAGTGGCTCTGTTTGCTTCTGCGTGGGGCTTGGGTTTGCTGCACAGCTTGTGCAAACCCTGGCTGACCACCTGGGGCTGCACCAAAGAGAAAATGCATTCTGGAAAACGCCCCCTGGGAGTCAGTGGTTCCTTTCCATGATTTTTTTTTTTCCCATTTATTTTCCAAATTATTCTGTATAAAGAGTGCCAGCCTCTCTGTCATTCCCATTGAGCATCTCAGCTCCTCTCTAAGGAGCAGTGTCAGAGGTGACTGATCAGAGGTTGGACTTGATGATCTTGGAGGTCTTTTCCAACCTAAAATGATTCCATGATTCTGTGTGTGGTATTTAACAAGTGTTTGGGATAGAAAGTGTCTCATCCCGCTGGCTGTGGTTCAGCTTTCCCTACAATACCATGCAATGCTCATATTTTTTTCCTTGATTTAGAAAAAAGCCCTCAGATAGTGTTAAAACCCTCTCACAGTTCTTGTGTAACTTGTTTTTACTTTCTTAGTCCTTGCTCAGTTCCATTCTTCTCCTTCAGTTATTTTCCATGGCTGGATTTCGCTCTCGCTCCCTGTCAGCAGATTCCGGTGCCGATGTCAGTGAGGGAGGAGCAGGCCATGAGCTGGGAAATTGTGCCTCAGACCCAGAGATTTTACATGAAATGAAGGCAGTGTATTGACTTAGGGGAATACATTTATTTTGGAATGTGATGAAGTTGGGATAGCCCCAGAATATTCTCATTATCGTGGTCCTTGCTGCCCCATCCAACCTTCAGTGGGAGGGGCAGGAAAAGAGCTGAATTTCTTTAGCCAGCTGATCTATCGACAATTTAAAATAGCTTTATTTTTGTGACTTGTACCTAACTGTGCAGCTAGGAGAGAAGGAGAGAATATCACAGTGACAAACTGCTGAATGAAGCTGGGATCCCAGTAAGAAATGGGGCTCCATGTGGAAGTGACTGGATATGCTGGTGTGGAGGGAGATCCTGGGATTGCATCCTCCAAACCAGAAATTCCTGGATACTGCCCCAGGCTGCTCCTTCCTGGTGTAGGAACCAGAGTGAAGTTTTTGTTTTGGACAAAGATTCCTGGTGGTGTTAATTTGCAGGAGGGTCTTTGGCCGTGTGTTTAGGATCCCTCGTTTATTTGTTAATGATTTTGCAAATTCATGAAACCGTTAAAGGAGCATTTACCGTGGGTGGTTTTTTGTGGGCTTTTTTTTTTTTTTTTCCCAGTCCTTCATCCAAGTACTGGCCATCCACTTCTCCAAGTGTAAAACTTCTTCCTCTTAGTTGTGTTTGAGCTTTTTGTGTTCTTCTCCCTGGTCCAGCAGAGCCTCAGCCGCAGGCTCACGGGTTCTTCCCAAAGTGCTGCTGTGAGAGAAGTAGTGGGGGAGTAATGCTGGAGTGGATCCAGCTGGGATTGACATTCCTGGTATGTTCCCCTGCCCCCCAGCAGGCTTCAAAAAATCTTGGAGCAGGCTAATAATAGCTGGAAGTGTGTCTGGGAAGGGAAGGTAAAGAGAGCAGCTCCGGGGATAGATCTTGGTTTAGTCACATTCAAGTTTTCCTTCATTTCTTGGGGCTGTCCTGAGCAGGGCCAGGAGTTGGACTCTGATGGTCCTTGTGGGTCCCTTCCAGCTCAGGATATTCCATGATTCTTTGATTCAGCACCTCTCCTTTAGAAACACAGTGGAAGTTTTTCCTCTCCTACTTCTACCAAGGGGGGAAAACCCAGAAATGGGATTGTGAGGTTGGGTTTGGCTTTGAGATAAATCAGGTGTTTGCAGCCCAGCGTGGAGGCGATGAAAATGCTGCTTTGTGCTCAAAAAGCCTTGTTTTGGTTGTGATGCTGCCCATAGTGGCCACTGCTGGTGCCCAGAGGAGCTCTCAGGGTTGATGTTCCCTGAGCAGGACCAGCCCTGGCACTGGGGTGGCTCAGCTTTGTCATTCCTTGGGTTTACAGTGAATCAGCTCATGAGGATTGAAATCCTTGGAGCTCTGAGTTGCTTTTTCCCTGGCAGCTGGTCAGCTTTAGGACCAGGTTCCTTGATTCCACGTCCATATCGGTGTCCCAGAGCCGTTGGCACGGCGGTGTCACCTCCCAGCACGTGGCGGTGACATGG
Source organism: Picathartes gymnocephalus (assembly GCA_013390045.1). Classification (NCBI taxonomy): domain Eukaryota; kingdom Metazoa; phylum Chordata; class Aves; order Passeriformes; family Picathartidae; genus Picathartes; species Picathartes gymnocephalus. The sequence continues at coordinate 795,885 of WEKY01022923.1, read as the reverse complement.
CTCCTCCACCCCTGAGGTGTTGGTACCCGAAATATCCCCGGAGGAAGGACTGTTTGAAGTGTACAGTAGACAATAAATAATTCTAGTTGTGTTGATTAATATAAGGAATGAGTCAGTTCTACAAATTAAAGAGAAAAAAAGAAATCTGAAAACCGTATTTTGACAAAGCATAATATTAATTTTAATATTGTAAAAAGAAAGGAAAGTATCTAAAATATACAGAGAAAATATGTATATCCAAATGTCTGAGGAGTTTCAAGATAATCTACTTTTGTTTCCTGTTGGTTTCTATTCCGTGGTGTACATATTGTGTGGATGGAACATTGGCTGTTTTAATACTATTGTTAAATTGTATTTTTATTTTGTGTTAAACTAATCATCACAGACTCAGCTTTATTTTGTTTATGTAAAGGTTGCTATGCTCTGTAGGTATAAACCCGAGAATTCTATTTTAACAGAAAAAGCATTTTATATTATTTATTAAATACATGTTTCTCCAACTTCTGACATTCCACAGAATTTCTGCTCCATATGTGTATGGAAGTGGCAGCTCCCTTGAAGGAGGATCAGCCAGCTTTATTCTGTTTTTCATGATAAAGTGGGGATAGATTCCCTGAGGCTGTGCAGACCTTCTCTCCCAGCTCAGGGACTCCAGGCTCTGTCAGGACCATCTCAGGTCGTTCCTGAAGGCAGCAACACCTGGAAAGCTCCTGCAAATCCACCCCTCGATGTGACAATTTCCACATTTCCCCTTTATCCCTCAGCATTCCCACAGTAGGTGTTTATTCACAGGAGTCTGTGTTGAGTTAATGAGAATTAATGACCTAAATTGGGGCAAGGAGTCAGCTTGGTGTTTGATCCAGCTCAGCCATCAGGAAATTGCCGAGCTCTGTCATTCCAAGGGGAAGGGGCGCGTGGAGGGAGGAGAGCCTGGAGCACTGGACTCGGGGCTGGGCTGCAGGACCCAAAATGTGAGATGGGTTTGGTGTTTGAGGGGGATCACTTGATCCTTAAAAACAGGATCCTGAGGCAGGAGCAGTGCCTGTGCCAGGGCCAGGGCTGGACCCTGCTTTGTGTCACTTCCCAGGGAGAGGAGCAGCCATCCCAGGACCCTGCAGGGACTGTCCCTCGGGGGTGTGGGGACAGTGACCCCCAGACATGACCCCCCTGCAGTGCCATCGCTCCAGGAGCTGCCCCTGCTGGCCACATCTGGGCACATCTGCAGAGCCAACCCCGGCACCTCCATCCCCGGTGAGGTACAGAAATAGCCCTGAATTTATCAGGTTGCTCAGTTCCTAAAAATAATTCCAGTTGTGAGCAGGGCCTGTGCAGTTTGAGGAACTCGAGGAATCGTTGTGTGCTCTGAATTTCCACGTGTTCTGAGTTTCCATCGAGGTGGAGCTGGAGGTCTGTTCTAGTCAGGGCTGATCCCTGTGGCATTTCCAGGGTGAAATGTGGCATTTTCCTGCTGCTGAAGTTCTCTCCTTGCTGAGGGGCTGCCTGGGGCAGGAAGGGGTCCCTGCTGTGCTCCCAGTCTCTGCCTTCTTTCCTGTTTTCCCCTCTGATCCCATTGGATTTTGGGATGAGCTGTTTCTGGAGGAACGGGGGAGCTGGTGGTGGGTGAGACTGTGCTGGTGGCATTGTGGCTCCTTAGTGTCAGCCCTGGAAAGGTGCTGGAAATAGTGCTGAGATTGCTGGCCTGGGGTGTGTCCAGGCAGGGCTTTGGCAGAGAACCTGGGGACAGCTGCAGGAAGGTGGCTTTGTCCAGGGCCAGGGTTGGTCTGGGTTTGTGTGACACGCTGTGTTTCCAGGCTGGAAAAGGAGATGGGCTGGGTAGAGGCTTTCCTGTTGGTAGCAGGCATCTTCTCCTCAAGGAAAGGGAGAGAGCAGAGAATGGGTGAGATGGCACAAAAAACATGTGTGAAAAACAGAATAAAGAAGGAGCATCCTTGGAGAGGGGATTTGTGAACACTTCCAGTGCCTCACTAGGTCCTTGAAAACAAAAAGGAGCAGATTCACACCAACAGCTACTCGCAATGAAGGAAATGATCGAAAGAGAACCTGTCCAAAATATGTAATTAATGGTAAGCAAAGCCAGGATCTGTAAATAACTTTAGATATTGTATCGATGAGGTCATTCCTTGTTTTATGTACTTGGCTCTTTCCATATTTATTGTGGGGAGGAGGGTCCTGGTGCCTGTGAGCTGTGGCCTCACTCCTCACGGACTGTCCTGGAGTTTACAGCCCCATTGTGGCGGGTGTGCCACACTCGGTTCTTGCCGCCAGTATTTTTTTAACGGATTATTTTGGCACAGCTAAGCTGCTTCTGTGTGTTGGTCAGTACAACAGCTCTCCTACGACCAGACCCAAATAAAAACCGTCCTTTGCGTGTGTGCTGGTGTCTTGTTCTTTCTGTGTCACATGTCCTTTCCTGTGTGGACTGGGAGCCTGTACTGGGCTGTACTGGGATGAGCAGCTTCCTGCAGGGCACAGCTGGATGGACCCCACGCCCCGTTGCCCCGCTGCCCCGGGCACAGGTAAGTCCTTTCCCTCCCTCTGTGCATGGTGTTTGTCCTGGTTTTTCCGAGGGACGCGCTGGCTGTGTCCTGCAGGTGGGACAGTGCTGGCTGTGCCAGGAGGGCCTGGAGTTGTGGGATAGTGACCAAGGGTGGCTTTTCACCAACAGTGGCCAGGCTGCCCTGTGGCTGCAGTGCCACCTGGGAAGGATCATGGAAACCATGTGTGCTTGTGCTGTTCCCAGGTGGAACTGGGGTTGGTGGGATGCTCAGCCAACCCTCCGTCTCCTGCCAGGGGACTCCAGACTGACAATTCCATTTCCTTTCTTACTACCAGAGCTGTTCTGGCTGCGGGTACGGATGCCCTGGGTGTGCCCGTGGAGCTTTTGGGTCACATGTGGAGTGGCCGAGATGGGGACATTGCACCTCTGCAGCTGGACCTGGCCTGAGCTGGTGACCTGCACCCTGACTGGCTTTTGGGTGCTGGGGCCTGTGGGACACAGGTCCTGCTGGGCTCCAGGGGCTCACCCTTTACCCCATGTGGTCACCATGTGTCCACTCTGCTGCTCCCCTCCCACCTGCCCTGACCGGTGCTGACCATGCCGATGTTGGTGCCAGGGGCTATTTTGGGCTCTGCTCCCAAGTCCTTCTCCAGCTCGGCCCCATCTCAGGGCTGGGGCTGCTGGGGGGACCTGGGGTGCTCTGGGGAGCCCCGTGCTGTGCTCCTAGCCCAGGGTGTCCCCTCGGGCAGTGCCAGAGTGCCCTGGGTGGGCTCACACCAAACCAGAGCGGTTCCCCTTTTTCTTTGGGGTGCAGAGGTGTGCACCAAGGGGGCACAAACAGCGTGTCGGGGAGGGCACGGGTGACGCACGTGTCGCAGCCGGTGCGGAGGCCGAGGAACAGGAGGGCCCCGCGGTGCCACCGCCTCTCGCCAGCCGAGGCCCCGGTGCCCCCGCCGCGGGTATTTTTAGCAGTGACATGTGTCACCTCAGCTGCCACCGCGGGGGGAGGCGGGTGCTGACCCTCTCGGCGCTCCCCGCGCTGCCGCCGCCTCTCTGAGCTCGCCGGGGTTCCGCAGAACCCGGAGCTGGTGTGGGACATCAGCCCCCAGCACCCCCCGGCCCCCACCAGGTACAGGCGTTTGGGGGGTCCCGGGTTGGGGGTCGGGGTCCGGACGGGCTCTGGGGGTGCACCGGGCAGGGGGCCCCTCGGCCGGGAGGGCTATTTTTAGCTGGGAATGGATGGCGATAGCGGCAGCCCCGGCTCCGGGGGCGGCTTCCCGGCGCGGGGCTGCGCTGCGGAAAGGAACGCGGCAGGGCAGCGGTGGGAACGGGGAGGGGGACGGGGACGGTGCTCCCTGCCCCGTGCACGGTGGTGGCTGGGGAGCCCTCAATGGTCTCGGCTCGTGGCACTCACCGGGGTGGCAGCAGGAGCGGGTCCCAAAGAAGGACCAGACCCAAACGCCCGCGGCCCAGCTGGGGCTGCATCCTGAGCTGGTGGCGGTGGTCCCGGGCTCCGCTGCTGCCACCCTGGGTGCTTGGTCCAAGTACGTCCACTCCGTGGCTCGGTTTCCCCGTGCGCGGGGCAGGACGGAGGGTCCCTCTCCGGCCAGGGGGTGGCAATGCCCTGTCTCTCGCCCCCCCCGGGCTCTGCGGTGCCATCTGGGCCGGTTCTCCCGGGACAGCGGAGCCCGGCTGGGGGGACAGCGCCAGGGTAGCCCCGGTCCCTGAGGGCACGTGGCGCTCCGGGCAGCCGCCCGGGAAGGCAAGTGACATTCCCAACCCTCTCCTGGCCGCTCCGGCGCTCCTGCCCTTTACTGTACAAGGAGATGCGGCTGCCGGAGAGGCACAGCAGGGCCGGGCGAGCCCCGACGCGCTCGGTGCATGAATGATCCCGACAGGTGAAGCCGGGGTCAGCCCCAAGTGGGGCACGGACGGGCTCCGGTGGCCACCCAGCCTGGGGCTGCGGGGTCCCAACATCACCCTCGTGCCACCAACCCTCTGTGCCACCACCTCCCCAAGCTGCCCTGGTCGCTGCTGGTGGCCTTGCCCTCCCCAGCACTGCCACCCGTCCCCTGCTGCGCTCCAAGTTGGTGCCGTGAGCTCAGGTGGGCAGTGCCCGGCAAGGTCACGGTGCTGCCGGCCCGGCACAGCTCTGGGGCACCAGCAGCAGCCCCTGGCTAACTCTCTGCTCTCTCTCTGCCCGCCGGGTCCCCACGTGTCTCCGCACAGCACCGTCCTGCCTTGCTGCCACCATGGCCATCTCCTCGCGCCTCGCGCTCTGGGAGCAGAAGGAAAGTCTCGGTCCAGGCTGGCACCGGTGGTGTTTGGGGCTGGATGCTTGGGCTGCCCGGGAGCTCAGTGCTGGGGGGGTGTCACTGCAGCAGCCCCTGGGGTTGCAGCCCCACAGCTTCCTTGTGCTGTCCGGCCCCTGGCTCTGGGCTCCTTCACAGCCTGAGGGTTCTGGTTTGAGTGATTGTTGCCTGCCTGGGTGAGCCTGACAGGAGGCTTCAGGGTTAGATGCTGGTGCTGCTGCTGGGAGAGCTGTGGGAAGTGGGGCTGGTTTTGCCTTGGGGCTTGGCACGGAGGGACCTGCAGGGCTGCATGTGGCTGCGATGATGCTGGAGCTGCTTCTTGCCTGGCTGCAGCCAGGATGGTTCCTCCTGTGGCCGTGCTGGGGCTGCTGGCACAGAGCAGATCTGGCAGCACACGTGGGCTCTCGTTGTGGCAGCCCTCGGGGCCTGCATCAACCTGGGCGCTTCTCTCTGGACTTTTCTTCTCGATGCTTCTGCTCCCACAGCATCCCTGACCCAGCCTGGTGCCCACGGGTGCCCCGTGGCTTCACCAGGAGCCTGGGCAGTGCCTCAGCCTGAGCAGGGTGCTGGTGCTCAGCCCTGCTGCTGCTAACGGGCTGTGCTGGCTCCTGTCCCTGTGCCTGCCCCGTGACCCACCTCTGCTCCCAAAACCAGATTCGTGACGAGGACCGGGGGCCACCCCCATCTGCACCCCCCCTGCTGCTGTCGGTCATCCCCGGGGGGTTCATCAAGCAGCTCGTGAGGGAAACTGAGCAGGAGGCCAAGGCGGCACGGCGGAGGAAGGAGAGCAGGGTGAGCACCAAGGAGGAGGTGAGCACTGAGGAACCCCATGGAGCGCCAGGGAGCTGGATGTCCCCAAGTGTCCCCAGGTGTCACACCCAGCTCCTCTCCTTTGCTTGGCAGCCCGTGGGGAAGGACGGCGAGGCCCGAGCCGGGGACGGCCCCGCTGCCCAAGGACGGGGGGCCAGCGAGGGGCTGCTGAGGAACGGGCTGAAGGCAGGGGGGCAGGGGGGCAAGGGGGTCACAGCCCCCCCACACAAGGAGCTGACCCCTGAGAAGGCTGTGCCAGGGACTGTCCCCAGCAAAACTGGCCCAGCAGTGCCTGCCCCCAAACCGGCAGAGACACCCCCAAAAGGAGCGGAGACCTCCTGCAAACCAGCAGACACATTCTCAAAAACAGCAGAAACATCCCCCAAACCAGCAGAGGCTTCCTCCAAACCAGCAGAGACATCTCACCCAGGGGCTCCCAAGGTGGGAAAGCCATTGTGGCCTGGGAAGAGCCCCAAGGACTCCTTCCTGGGGGGCAGCCCCCCAGCTCCAGCCCCTGCACCCAGCCAGGGCCCCCAGCGTGGCAGCAAAGTCCCAGTGAAGGAAGGGGACGTGCCCAAGGGGACAGTCCCTGAGAGCACTAAGAAGGAGAAGGGGACAGTCCCTGAGAGCACCAAGAAAGAGAAGGGGACACCCCCGAGGCACGAGGAGCCCCCAGCCAAGGTGAAAGCCCAGAAGGAGCTGTTGTCAGCCAGGAAAGAGCCAGGGAAGATGAAGAAAGATGCTGGAAGTAGCAAGAAGGAACCAAGGGAGATCAAAAAGCCTGAAAAATCTACAGACAAGTCAGAGGGACCCAAGAGGGAGCCAGGAGGAATCCAAGAGAAGTCCGCAAATGTGGGAAAAGAGGTGGGGAAGGTGAAGGAAGAGCTGGGAAAGGGTGAAGAGATACTGAAAGAGAGCAAAGGGATTGGCAAGAGCACAGACAAGGACCAGGCTAAAGAAACATCGGGAAAGAGCAAAGAAATGAGCAAGAGCATGGAAAAGGACCAGGATAAAGAAGCATCGAGCGAGAGCATGGACAAGGACCAGGTAATGTGTCAGGCTGTTATCGGGGTTTTGGGGCACCGATGCAGTTTTCTGGTTTCATGCAGCTCTTCCCGTTCCCGTGGGCTGGGCTGGGGCTGGAAGGAAGGCGGCCCCGGGCCTGGGTGGGCGGGCAGGCAGCCGAGGGGCAGGAGTGTGGAAATGTCCGTGTCCGTGGGGGAAAGGCAGTTTTCCTCCTACCCAATTCCCCTCTCTCCTCCCCGTAGGCTCCGAGGGACGTTTGGTACGAAGCAGAGAAGGTCTGGCTGATCCAGCAGGACGGGTTCACGCTCGGTAACTTCCCTTCCTCTGCCCTGGATAAGACGTGTTGGGAGTAGGGCAGGCGCCGGGTGCTGTGCCCGGCTGTGCCCCAGTGGGGTCAGGGTTGGATTTGGCCCCTTGGCATCTCCCCACGCCACAGCCGGCTCTGCCCAGGGCTGCCCCACGCCGGGGACACTCACCAGCCTCTCGTTCAGCCACACAGCTGAAGCCAGACGTGGGGACACCGGAGCTGCCGGCAGGGAGGGTGAGGGTGCGCCGGGACGAGGATGGCACCGTCACCGAGGTGGACGAGGACAGCGTGCAGAGGGTGAGCCCCCTCCCCAGCCTGGTGCAGGGCCGGGAGTGCCGGTGCAGGCCAGCGCACGGGCACAGCGATGCTTCTCAGGCCATCGCCCCGGGCTGGCTGTGCCCAAGGTGTCGGGATGCCAGCGGGTGTGGCACTGCCCTGCCATGACACAGGGGTCTCTGTCTCTCTTCCCGCAGACCAACCCCCCTAGCCTGGACCAGGCCGAGGATCTGGCCGCGCTCATCAGCCTCAACGAGTGCAGTGTCATGAACACGCTGCGGCAGCGCTTCCGTGCCTGCCTGCCCTGCACCTACGCGGGGCCCAGCCTGGTGGCCATCGCCAGCGGCCCCGCGCCCGCCGGCGGCGCCGGGAAGGTGAGAGAGGGGACCTGGGGCAGCGGGATCTCCCGTGGAAAGCGGCCACCAACCCCCATGGGGACAGTGGCGGAGGGCGTCGGGCGCGACGGGGCCGGCAGGTGGCACCGTGGGACCGTCACAGCGCGGGGACAGTCGGGACCGGGGATGCTCGGGGGACAGTCGGGACCGGGGATGCTCTGGGGACGTTTGGGACCAGGGTTGCTCTGGGGACATTCAGGATTATGGTTGCTTTAGGACACTGGGGACCAGGGTTACTCTGGCGACTTTTGGGACTTGGGATGCTCTAAGGGACATTTGGGACTTGGGATGCTCTGGGGACACTCAGGGCCATGGATGTTTTGGGAGAGGGATGCTCTAAAGATATTGATGGCCAGGAATGCTCTGGGGGTGCTTGGTCTTGAGGTTGGGGGTGCTCTGAGGACACAATCTCAGGGGTTCTGAATCTTGGGGAGAAACCATCACCCTGATTGTGAATATCTTCAGGATTTTCTCCAGGAGAAGACTGTTTGGGATGTGCTCTGCCATTCTCTCCTTGCCCGCAGGTTCCCAGGAGGAAGCGGGACAACCTTCCCCCTCACATCAGCTCGCTGGCACACAGAGCCTACAGGAACCTGCTGATGCAGCGGCAGGACCAGGCCATCATCCCGCTGGGGCACAGCGGGGCCGGCAGGACCCGGTGCTGCCAGAGCGCTCTGGAGTACCTGGTGGGCAGGGCGGGCAGCCTGGACGGCAGGGTCTCAGGTACGGGAGGGGTCTCAGGTAGGGGCAGGGTCTCAGGTACGGGCGGGGTCTCAGGTAGGGGTAGGGATGGTACTGGGTGCTGGATGCCGGTCAGAGGCAGCCCACAGAGTCTGTGCAGCCCAGGGACACAAACACACAAATCCTGGCCTGATTTGTGCCCCTTGCGGTGGCTCCTAAGCAGCCAGTGTGGCCGCGAATGCCCCTGTCCCCGTCCCAGACTCAATAGCAGGAGGGAATTTCTCGAACGGCTCCGGTGCTTGGGGCAGAGCTTTCCCACCCGCTCGGGTTACTGGTGGCGCGGGAGGAAGCGCTGCTGGGCAGGCAGTGGTTTCAGAGGGCAGGGCTGGATTTCGGAGCTCTCTTGGGTACACCATGCTCTTGCAAAGGGCTGAGGGACAGCCCGGAACAGGCTGTGCAGGCTGGCACGTCCCCTTCCTGTCAGCGTACGCCTGGTGTGGGCTGCTGACCCCAGGCCAGTTCCCCAGTGCTGGGACAGACCCCAGGAGGAGCAGGCAGAGGTGAGACAGGAAGAGATGCCTCCGCCAGAGCTGCAGGATAGCTCACGGGGCTCTGGTGGTGGTTTTGCAGTGGAGAAGATCCAGGCAATGTTCACAGTCCTGGGAGCCTTTGGATCGGTGACCACCAGCCACAGCAGCAGCTCCACGCGCTTCTCCATGGTCCTGTCGCTGGATTTCAGTGCCACTGGCCAGGTCACTGCTGCTCACCTCCAGGTACCTGTCTCCTGGTGAGATGGGAGGGCTGTGGCTGAAACTGGGGGTCCTTGGGGTGGGGATGAGCCCCCCCTGTGCTGCACTTCCCAGCCAGGCTGGGCACAAGGAGCGATGCTCTGCTCCCTGCTCCGCTCCCTGCTCTGTTCCCTGCTCCGCTCCCTGCTCCTCCTAAACCAGAGGTGCCCAAATCGCCCCTGAGCAGAAGCTCTGTCAGCAGCATGGAGGGGTCCCCCAGCCTGTCCCTGTCCCTGGGGAGGGGTCTCCCAGCCTGTCCCTGTCCCTGGCAGGAAGCTCGGAGCAGTGCTGTGATGAAATGTTGATGAGGAAATGTATAATTCAGCGTTTCATTAGCAGCACCTCATGGCCGCCTGGAGCCGAGCCTTGGAGGGCTTTTATCACTGTCAGGGCTCTTATCAAAGGCTCGTTAATCAGAGCTGCCTGTGCCCCTTGCCTTGTCTGAGGAGGGAGAGGGCTGGAGCCTTGTCTGCTGCTGGGGAGCACCAGGGCTCCCCACTGCTGCCCCTGCTCTGCCCTGGGCACCTGCAGCGAGCTGGTGGCCCAGGGGAGCTGTCCTTGTGCAGGAGTGGGAATGTCCCCATTAGTGCCACTAGAACTGTGCTGGGATGACCATGGGACAGTCTGGGACGAGGACCCCCAGCTCTGCAGAGACTCATTCCTGCTGGCACTGAACACCTTTGGCAAGGCTGGAGCTGAGCTGGGCTTGTCTTGAGCCCAGGCAATGACTTACCCCGATCCTGCAGCGTCTTTGCTGGGGCCATGGCACTGGCTCTGGAAGCTCAGAGGGACTGTGGGTGTTGCTCTCATGCATTGAAATGTTGCCCTTTTGTGCCTCGGTCATGATTCAGCTCTTGATTGCACAGCCCTGGGCGGTAGGAGCAGCCCCCAAATCCAGCTGAGTCCCTGCAAGGAGAAATCCATCCCCTTCTTTGCAGCCCCAGGGGCATCTCCCCATCTCCCTGTCCCCTTTTCCCTCCCCAGACCCTGCTGCTGGAGAGGGCCCGTGTTGCCCAGCAGCCCGATGGAGAGAGCAACTTCAACATCTTCCCACTGCTGCTGGCAGGGCTGGATGTGGCAGAGAGGTGGGTGTGAGGCTCCCAATTCCCCATCCTTTATTCTCAAATTCCCTCCATCGCTGGGGTTTTGAGACCCTCTGATAAGAGACTGTGAGAGCAATTGCATTAACGGGGCTGCAGGGATCTTTCTGCATGTAGAGAGATTTTCTATGAAATGGAAAGGGGCATTTCCTGGTGCTTTTTTCCCCCTCGACTAAAGCTGAAATTGGGGTGATAAATGAGACAGAGATCCCTTTCCCTCTCACTTCTGTTTCCGCCCAAGCTGTGTCCCCAGGCAAAGGCTCCTGGTGTGCCAGCTCACGTCCCTGCGTGGGGCAGTGCTGGGATGGCCTGTCCCATCCAGGTCCCTCAGATGGTGCTGTAAAGGGGGCTGGGAGTGCTGGGGGCTGGCAGGGAGGGAGCTTGACTCTCATTTTCTGTGACTATTCCCAGGACGATGCTGCACCTGCACCAGGTGGCTGAGAGCAATTCCTTTGGGATCAAACCGTTCACAAAGGTAGGTCCAATAACCGGGCAGAAACACCAATCAGTGTAGGGGTTTTAGTTCGCCATCCTCACACGGCACCAATTTAATGCAATGGTTTTCATTCGCATTCGATTCCCGGGTTTCGGCACCAATTTAATGTAGTGGGTTGTGTGCTCTGGCCAAACACCAGTGCACCCACTAACATTATTCACTCATTTTCTGCTGTGAGATAAGGATTAGGAGAAAGGCAAAGCGTTGTTGGTCACATCATCTCTGCTGGGCAGCAGCTGGGGTTGCTGCAAACTTTTCCTGGGGAGAGGGGGGAGGCAGGAATGGCCAGGATCTCAGTCAGCCAGGCCAGGAACCAGAGGCAGCAGGATCTCAGCAGCCAGGCCAGGAACCAGAGGCAGCACGCCATGGGCCGATACCTTTCCCTCCACCTGCCTGGCAGCTGTGAGCAAAACTCAGGCCTGGCCCACTCCTGGAGCACGCCTGGCCCGGTCTGGCCGGGCTGCGAGAACCCTCTGTTACCCGTCCAGAAGCAAGAGAGAGTTTCCTGGGCTTCTCCTTTCTTAAGTGTGAATCACAGAGATGTATTCAGCTTCCTAAGTGGCTGAACAGAGTGTCCATATTAGAACTAGCCAGCCAATTGGTCCTCTCAGGCCTGAAGGAAGCTGTGAAGTTTCTTACAGGGAAAAATCACTTCTCGAACCACGACAGAGGGAAATGCTGGAGTCTTGTGCCCACCTGCAGTGGGATGCTGCAGGGCACCCCTTTTGTCACTCCCAGTTGGAGGATGACTTGGAATCCCTGGCTGCTGGGTGACTCGTGATGATGCCACTATAGTGGGAGCATGGAGGGGAGGGAGGGAATGTTGGGATGTATGGAAGGGTCTGCCCAAACAGCCCCCCCAGCACTCCTCTGACAGTCTCAGGGGAGCTGCTGGGACTGGGGCTGCCCTGCCTGGGATGTCTGCTTGGGTTTTACACATGCCACAGCCACCCTGGGACCAGATCCTGCTGCTCCAGGGTCACCTACCCCGATATTCCCTTGCAGCAGCAACTCCCAGGGGCAAGAACATCCTTTGGGCAGCCCTGAAGGTGAATTTTAGGGGTTAAAACTCCACAGCTGATTCCCACCTCCAGCCCCTCATTAGTCTGAGCTGTTTGCAGAGCCCCAGCAGATTGTCCATGAGCTGAAGCGCTGGGATGAATTGCAGCAATTTGCAGTTACATCATCTATTGATGAATCCAATATTCCATCTTCATTAGGGAGCGCCTGCTCTGCTTCGGCAGCCAACGGAATTGGCTGCTGGAGCAGCAGCTCTGGGGAGGGCACAGCGAGGTCCTCACCCTGCTGATGCAGCAGACTTGGGTTCAGAGATGGGGTTTTACCCTCCTTTCACAGCTCTGAGCCCTGGGGATTTGCTATCCCAGCATGGAGGGTTTTCCCCGATCCTTGCCAAGGTGGGATGCTGCTCGCTGGAGCAGGGGGCTCCAGGCCCCACAGAGCAGCCCCAGCTCAGGGACTGCAGGAGGGGGTGGCCGTGGTGGGAGGTGGCAGGTGAGGTCCTGCTGGTGGCCAGGAGCTGCTCAGCTCTGGGCAGGAGTGTTTGGTGAGGAGTGAAGGGATGGGGCTGGATGGGCTGTGGAAGGTGTCCCTGCCATGGCAGGGGGTTGAAAGGAGATGAGCTTTAAGGTCCCTTCCAAACCAAACCATTTGATTATTCCATGATATAAATCATCCATCTCCAGCTGCTGCTCTGTAGACACTCCTGAAGTGGGAATTTGATATCCTGGGATGACGAGGTGATGTACCCAGCTTGTTCCTAACACCAGGCACCAAGCAACCTGCCAGGGGCTTCTCCACTTTCCCAAATTTTCTGAGGGTCCCTCACTGTGTTTCCTTGTTGTCGTGATGGTTTTACTCTCCCTTCTGTTGGGCATGGTGCCCAGCAAAGGCAGTGACATCTCCTGGCTCTGTCCCCCTGCAGCCCGAGGACAAGCAGAGAGCCTCGGTGGCCTTCTCCCAGCTCCGGGCTGCCATGGGCACGCTGGGCATCACTGTTGAGGAGCAGGCGGCCCTGTGGCGCATCCTGGCTGGAATCTACCACCTGGGAGCTGCTGGAGCCTGCAAAGGTAAGGGGGCTCCTGCCTCTGCTTCCCCCACACCTTGTGTCCGTGCTTGGAGCGGGGAGGGAGCGCGTCCTGCCAGGGATCGGAGTTGGGGGCTGTGTGGGGATGATGCTCATCCCGAGGCTGTTGTGTTTGTGGTGGCTCTTCGTGGCTCCTCCTCCATGGTGGGATGTTGGTGTCCTGCCCCGTGGGGGCTTCTGCAGCAGGTCTGTGCTTGCCACACGTGAACAGGGCAGGGGCTGCTGGGTGTCACCTCATGCCAGCTCCTTAGGAAGGACCTGTGGGTGACTCCTTCATTGGCACGTTGTCCCCAATGACACCATGAAGGGACAGCTTCAGGTAGCACTAATTTCATCATCTCTTGAGTGTCTACCACGGTAACTGAATTGTAATAGGCTGAGTGTGGATGAAGGTTGTATTTATAGAGACTTTGTTAATATGGGTGAGCAGAAATTGCCTTATCCCTTACAAATGATTTTAGGACGTGCTCTAACCCATTTTAGAGGCAGCCACATTGATTTACACACTTCAATTTATGAGGGCTGCATAAAGGCTGCCATAAACTAAGCCACAGACATTTATAAATGTGTCTGCAACATGTCATAACACATCTTATGGTAATTTATGCCATTAATCATTTATTAATTATTTTAAAAGGATAGATGCTGTCATGACTTACAGTGAGTTCTCTTTTCTCCTTCTTTCTGGTGTTCTCTTTCCTCATCTCCATCTACCTTAATGCCCTTCCAGCTTTTATAGATGACCCTGTGGTCTCAGGCTGATGAGTGTCAGATGGCTCTTGGCCAAAAAAATTTGAAAGTCTTTCTCACTCTGTGAGTTTTCAGGAGAGTAGATTTGGGAGACGTGTCTCATCTTGAGAGTGCCCAGCTCAAGGGCAGGTGGCGAGATGGTCACAGGAAGCTTTGTTTTGCTCAGACTTCCTGCACATTCTGTCCTCAGCCCTCTGTAAATCAGCCTGGGTGGGAATCAAGTGCTGTATGCAAGAAATCCTGCTCAATTCTTTCAGCAGGAACAGAAATGGGAGTTGCAGATGCAGGCAGGGCTGCGGCTCCAAGCACGCTCGGGTGTGGGATTAACAAGCAAAGCATGTCTCAGTGTCGCTCACTCTGGTATTGATTCCCCCACCGTGTGTCAACAAAAGGGGAGAAATGAAAGGAAATATGGATAAAAAATGGATCAAAGCCGGATGGAGCAAAAGTCTCAGTGGGGGCGACGACGCTTTTAATGTGGTTAAACCTGTCTCCTGATAGCCATCCCTTCCCTTCCCCTTTCATGCCCTTTGATGTTGTGTATTCCAAATCTTGTCCTTGAAATCTCGCTGAAGGGAGCCTCGGCACTGGTTTTCCAGGGCATTCAGGAGCTCAGCCAGATGCCTCCTCCATCCCCATCCCCAGCCACGGCCTTGGCACGTATTAAATGGGCCCCAGTGTGGGTTAAAGGCACCTTTTCCCCTTCTCTCCTCACCAGTTCGGTTTGTGCAGGAATAAACCAGGAGGGAACAGCACCACCTCTCCCTGGCTGGGGGTGGAAAATGCATTTGCAGCTACAAAAACGCTGAGAAGAAAAGGTTGAATTTCAAAAGCTCATTCTGCTCCATCCCGGTGTCAGCCCTTCCCGCTGCCTTTGAAAGGCATTAGAGCAGCTCTTTTATTAGGAAAGCAGCCTGGCAGCCGGAGGCCAGCAGGGCACCCCGGGCATCATTCACCTGAGTGCTCCAGTCCCTTTGTGGGCTGCAGAAAATCCCCTGTTTTAATTTATTTGCTGCCCCTGTAAGCAGGAGGGAGGTTTGGGACGCAGCAGGGGTGGCGTTCAGCTTGCTCTCACGCTGTCCTTTTGCTGGCTGATATAAAAATAAAGGTTTGTGGCTCCCAGCTCCCTGTGGGCTTCCCACCACACACCTGTAATGGAGCTGGCTGTGATCCCAACCCTCCTGGTGCTGCCACAGGTGTGTCAGGAGTCAGCCATGGTCAGGAGTCATTCCAAACCCCCCTGGCACAGTGAGGCTGCTGCAAACCTAGCCTCCTGAACCCCTTTGGATGGAGAAAAACCACAGGGCAGGAGGGCTGGAGCCTGCTGCTCAGGGGGAGGACACTGAGATGCCCCAAACCCTGCAGAGGTCAGGGGCAGCAGGAGGGACAGGGGCACCCAGACAGCCAGGGGGGAATTTTGGGGTCAGTGAGACCATCAGCGATAGCCCGGGGTGAGTCCTTGAGGTGCTGGTACTTGGGGGCTGCTGTGGCCCAGGGGGTCCTGCACAGACCCACCCCTGGGGCATCATGCCCTGGGAACCCAGGAAACTGGGCATGGAGCAGTTTGGAAATGGGCTGGGGCTGGAGCGGGAGAGGCTGAGCTGTCCCTGTGAGTGCTGACTCTGTGTTTTCCTTCTGCTTCTCTTAAATATTACCTGGGCCGAAGTAATTCCCCTCAGGTGTTAAAGTCAGCGAATTTTCCATGGCCACATCACACCCAGGAGGGCCACATGGAGCTGCTGGTGGTGATAGTTTATGGAGGGTGAAATGGTGCCTGGGGACCCCAGGGCTGAGTGGACCCTCTGGTTTGTCCCAAGGGTGCTGGAATGGGCAGTGTGGGATGCTGGATCAGTGTGGGGTGCTGGAATGGGCAATGTGGAATGCCAGCCAGGTCTGTGCAGCCCTGACCCTCCAGCTCCTCCACTCCCTGGCAGGCAGAGCTTTTGTGTCTGGCAGGAATCAGCATCTGTCCAGCCAGCTCAGACAAGAACAAGTGAGAACAGAATAAATCAAAGCCTGGAGTGTTGAGGCAATTCCTCTGCCTGCTTCAGCACAGCCCTTGATGTTGGAGTCCTTCAGTCAGCATAGAAAATACTGGGAAAGGATCAAAGGGGAAGGGAGAGGGGGGCTGGCTCTCGTCGATGTGCTGTGAAACACCCCCAGCCCTCGAGCCCTGCTTTGTGTATCCCTTCGGCCGGGAGTGGGTCCCCCGTGGAGCTTCCCAGGATGTGGCCACCTCTCCCTCTCCATTCCACACCCTCTCCCCTGCCACCAGCCACCAGCTGTGTTTTAAGGGCCCATTTCAGCTGTGAGTCCCCGAGCTCCTCATCCACCACCCAAAAGTGCCACCCTGACGTCTCCGGGTGACTTTGGCTGCTCCCATTTGTGCTCATCTCCCGTGTTCCTGAGCTGTGCTGCCTAGCTGCCTCCACGGCACCTTTGTGCCCTGGATTTGTAAAAGGATTAATCCTGCAGATTACTTCGCTATTGATTTTAATCATTAAGCTGGGATCGTTATCACTGGATGTGAGATGTGTGGAGCTCCGCTCTCGCGGGGAGGAGCCGCTGCTCCCGGCTGTAGGGACAGCAGACACTGCCGGGACTCTGAAAGGTGATCCCAGATTTCGAGGGATTGGTTTGTAATCCCATCAGCTCCCATCAGCTCCCACCAGCACATCTGCTCCTTTGCTCCGCTGAAACTCTCGAAACACTGACGTTACCGATGTCGTGTGGTTCGCCTGGTTTGCCTTGGACCATTTTGATTTTGGGAGTACACGGGGGAGGGCCTGGGAGCTTTTTGGTGATGCTGAGGCAGAGCTGGCCCTGGCTGAGCCCCCCGTGCCCCTCCCCAGTTGGCAGGAAGCAGTTCCTGAGGTTCGAGAGCGCCAGCCGCGCTGCCGAGGTGCTGGGCTGCGACGTGGAGGAGCTCGGCACCGCCGTCTTCAAACATCACCTGAGGCACATCCTGGCGCAGGTGACAGCGCGGGGCCGGCCCCCGGCAGAGGAGAGCCCGCCAGGTACCGGGATTAGCCCCATCCCTTTTTCCTTTGTTTCTGGGGGAGAGGGAGTAGTGAGGCGACGTGTCCTGTTCTTCTTAGGCTGCGAGGCGCAATTAGGTCTGTTAATATTAATAAAATCATTAACTGTGCTGTGTCACTTCGCTGCCCTCAGCTCTCCAGCTGCCCCTGCCTGACCTTCCTTAGGGACACGTGAAATCAGGTGAATTCAGATAAATGATGTGGCTTGAACGCTGTGAGAGCTCTGCCTAGGAAAAGGGGGGAAATCCCCAAATTCCATGAATCGAGCTGGGCTGGTGTTGTGCTCCGAGCACCTGTGTCCTGCAAGGAGATCTGGGTCAGGGATTGTGCTGCTGAGCTACTATAAACCTTAAATTAATGTATGGATCTAATTCATGGAGGCAGATCCAGTATGTGCGAGGTGGGAGGGTGAGGTACTGATTTCAGGTCAGCCTTCCTACACTCCTTAAAGGTTGGACTTGATGGTCTTGGAGGTATTTTCCAACCTTGATGATTCCCTGATCCTCAGCAGCAGAATTCCAGCTGGGCCCTGTGAATTATCCTGATAAATGCAAGAACCTGAGGAAGTGGCCTTTGACATGGCAGTAGTTGTATTCCTTAAATCCACGTGAGGCAGGAGAGGAGCTGAAGGCAGGCGAGGGGATGTGAGGGGGTGATGCTGTGGAGCCGTGTGGGTTCTCCCACACGGAAATCCAGGGAATCCCGGGTACCACCTCAGTTCTGTGCAGGCTGAATTTGGCTGGAAATAAATGTGTGTGCCTGCTCTTCCCTCCACTGTGCCAGGGCCGAAGATGACGGGAGTGGAGTGTGTGGAGGGAATGGCCTCGGGGCTCTACGAGGAGCTCTTTGCCGCCGTGGTCTCGCTCATCAACAGGTACTAAAGAGCTGCTGGGCACTGGGGGTGGCAGCCCGGTCTCTCAGGGGCTGCTGAGGACAGAGGCATGGATCAGGTGACTGATTCCTGCTGGAAAAACAGGAGGAGTGAAAATCTTTCTGTGGGAATGGCGCTGGCACTTGGGACTCCCGTGTCCTGCCCTCTGGTGGCACAGGCACCACGAGTGCCCGGCTGGCACACTTTGCTGCCCGTGGAAATCCTGGTGGTGGCTGTTCCCAGGTCCTTCTCCTCCCAGCACCTCTCCATGGCCTCCATCGCCGTGGTGGACACCCCTGGCTTCCAGAGCCCGCGGCAGCAGCGGAGCGAGCGAGCGGCCACCTTCGAGGAGCTGTGCCACAACTACATCCAGGAGAGGCTGCAGGGGCTCTTCTACGAGAAAACCTTCCTGTGGGAGATGGAGAGGTACAGAGAGGTGAGGAGCAGGGGCTGGGAGCAGCTCCCAGCACCGGGGAGTGGGGCTACCTTTGTCCCCAGGAGCGCCCATGTCCCGCTGTGGTGTGAGTGAGTAACTCAGGAGCTTTACTGGGAGGGGTGCAGCAGAAATGGGGGGGTTCTATAGGGAGCAGGAAGCTTGAGCTGCCTCTTCACCCCCTGCCTCAGTTCTGAATCCTCTTGGCTATTTCTGTGTGTATTTCTGATGTGCCAGAGATGCTCTCTTGGCACCTTTGTGGAACCTGCCATGACAGGGGGATTGGAATGAGATGATTTTAAGGTCCCTCCCAACTCAAACCATTCTGGAATTCTCTGATATACTTGCTCCTGCTCAGGAGACTTCGTGCCCTTCTGTTGGCGCAGCTGACTTTTTCCTCAGGTGATGAATAATAGAGAATAGGAAGGAAAATGATAAATTATTGCAGAAATAAGCTGCAGGGAAACCTACAGGTAGAGATGAACTTAATATAGGCTTGAAAGAGTTACCATAATGCCTCTAGCCCTGGGAAAATAGCTGAATTCCCATGGTTCAACACACACATCACCGAGTAAGGATAGATGTGCCCTTCCCTGGTGATGAAGATGTAATTGCTGCCCGGAACACCGGAGGGCTCAGCAGGCTCCCCCTGCCTGGGCTTTGCTGCTGGATAAGGACAATGCAGGACGTGGTCCTGTGAGCCCCAGGCCACTCTGTGAGCCCCTCACTCCCAGTGCTGGGTCCCACGTGGGTGACAGTGGCAATGCCCTGTCTAGGAAGAAGCTGGGTCCCCACTGCTGCCTTTGCTCCACCTGCAGAGCTGGATCCTTCAGCAGAACCTCTCCATGTTGCCATGGAGAGACACTGGAGCCGTGACTTCTGCTGAGCATCCCTGGTTTAGGTGTGAGGAGGGACCAGCTGTGCTCCCCCTGCCCTTCCTGGGGGTGCTGGGGATGTTGGGAAGGGGGATGAGCCCTGGAGCCCCCAGTGAGGGAGGGATACAACAACTGCAAGCTGCAAATTAAGTAACTGCTTGCTTTCTTGTCAAGAAATTCTTATCAATTATAACATAAATCATGATTCATGCAGCCTGTCTGACACCCTGAAGCAGCATTCCACGGGGGCAGACATGGCCATGCCTCTGTGTCACAGCTCCAGTGGCTGCTCCTCTCCCCTGCTGCTGGATCCCTGCCTTCCTCCCCATCCTTGCCAGTGGATCTTCTCTTGGCTTCCAGATGCCACCCCACGGCTGAAGCAAGCTTTTAAATGATGTTTTCCAGGAAAATGTTGAGGTGTCTTTTGATCTTCCAGAGTGCTCTCCACTGGCCACGCTGTCCATCATCGACCTGAGCTGCTCCCAGGTACCCTGTCCCCTGTGCATCCTGCTGCTCCAGAGGCAGAGTGGGACTCTGTGGAGCATCCCAGAGCAACCTGAGGTGTTGCAGGGGAGGGCACAGCATCCACCAGAACCTTTTTAAAATATAAGAACCCTCTCTGACCAAACTCTGCACTCCATCACCCCCTCCCAGCCTGCGATGATGGGCTCCTCTGGGACACTGTCGGGCTCGGGGTGATGTCCAGAGCTGGATCAGGTCAGGGGGGTCTCCTGGCTCTGCTCTGGGGTAGGGGCCACAGCTGGGCAGTGGGAGCAGGATGGAGGGAGCAGAGCAGGCTGGCGTGGCTGTGGCTGGAGCCCAGAGCCCTCGTGTCCCTTGGCAGCCGCAGGTGCTCTCGGGCAGCCCCGGAGCTGCTCGCCGGGGGCTGCTCTGGATTCTGGATGAGGAGGTGCTGGTCCCAGGCTCCGGGGATGGCACTGCCTTCGAGCGCCTCTGCTCCTACTTTGCCACGAAGGGACCCCACCAGGAGGGTGAGTTGGGCTCAGCTTGGCTGCCCAGCCTCTGGCATTGCCATTTGGCTTTGGGAATTTGGAAGATGCGGATGATTAAACCCCTCACTGGGCTATTCTCTGGGCTGATCCTGGGGTGCTGGCACTGTCACAGGTGACAGGCACCTGCGCAGGTGTGAGCAGACACTGCACTTTGAGATCTTCCACCAGCTGGGCACGGCCCCCGTGCGCTACAACCTCACGGGCTGGGTCAGCAAGGCCAAGTTCAACCTCTCGGCCCAGAACGCTATCCAGGTGCTGCAGAATTCCACCATGTAAGTACCAGGAGGTGCCACAATGCCAGTGGGGAACCCTGTGCCCATGGGAGGGGGTTGGGAATGCCCCTGCCCTGAGCTGCAAACCTGCCCCAGCTCCAGAGACAGAGGGTTGTGTGGGGCATCCTTTGTGTGAACAAGGGGGAATGGCTTCCCATTGCCAGAGGGCAGGTTTAGGTGGGATATTGGGAAGGAATTCCTGGCTGTGAGGGTGGTAAGGCCCTGACACAGAGAAGCCTCATCGCTGGAAGTGTCCAAAGCCAGGCTGGACAGGGCTTGGAGCAACCTGGGATAGTGGAAGGTGTCCCTGCCTGTGGGGGTCCAGCACAAGTCAGAGCCGTGAGGCTTCACCTGCAGCTGCCCAGGTTTTCCCCCTGCTTTGAGCAACCTTGTAAACTGAATTGCAATTGAAAAGGAACTGAAGTGCTGCAGGTGTCTGTGCACACAGGGGAATTTTAACCTTCCGCTTGCATACTCCTGGCTCATTTGGTTTGGGCTTCAGCTTTAACAGCAGTGAACAGCTCCATGCTCAGATCAGAGAGGATGGAGTGGGTGGGGTGTCCCAGCATCCTGCTCCACTCCTCAGAGCAGCACCAATTCGGAATTTGGGGCCCTGGGTGTTGCATCCCTGTTGAAGAAGCTGGGAAACCGACCCGGCCGTGTGTGTCCCGGCAGAGCGGCGGTCCGGGAGCTGGTGCAGCCGCGGGCGAGGGCTCCGCTGTGCTGCCGCGCCCTGGCCGGGCTGGAGGGGCGCTCCCAGGCCGCCCTGCACCGCAACGCCTGCCTCAGGAAAACCTTCGCCAGCAGCTTCGCCGCCGTGAGGAAGAGGTCGGTGTGTGCCCAGATCAAGCTGCAGGCGGTGAGTGCCGGCGCCGGGACCCGGCGGCTGCGGGTCGGGGGGGCTGTGGCACAGAGCATGGTGACCCCAACGCTGCCACCTTGCCTTGTACACACTCCCTTACTGGGGAGCCCCCACCCCCAGCAGTGACCTCCTGCCCGTCCCCATTGTGGCTGTGGCTGCCTGGGATGCTGTGCTGGCCTGTCCAGCACCGCTGTCACTCAGGGAGAGCCACCCCAGGCAAAGAGATCAGGCACAGATAACACACAGATCACACCACACCTTGCTGCCTTAATCCTCTTAAGTGCTCAGACAGTAGCCAGGAGCTGGGCACGTGCCAGGCTCCTGCTGCTCTCACATCTAATTAGGTGTCCAAACTCTCAAGGATATGAGGCTCAGGCTCCACTGACTCCCTGACCAGCTCATTTTGGGGTCTTGCCTGTCCCTGACAAACCCCCTCCCCAGCATCCCTCAACCACAATGATCTTTAATCCTTCCAATCCAAACCATTCCATGATTCTATGAATCCTGGTAATTTTTGTGGCCATCTCCTGAACACGTGGGACATTGGGAGGAAGGGTCCTGCTCACCACTCGTGTTCATCCCTCTGACTGGAGCTGTTCCCAACCCAGAGCTGACTCTTCCACCTGCCCAGACACCCTGCAGGTGCACAGGGAGCATTTCCCACCGCCAGCACGTGCTGACCCTTTGTCCCCTCCATCCCCACTGACCTCTGCTGCCCTCCAGGATGCCCTCACCAACCTTCTGCGACGGTCCCAGCTGCACTTTGTCCACTGCCTCCTCCCAGGGCTGGGCCGGGAAGGGCTGGTCCCTCGGCCTCCAGGGCCACCAGATGCAGCCCCACAGCTGGATGTGGTGGCCCTGAGGACACAGCTGGAAGGGACCCAGCTCCTGGATGCCCTGCGCCTCCACCGTGTTGGTATGTCCATACCCTGCCCTGGGCTCTGCCCGTCCCACCTGCTGCTCCCTGCCCCTTGCTCAGCCCTTCCAGGCTTTGCTCATCACCTGCTTCTCACCAACAGGCAAGGAATCCCCTCATTCAGAACTTCCCCATTCAGAAATCCCCTCGATTTTTATTCCTGCTTTTTGCAGGGGTTCTAAGCCCCTCTCGTGCCAGAGCTCTGTGGCTGCAGCTCCAGTGGAGCTCCTCTTGGAGAACCTGTGAATCAGGCTGGACCTGCACTGACCACAGCCCATGTCATGGGGAGAGGGAGCTGTGTAGGAGGTCTAGGGACGTGTCCTGCATGACGCGAGGTGCTGGGGTGGCATCTGGCCACCTCAAACTCATCCCAGTGCCTTCTCCCTGCTCTGACTGCAGGGGTTTCTCTCTCATGGCAGCTCCCCACATCCCCTCCACCCCCAGTACCCTTTGCTGTGCACAGGATGTCCCAGCAGGTCCCTCCCCAGCCTGCCAGTGCCAGCTCCCCAAGCCTGGTGCAGCTCCCAGCATTCCTGTCTACCCCCAGGGTATTCGGATCGACTGCTCCTCACCCAGTTCCGCAGGCGCTTCCAGGTGCTGGCTCCGGAGGTGATGAAGAAGCACAACTCTGCCTACGAGGTGCCAGATGAGAGCAAGGTGTGTGCTGGGCTGGAGGGCACGAGCTGAGACCCCCATGTGGGGTTGTGATGATGCCAGAGCCATTCCAGCAGGATAGGGCACGAATTGAGGGCAGGATTTGGGCATTGCTGTGGCCCAGCAGAACAGTCCCTCTCCCTGGCTCCCCAAAAACCTGGGACTGAGGACAAGCCAGGCAACATTCCCAGGGGCCCAAGAAAGCAGGGACTGTGGAATCTGCTGGACACTGGGCATCACCTGCAGCCTGGGGTGACTCCTCAGCTCATCCCATGATGCTGAAAGCCCAAGGAGCTCAGGAAGGAATGTGGACATGTGCCAGTTTTATTTGTTTCCTACTAAATTTGTAGCAAAACCCGGGCAAATCCATGCCTGGAATAAGGCTATGGATGAGCCAGGAAGAGCTGAGAGGAGCTGAATTAAATCTGGGCACACGCTGTGCTGTGCAAACTGCAGCCAGCATGTGCAAAGGCAGTTAAGACCTCGGGATTTAATAAGACAAGTCTGACAATCGGGAAAGGTCAATATTGCTATGAAATGCTGTCAGAGGCAGAGGGTGCCTTGTCAGCAGCGTGTAAGCAGGGGATTTGGAAAATCCCATCCTCCCTGGAGCTTGCTGCCACGAAGGTTTGTTAGCTGGGAAATGCTTCCTGGGACACGGCTGCTGGAGCAGGAGAGAGGCTTGTCAGCTGTGAGGGGACAGTGCAGTGAGAGCTGGCCCTGTGAGGTATTAGCAGAGGATTTTTGTTACAATTTCTGTATAGCCCTGGGGCTTTCAAACCACCCATCCGTCCAGGCAGCGTGGCTGCCCCGGGGGAATGGCTGGTGTTGCTGGCTGTTATGTTCATGTTCTGGTCCAAAGCTTGGAGTAATTGAGTTCAGGCTTCTCCTTGGGATAATCTCCTGCTCGAATCCTCCAGGGAATTCCGTTCTGTGCTGGTGGGCTCTGGGGAGAACTCAGCCCTTCCCCCTGTTTCTGGCTCCATGGGATGAGCTGTTGGTGAGGTGGGCAGCAGGGAAGCACAGGGTGCAGTTAGATGATGCTGGGACGAGCACTGTCCCCTGTGTCACCTCCTGCCCATGCACCAAGGCCCTGCCACACCAAGGATGGCAGCAAAAGGTGGAAAATCTTGCCTGCAGCTGCAGATCTCTACTCCCCATCCTGCTGAAAGCCTTGGGGGAGGAAAGTCCTTGCACTGGAACTTGGCACTGGGCAGATGGGCTTTGGCAAGGGGAGGAGGAGAGGAGGGCAGACCTGCATGCTCCCTTTTGGGGTGCCAGTAAGCTGGATGAACCCTTACTGGGTGCCTGTGAGGACTGGGGGTCTCTGCACCCCATTTCAGCAGCTCCTAGCAGGGTGTGGGTGTTTCCTGAGCAATCCCATGATGTGCCCCTTCTCCACAGGCTATCGAGGAGCTGTTCCAGGCGCTGGATCTGGAGAAGAAGAGCGTTGCCATGGGACGCACCCAGGTACCGTGACTGTGCCCTGCTTCCCCGTTGCTCTGGTATGTGTGGGCACAGCCCCATGCCAGGCTCCCCAGCAGCCCAAAGTTTCCCAAACTGGGGAAAAAGGCTCTCCTCCGCTGCTGCCTGTGGCACCAGGTGGGCTGGGAAACTGAACCTCGCTAAAAATCAGTGCAAAAGACTCCTAATTCTCATCTGAAGGCAGTACCCAGGGTAAATCCTGTACCTAATTACCAAAATCCAGCCAGCCTCCAGTGGTATTTAAGTTCCTAATTGCCATTGATGTCTCCTGGTAGTGAAGGGGGCTTGGGCAGCTCGTGGGTTTGCTGCAGAGCAGGACCTGTCACAGCGACAATATTTGAACTTCAGTGTGACGGTCTCAAAGAAAAATTAATTTCATGTGCGTGCTCACCCTCAGCTCTGGAGTTTGTAAAGAAAGAATTCATGGAATGGTTCTGTGGAGCAAAATGACTTCCTTTTATCCTGCACTGTGCATTTTGTAATGATCTCCTCTCTGGAATCCTCGTCCTTAATCAATAGCACGGTGGCAGCCCCGGTCACATCTCGTTAGGGGCGAGTTCACTTTGCTGTCGCTTTGAGCATTGATTTTGTACCGGCTGTGAAACTTGAGGTGTTGGGGAGTTAATTCAGACATTAATGAGGCAATCGAATGGGTGGTGGAGCAATCATGGCATCAGCTCAAGAGAGCCACTTTCCTTGGGATTGTGCTTTGATTCAATTTGGTGTCGTGAAAATGCACTCTCAGCACAGCCCCGGCCCCATCCGTGTCACTCAGGGGTTATTGAAGCTGGGCATGCAAATGGTTGGGAGCTCCTGGTCCTGGATTCCAAGAGCTTCTCCCAGCAATGACCCAGAGACACCTCAAACGCTCAGAGATCGATGCTGGCCTGGATTTGATGGCATCAGCAAATCTGTGTCATTTCTGAGGTGTTTCTGACCAATTCAGCAAAAGAAAACAGTGTCGTTTATTTTGGTTTTGCTATTGCGACACATCATTGCTGTGACCTGTGTGCATCTGTGTGTCACCTCTCAGAATCCACTGTCAGTGGAGGTGTCCATCCATCCAATCCATCCATCCATCCAATCCATCCAATCCATCCATCCATCCAATCCATCCATCCATCCAATGCATCCATCCAATCCATCCAATCCATCCATCCATCCATCATCCATCCATCCGTCCGTCCATCCATCCATCCAATCCATCCATCATCCATCCATCCATCCATCCATCATCCATCCATCCGTCCGTCCATCAATCCATCCATCCATCCATCCATCCATCCATCCATCCATCCAATGCATCCATCCAATCCATCCAATCCATCCATCCATCCATCCATCCAATCCATCCATCCATCCATCCATCCCCACAGGGGAGGGGAACGGGCAGCATCCCAAGGGAAAAATTTTGAGGAATTGCACCTTGTAATGGTCAAGCAAGAGGAAGGAGAGGTTTCACCCCCTGACCTGGGGTGTGTAACCTGTTCCTTGCTGCCAGGTGTTCCTGAAGCCAGGGGTCATCTCCAGGCTGGAGAAGCAGCGGGACAAGCTGATAGCCCAGAAGATGACTCTGCTCCAGGCTGCCTGCAAGGGCTTCCTCAGCCGCCAGAAGTTCAAGAGGTTGAAGGTACCCATCCCATGGGTTGGGGATACCTGAGCTCACCCAGGTCAGCGCTGCTGGGATATGGCCCAGAGCACCCAAATGACAGCTCTTTGGAGCTCCTTTGAAGGGTACCAGCTTTTTTCTGCAGCCATGAGATGCTGTGCTGCCATCCCTGAGCTCCTCTGCCACCCTTCCCTCTCCAGCCTGGTGTCCCAGCCCAGTCCTTCCCAGTGGTCCTGGTCATGGCTGGGTGAGGGCCATTGCTGCTGTGTCCCCGCAGATCCAGCACCTCGCCATCCGCTGCATCCAGAAGAACCTGCTGGTGTTCCAGGCAGTCAGGCACTGGCCCTGGTGGCAGCTGCTGAGCCGTGTGCGGCCCCTGCTCAGCGTTAACCTCGCCGAGGAGCAGCTCCGTGCTAAGGAAGTGAGTGCCCAGGGTTGGGATGGAATGCGTGGGACAGGCCAGGCCAGGCCAGGCCAGGCTGCTTTACAGGCTCTGCCTGCTGGATTGGTCAAGTTGGAAGTCACTTCTGCTCAGGCAAGGATGTTTTTCCAACTATCCGGAAGTTGCCATCTGTTCTTAGCACTGCAGTTTTTGCCCAGTGTCACACGTTCTGCAGAGCTGTGGAGGGAGAATTGGCTTCTTCTTCCTTAGAGGGACAGTGGCAAACACACCACACCCCCACAGTTCAAATCCCATCCCAGTGCCCTTCTTGTGCCCTCTGCAAATTCCAGGGGCTGTGTCCCCTGAGTCAAACTCCTGGGGATGGGCTCACCAGCCTGTGGGGTGTTGGAAGATGAGCATTCAAACACATCTGTGACAGAGGGGACTCCACTGTAATGTCCCCAGCGCTGTGCTGGCGTTCATCTGTGTTGCCCTGGGTGAAGGGACATGCTAATGGACATTTTTTGTCCCAGGAAAGGCTCCTTTCACCCCTCTGCTCCCTCTGAAACCTGTGCTGAATTCTTAGTCCATCTTCCCTGGAGTCCTGCTCCTCCTCTTGCCTTAGCGAGGTTTTAACAAGATGTTTCCAGGCTGGTTTAGATGAAATAAAAGCTACCCATTCCTCTGTTTTTGTCTCCAAACCCACCTGGGATCCATCAGGCCCCATCATCTGTTAACCTCTGTTTTTATCACGACTCTGCACATTCTGCTCCTGCTCAGAGTTGGACATCAAAGCAGGACAAGGCTGCATGGAGCCGCTCCTGCTGCCTAGGAAGGAATCACAGCCAGCACTGTGCCTTTGCACTGTGCTCTGATACCTGCCACGGCCCTGGGATGCTCCCTGGGCATGATCCAGGCCCCTGGCTGTTCATCCCAGGCTTTTGAGGTTTGCTGCTCTCTCATAAAACATGCTCTACACACACCAAAGTTGACATTCCCTCCGATGGAATTCAAGTCAGGAGCTGTAGTTCCAGCAATTTGCAGTGAGCGGCCTTCAAAGTTGTTTGGAAAATTTTATTAATAAGGCAGCTATGTCTCTTCCACTTATTTTGAACAGAAAACAAGGCATTTCATAAATAAACCGAGGATGCTGGAATGCTCTGTGTGTGTTTTTTTCCAATCTTCCCTAGGAGGAGCTGGCGGTGCTGAGAAGGAAGCTGGAAAAATCCGAGCAGGCATGCAGTGAACTCAGACAGACTACAGAGAGTCTGGAGAGCAAGGTACAGCGCCAAAACCTCTGGTACAGCCCCAGAACCTCTGGTACAGCCCCAGAACCTCTGGTACAGACCCCAAAATATCTGATACAGACCCCAAACCGTCTGCCACAGCCCCGTTTGGCTGAGTTGGGAAAGGACTCTATGGGGAAGAACAGGAGCATCAGTTCCATCTGAGCAAGAGGAACTACGGGCAGAGGCAACTACTGATCACATCCAGGGATGGTTTTCTGGGCAGGACTCTGGACAGGCTGCAGTGTCCAGCTGCAGAATTCCAGGCTGGCATCACTCCAGGCTGCCCAGAGAAGCTGTGGCTACCCCATCCCTGAAAGGGGCCAGGTTGGATAGGGCTTGGAGCAACCTGGGATACTGGAAGGTGTCCCTGCCCATGGCAGGGGCTGGAACTGGATGGGCTTTACGGCCCTTTCCAAACCAAATCACTCTGGAATTCCATGATCCCAGCTGGCTCCTCTGTGGGTTCTGCTCTCGGATGCACAGCTCCTTGTGATTGTTCCTGGGATTTTGCCAAGCATCATGAGGAGAAGGAGCTCCCAAGGTTTCTATAAATACCCTGGGTTTTCCCAGCTCCCTTGGCTGCAGCAGAGCTCAGCTGGGTGCAGGCTGCAGCTCTGCCTCACTCTGCTAAAAGCCCCCAAGGCCAGGACCCTCCTGTCACTGGGAAGGGGGTAAACATGATGTAGTTTAAGCTCTTTGGCAATGCTGAGCAAGGCAACTGCCTCGGGGCAGACCTAGGAAAACACCAACTCCCCTGGGAGAGAAATCCTGTGGGATTTGCTTACTGGGTTAAACTTGTGGGACTCCCTAAGGAGCTGGTGCCTGCAAAATGTGAGATGCTTTAAAATGCTGTCAGACACAGGAAAGGAGCATTGGAATGCTGTGTTTTCCTGTGACCCCACTGCCTCTGCAGCCCCTCACTGGACTGGCTGAGCAGGAAGGACCACGAGCCCATCTGTTCTGCGGAAAATGGAATTGATTTTGTGGATTAATAATTCTCCCCTTCATTCACCTGCTCCCGCTTTCAAAGGAAATTTAATGTAATCAAGCAGGACAGTGGAGAGGTGTGATGAGCCCTGCCTGGGGCGCAGTGCAGGCAGTGTGGCACAGGCAGCTGCCAGACAAGAGCCTGGGCTCCCACTGGTGACACTGGTCAGGGCTGGTGGGCACTCCTAGAGCAGGCAGAGCTGTCAGCACTCTGGGTGGCTCTGGGATGGCAGGACCCCCTCCAGCCATGCCCAGACTGACCCCCTGCTCCCCCAGATCATTGACCTGACCACGGAGCTGTCAGATGAGCGGTACAAGGGCGATGTCACCTGCCAGGCCCTGGATGGGGAGCGGGCGGAGCGGCTGCGGGGCACCCGCGAGCTGCAGGAGCTGCAGGTACCAGAGCCCTGAGCCCCTGGGCTGGGACAGTGGCCGTGCCATCCCCCTGATACCACCCTCCTGAGTGCTCCAGAGCTGGGTAGAGCTTCTCCCTTCCTCCCTTCCCCAGAGCAAACACGACCAAGTGCAGAAGAAACTGGAGTCGGTGGAGAAGCAGCTGGAGGAGGCCCAGCAGCTGGTGCAGCTGCGTGAGATGAAGATAAGTGGCTCTGGAGGAGGTAGGGATGTCCCTCCAGAGGCAGTGCATACTCTGGGCATCCAGCCTGACCTGTGGGGCCACAGAGAGGAGGGCAGAGGTTTGTCCTCCCCAGTCAGTGCCAGTCTCTGGCCCCTGGCCACTCCAGTGTATTCTGTCATCCTGCATTGCTCATCCTGTGGGAGCTGGCAGTGACAGCTTGGTCACACTTAGCTCTGGCGTGGGGCTGGTGGTGCTGCTGGCACTGCCTGGTAGCCCTGGCACCTCAGGGATGGGATGGGATGGGATGGGATGGGATGGGATGGGATGGGATGGGATGGGATGGGATGGGCACACATGCTGTGCCTGAGACAAGGCTACATGTTCTATGTGAGTGGGGCAGCCCTGGGCACACAAGGCAGAGCTCTGTGCTGGTGTCAGTGCCTTGTGCATCCCCCTCCCTGCCCCCAGCAGGGCCACGGGCGCTGGTCAGACCCCAGCACCCACCCTGCACCCCTGGGTGTCTCTCCTTGGCAGAGGATGAGTGGCAGGTGAGG
>WEKY01022923.1:712799-766458 GCA_013390045.1 Picathartes gymnocephalus | reverse complement strand
GCGGAAGCGGCTGGCGCAGCTGGAGGAGCGGCTGGAGGCAGAGCTGGGCACCAGGACAGGGCTCGAGCAAAAGGCAAGTGCTGCCAGCCCAGGAGGGGACAGGGGCACCCAGGGGAGCAGGGCTATCCTGGGGCTGGTTGTCCTCTCCCTGCTTCCGGGAGTTTTCAGGGCTGAGGCTCAGCTTTGCATCTGCATCTTGTTGCTGCTCCCACTGAGCAGGGAAAACCAAATATTTTCTACTGGTTTGAGCTTCAGAAACCACTTTTGCATAGCAAATTTCCACCTTGGTCAAGTGTGAGTGTGGGCAGAGGGTGAGGAGCTGTGGACAGGGGATTCTAGGTGGTGGGTCTTGGTGCTGATCTGCCTTTGGGAGCTGCACTGGGCTGTGCTCCCCTCATGTGTCACACAAAGAGCTGCTGCTGCAAAGAGCTGGTAGCTCCCGAGCTTTGTCCTGAGGAGGGAAAAAGCCAGAGTGCTTCTCTGAGCAGTGCCTGGGCGCCAGGTCACTTCCCATAAGGATAAAACAAAGAAATAAAGATTTCTCATGGTACATTAAATAGTAATAACAAAGAAGCTGAGTCTTAAGAGCTTGGGTAAAGCAAAGCAGCCCATTTGCTCCCAGTTAGTTTGGAATTACAGGCATCATTAATGCAAGATTTTGCTTATTTAAAGTCATTCCTTAACGACTCCATTCCCTGACTTGGGAGAGCTCTGCATGTCTGTCCCAAACACAACGTGACTCCTTGGGGATTCCAGTCCAGATGCTGCTTTTGGCAGAGAAACGGGGATCAGGCATCACCCCAGGGCAGCTCTGCTGACTCAGCAGGAGGGGCTGGGGATGCTGCAGGCACTTGGAGGGGTCACAGCACCTCAGGTTGTCCTTGTTTAGTGAAAAATCTCTGGGTGAACCAACCCTGGGGAATGAAGTGAGGCTGAGTCCTGGTGGGGAATATGGCAGGGGGGTGTGTGCTGTGGGGTCTGTGAGGTCCCTCCTTTGTAGGGTGTGTGTGTGCTGCGGGATGAGTGGGATCCCTCCTCCACATGGGGTGCATGTGCCATGGGGTCTGTGGGGTCTACGAGACCCCTCCTCCACGGGGTGCATGTGCTGCGGGGTCCATGGGGTCCATGTGCCCGCCTCCTGCGGGGTCCGTGGGGTCCACGTGTCCCTCCCCGGGGTGCCAGAGCCTCTGTCCCCCGCTCCCGCAGCTGGGCGAGGCGCAGGCTGCGTGCCAGGCGGCGCGGGACGGGGCGCAGCGGCTGCGGCGGCGCTGCCAGCGCCTGGCCTGCGAGCTGGAGGACGCCCGGGTGCTGGCTGAGAACCAGCAGAGCCGCAGCCACGAGCTGGAGAAGAGGCAAAAGAAGTAAGGCTGGGCGGGGAGCACGGGGAGGGCTGGGGATGCTGGAGCAGGAGCCAGGGAATGGGGAGGATTGGGGCGGGTGAGGAGCTGCTGCGAGGGTGGAGCTGTTTTCACCTGTTTCAGCCGCTGGGGGTTGTTTTCCCATCCTGTTGCTGTGTGACTGACACGTGGCCTGATCCCAGACTGGGTTGGGTTGGAAGGGACCTTAAAGCTCATCCAGTTCCATCCCCTGCCATGGTGGGGGAACACCCCCCTTCCACTCTCCCAGGTTGTTCTGAGTCCCGTCCAGCCTGGCCTTGGAGAGGTAACGGGTGTTCCCCTGCAGGTTTGACCTGCAGTTAGCCCAGGCCCTGGGGCAATCTGCCTTTGAGAAGAGCCTCCGTGAAAAGCTGTCCCAGGAGAACACGAGCATCCGCTGGGAGATGGGCAAACTCCAGCAGAGCCTGGAGGTAAGAGGAGAGCCCGCTTCGCTGTGTTGTACTCAGTTTTGGGAGCAGCTCTGGGAGCAAAGCCATTACCTTTGCACTTAGGGCACAGGCAATCAGGAAACTTGATTCCAATTTCTCTTAGCACAGCTCAGTGTGTTTAAATAACTTTCTCCTTCCAGAAGAAGGGCTGTTGCGAAGTATAAGTGATCCCTATCCCATGATTCAACTAATCAGGGCCACCTCCTTTTTCACTGGAGCCACTTGTGCTCTTCCTCACATCCCTACCCCCAATCCCACCTTTGGAAAGCTGCTGCTCTGTGTCCCATGGAATGGTGCTGCACCAAATGCCACCGTGGTGCCAGGGGCACAGCTGCTGGGTTGGGGGGAACCCCCAGGGCTGCTGCCAGCACCCCCAGGCAGCAAGGTCTGCAGGGAGTGGGAAGGTGAGGTCAGGATCAAGAGGGAAAGGTGGGGATGGGGCTCTCAGTGTGGGGCAGGGGCTGCCCAACCCCTGCTGCTGCTCCAGGGGGTTGGGATGATGCCTTTGGAAATGCTGAGCGTGGGGTGTGAGTGTCCGGGCTCTGCCCCCTGCTCTGCCCAGCACAAGGAGGCCGAGGTGGCAAGGCTGGAGCAGCGGGTGGCCGTGCTGGCTGGCCGAGTGCAGGAGCTCAGCACCCCCGGGGCCACGGACACGGTGCCTGCACTCAAGAAGCAGCTCTGGGACCTGCAGGGCAGCGCTGCCGAGCAGAAGAAGGAGCTGGAGCGGCAAACAGCAGCCGTTGATCACCTGGAGCAGGTAATGTGGGGCTGGGGGGCCTGGGGTGTCTGTCCCCACTGGGCACACTGAGCCCAGGCCAACACCGTCCTCGGGGCTGGGCATCATCTCGGTGTTTCAGGTCCATGAGAGGCTGGAGCTGGAGATTGAGAGGATGAAGCAGATCCACCAGAAGGAGCTGGAGGACAAGGACGAGGAGCTGGAGGACACACAGAAGTCCTGCCAGAAGAGGGTAGGTCCTCGCTGGGTGGGGGTTGATGCTGGGTGCTCCCCATGTCCCCAGGAGCCCTTCCAGGGGTCTGTGTTCCCAGGGAAGTACCAGGGTGCTGCTTTCCCACCATCACCCCAGCGTGCCACCCACTTGGTCACAGCCTGGGGGTGCAGATCAGGCTTTGGTTTAGGGGTGAGCCCCTGCCACGCTGGAAGGGCTGCTGGAGACAGTGTGTGAGAGCCACACGTGATGGATCCACTGCTCCCAGTAACACCAGTGTCACAGCAAGGGCACCAACTCCAGGGCTTCATGTTTGGGGGTGATTTGCAGGAAATATCTTTTCCACAAGGCCATGAAATTGGTGGGTGCAAACACGAATTCCAGAGCTGCAGGGGCAGCCTTTGGGCATGTCTGGGTGTGTTTCAAATAGCCCATCCTGTCCCCAGTGTCCTGCAGGTCCCTGGAGTGCTTCCCCTCTTCTGCACTGGCACTGCTGGGGGTAGCAGGTGCTCCAGGGGACGTGGCCCATTCCTGGTCCCCAGTGCTGGCTGCAGAGACCTCGATGCACTCCCTCCCCTGGGCTCTGCCAAACGCCCACCATGGCAGTGGCTGTGCCCTGCTGGGACGCGGGACTTGGAGGGGTGGCCGGGCACTGAGCGTGGCTGGGTTTCTCCCACACAGCTCCGGCAGCTGGAGATGCAGCTGGAGCAGGAGCACGAGCAGAAGCAGATGGTGCTGCACGAGAAGCAGGACCTGGAAGGGCTCATTGGCACCTTGTGTGAGCAGGTAGGGGGATAGTGCCCTTCCAGGGGCTGCTTCGTGGGACGTGGGGATAAATGAGCGCAGCTGGAGCAGCAGCCTGGTGTTGGTGCAGCTGCCTGTGGTGCTCCTGCCCCTCACCTCTCCCAGATGCCACCCAGCCACAGCAGGCACTGGGATCTGGAGGTGTTGGGACTGCAGGGATCACACAGGAGCCACGTGGTACCACTAAGGACCCGCCAAGGGGAACTGCTCCCTTTTGTACGGGAGAATTATCCAAGCAGGGAGAGGCATCTTCTTCTTGCTGGTGTTTCATTAGAGTCAAACTAGCCAGGTCTAGCACTGGAGTGCATCCAACTGCCTAGAAAAGCAGTTTATCCAATCCTGCTTGTTGCAGAGGATTTATATCCCAAGCACATTTGGTGAACAAATCCTTTTTCCCCTCTCGGATGAGTCTGTGGCAGCAGTTGAAAAAAAACACACCCAGTTCTGCTCCTATTCAGCCAGCAGGTGAGGGGCTGCCTTGGGCATCCCTTGGCATCACCCAGAGGCCATCCCAGAGCTCTGGGGACTGAGTGAGGTCCCACCTGGCCCTTCCCCCAGGGCTGAGGATGGCAGCAGCTCAGTGTCCCCATCTCAGTGGTGCTGCACCCCAGCACCCCCCAGAGCTCAGCCCCGAGGATCTGTCCTGATACCTCCTGCCCACCCTCAGGCTGCCTTGTTCCAGTGCCACTCACCCTGGCACAGAAATTAAGCCCTGTGCCCTCTGGCTGTTGGCACAAGCTGGATTTCACCATTTCACCAGCCCTGGCAGTCCCGTATGTTCATTAAACGGGATCAATCTGGGATCTTTGCAGCACTGGAGTGGGGGGCATATTTCAAGTAGACCCAACTGTCTGACAAGGCTTATCCAACACAACCCTCCTGCTCCTGGCTTAGAAAATGTTTTGGGAACTGTCACAATAAATCGTGCTATATCAAAGCAGGGGATTATTACAACACTCCAACCTGTCCTACTTGTTCAATGGAGGAGTGCTGAGATGGATGAGGAGGCAGCAGGAGCTGGGGGGGCTCATCAGGAGAGGCCCCTTCTCCCTCCAGAACAGTCCCCAGGTGTTGCCCTGGCAGTCCCCAGCCTCCCAAGGGCAGTCCTGGTGTAAGGGAAGGGGAGATGGGACCATGCAGCTGGGATTGCTGTGAGACAAAACCACAGTTTGGCAGCAGCTATTAAATCAAATCCTGGCCTTGTCACTTGAAAATCCTGAGCTGCAGTGGTGGGAGGGGGCAGCTTGTTCCTGCCACAGCACCAAATTTATCCCCTGTGGTCGTGGACAGACCCTGAGAAACAGGAAAATTATATGAGCAGTGCCCAGGACCCTGCTGGAAGAATGGCAGGGGAACAGCAGTGGTGGCGTTGTAAACCCCCTCTGGTTTGCAGAGGACAGTTCATCGAAAAATGTGAAGAAAACAGCCAGCCCAGAAAACTAATTAAGGAAATGGAGATGCTAATGATTTCTTGTTCCAGCAAATTCCAGCCAGCTCTAAACCAGGCTACAAGGTCAAATCCACACAGTTGATTTTAGCCAGTGAACAGACAACAGGAGAAGGAAGGGGTTTGAAACAAGAGCCGTGGAAAACAACCTAAATGGAGAATGTTCTTATACTTCAATTACGCTGAAATCAAGCGCTGAAACCGTGTCCCTGTTTATTTGGTGGTTTTCTAATTCCTTTATCCCTGTAACCACAGTTGCTCCCTCCCTCTCTCCAGGGGGGGAGCACAGAGGGTGGGTTTTTTTAAGGTGCTGCTCGCAGGCTGTCCCTCTGGCCACGGAGATGGTCACTGGGGAGGATGTGGCTGATGTAGACCAGGGGTGGCCAAATGTTTTCAGAGGAACGGCTCTTTGCTGGGGAAAAATATGGAACACCCTGGAAGTGTTCAAAGAACAACTGGATGGGGCACTTAGCGCTCTGGTGTAGTTGACCAAAATATTCCTAAATTGTGCGAGGAATGCCTTGGGGTGGGGCGGGAGGACCTGATGGAGGTCTCACGGGGAAGAAGGGCTCAGACACCTCCCCGTCCCCTCCCCAGATCGGCCACCGCGACTTCGACGTGGAGAAGCGTTTGCGGCGGGACCTGCGGAGGACTCGCGCCCTCCTGGCCGATGTTCAGCTGCTGCTGGCGGCCCCAGCAGAGCCCGGAGCCGAGCCCGGAGCCGGCGCCCAGGAGCTGGAGCACCTGCGCAAACAGGTAGGGAGGGTCCTGCGGGGCAGCGGGGAAGCTGCAGGGAACATTCCCAGCTCCCCCGGTTTGACTGAGCGCTGTAAGGAGCTCCTTGTAAGGAGCACTTCCCTGTAATTAAGCCAACACTGGTGAAGTGTTTGTCCCTTTTTTCCTGTTAATTACCGTCTGTGTGGTGCGTTTCTGCGTGTCGGGCCGGGCTGGGGCGGCGTTGCCATAGGGATGCTGATAGCGGGAGAGGGATGGGGAGGGGGGAGTGGGATTTGCCGTGGTTGGAGCACAGAGAGCCCGGGCTCAGCGGGGCTGAGTGACCTGGGAGCGGCTCCAGCTCTGTGCCATCTTGTGCCACCACACTGTCCACAACCCCAGCCCCAGAGTGAGCTCTGGGTCCCATGGGGTGCCCTGCCTTGCGACAGGGGTGCCACGGGGCTGTCCCTCCCCTTGTGGGCCGTGTATCCTGCAGTGCCAAGCAGGAGCTCAGCTAACAATGCTGGTCCTCTAAAACCACTCAGGAATTAATCTGTTCTGCACATTTCCCCTGGAAACGAACCAATCTGGAGGCACCAGCGATTCCAGCAACATCCACATGTAATTGGGGGGGTTGTTGTGCATAAATAACAGCTGTGAGCAGCAGCTGTTCCCACCTGTGCTGAGTGAGAAGGGGAAGGTGAGCTGGGCCTGGTGGAGCCAGCGGTGTGTCCCTGCACATTCCCATGTCCGTGCCCTTGCCTGTGTCCATTACCTGGATGTCCAGGGCAGGGGATGGCCATGGCTGGGACAGGGAGTGGGAATGGCCATTTTTGGCACTCCTGTGTTCTCTCTTAAATGTTACTGACCCAGCGCTATAGTGCTGCATCTCCTTAATCCTTCAGTATTTCCCAAATCCCACTTTGGGGCTGGGAAGGTTGCAGTGCCCCTGCTTTTTCCCAGTCCCTGATGGGAGGGAATCGTGGCAGGGCCCTGCTCTCAGGCCCTTTCCATGTGCTGATCTGAGGAACCTATGTCGGTGCTGAGGTGCTTCCTCTGCCCATGCCATGGCCATCCCGTGGTGTCCAGCCCCATCTCTCTGGGGAACAATGCCCAGCTCACTTGGGGAACAGAGCTGGGGAAGTAAATCTTTACTCTAGAGAGTAAAGGCATAGGGAGAGCAGCTGAGGGAGCTGGGGGGGCTCACCCTGGAGCAAAGGAGGCTCAGGGGGGATGTTCTGGCTCTGCACAACTCCCTGACAGGAGGGGGCAGCCAGGGAGGGGTCGGGCTCTGCTCCCAGGGAACAGAGACAGAATGAGAGGAAACAGCTTCAGGTGGTACTAGGGGAGGTTGAGGTGGGACATCAGCAGGAATTTCTTCCTGGAAAGGTTGGTCAGGCATTGGAAGGGGCTGCCCAGAGAGGTTTGGAGTCCCCATCCCTGCAGGTGTCCAAGGAAGGCCTGGAGGTGGCACTCACTGCTCTGGGCTGGTGACAAGATGAGGATTGGGCACAGGTTGGACTCGATGACCTCGAAGGTCCTTCCCAACCTGAATGACTCTGGGATTCTGGGATTCTTGTTCCCTGCACAGCCCAGGAGCCACAGCAAGGCAGGAGGCCACTCTCTCTCCCTGTGGTGCCATTCAGTCCCTCCCTGTCTCCCTCACTCCATGACCTGTGCTCGGCTGCCTTGTGTTTGGAGCCAGCAGCCTGGATTTTGGGAATGTGGAGTTTTTGCTGTGCCACCAACACTGAGACTCTGCATGTGTTTCAAATGCCACATGATTATTCAGTCCTTTAAACTGAAGCAATTTCTAATGGCATTCATGACGACTTTCTCAAAAGCCAATGCGTCCTACCACCAGCCCACAGACCTACACAAGAGGAAAAACTTTGCTAAAATGCTACATTTCCGTTAATCAAAATCCATATGGCTGGAAGTGCTGCATTGTTTCTTAATAAGGCTGAGGCATCCATTTTATGCAGGTATTTAACAGATGGTGTTCACAGCAAACTAATGTTGTTCCACGGTTCATACGTTATGGGAGGGGGGGATTTCAATTTCTTCTTCCCAAGTGGGAAAATTCCATTACAGCAAGTGAATTGGAAGTTGATGTTTAATGAGGGGTCCTGGAGATGCTTTTCAGTCTGACCGAGCTATCAGGAGTTCGGTGGGAATTGTGGCAGGGAAGAGGCCAGTCCTGATGGTGAATGCAGCTGGACAGGTGGGAAAATCCTTGGCCAGAAAACCAGGAGCTGATCTGAGTGGCGTCTTCAACTCATCCCAGCAAAGCCCAGAGATTTTTTTTCAGCTGATGGAAGAATGTTATTCCTTCTCTAGTGAAAAGAATCAATCTACCCAAACAGTGGAGGGAAATGAGTTGAGGATTGCTCCATTTACAGTATTCCATGATACCTTTTTTTTTTTTTTTTTTTTTTTTAATGGGAGAGAGGAAAAAACAAAGTAAACCCTGAAAAGAGCCTAAAATTCTCAAACTTTTGCCATGGTGTGCAGCTTTTACCCTTGCTCCTGGGAACTCCACGGGGAAACGAGAACCAGGCACAGGAAATGAGCAGTTAGCAGAGGGGTTTCGTTTTCTTTTCCATAAAGAAAAGAAAGGAGCCGCAGCGAGCAAGGGAAGGAACTGGGTGTTCAGGTAGAGCCTATGACAACTCCTCCGCCCAGGGAAAGGGGGGAGATTTCGGGATGACGCTGCAGCTTCCAGATGTTTGCAGCCCATTGAAGATCGCTGTGATCTTAATGGCTGAGCTGTAAAACCCGAGAGCAAATTAGCGTTTGTAAATTGGATCTTCCGCGTAGATTTGCAAATGCCGTTTGCGCCACGTGAAAAGCCCATTTGCAAACTCCGAGTCATGAATTGCTCTAATCAGGAATTACATGTAATTCACGTAATTTTGAAAATTAATGATCCCAGCTCTACCTCGCTGAGGAAGAGGGAGGTTGTGCCATCGAGGCACTGGCTGCTGGACTCACCAGGACAGGCAGTGGTGCTGGGATCTGTGCTGGGAGCTGCCAAGGAAGCTTTGCTTTCCCTGTTAACCAGCAGCAGACAGGCTGAGGAGCAGCCCAGGTGTAAAAAGGCGAGATTCTGTGCTCTTCAGGAGGGAAAAATGCTCTGCGGAAGTGGAAATAAACGTGGCTGTGTGGCATGGGACAGCACCATCAGCATGTGGTTTCTGCTCCTTTAATGATGATCCCCTGCAACTTTTCCCAGCTGGAGGAGAGCGAAGCAAAGTGTGCAGAGGCCCAGCGATCCCAGCAGACAGCGGCCCTGGAGCTGGAGAACCTCCACACGGAGCTGGAGACCCTCAGCAGAAGCAAGACCCTGGTGGGTTCCCAGGGACGTGACCAGGGCAGGGCAGGTGGGAGGGCCCAGTCCCACCTTTGGCAGCAATCAGCCAAAGCTTTGCTGAATCAGCCACTACCAGAGCGTTTAATAAAGCACCTCAGAGTGTTAATTACACCACGGAGGATATTTACAAAATACCCGAGCATATTTACTAAGTCTCCAAGGATATTCACGAAATCACCTGGACTGTTTGGAAACAAGAGCCCCTGGGTGTTTTAATGGGCTGATAAAATTCCTGCAAGGGAGCAGGATCCCACGGTCCCCCTCTGCCTCTCTGGTGGGTTGGCAGCACATCCCAGAGGGGATTCGGCGGGTTCCCCGTGGGATCCTTGAACCAGGGGTCCTGTGGATCCTCCTGCAGGTGGACGAGCAGCTGTTCCAGCTGCAGCACGAGAGAGCCGACCTGCTGAAACACATCAATGAGGACCAGGAAGACCTGAGCGAGCTCATGGAAAAGCACAAGGCTCTGATCGCCCAGGTAGGAGCTGGGGCAGCATCTCCGACCCTGGGAGGGCTCTCAGAAATCCCTGCAGGCTGGCACAGAGCAGGTGGTGGCCCCTGGGGGTGCACAGTGGGGTAGGGACTCCAGGACGTAGATGCTGTGATGAGGAAAGGAAGGCTCAGGGCTCTGGCTCCTCTCACCTGTGGTTTTGAGTCTTCTTTCAAGAGGTGTTTTGCCTTTAGATTTGATACTTGGGGAATCCTACAGCTGCCCCTCTGGGTCATTTTTATTTTTCCTTTCACCATTCTGTCATGGAGAGGTTAAAAAGTGCTGCCACACAGCCCTGGGGCTTTCAGTGCCGTATCCAAACTATGTCAGGCTCTCCCAGAGGATAGTTCTGGGGGCTGAGGGACCTCAAAGCTCCCATGGGAGAGGGGCAAGCTGGCCAGATAGACAATTCACAGTCTGGTGCTCCTTGCAGAGGTGTTTGGGATCCAGGAGCCTGTGTCTGGAAGGGTCCTGAGGACAGTTTCTGCAAATACTAATCTGCAAATACTTGTCTCAAAAATTAGGGAAGGTGCATTGAGTTGGGTGAATTAAGCTCCAGCAGGGCAGTCCAGGAGCAGCTCACTGTCCCAGTGGCAGGAGGTGCAGGCAGGAACCAGCCCTCTGCTCCCAGCCCTCGGTTCTGATGCTGCTGCTCCCACTCCCAACTTTCTGTTTCTGCAGTCGGCCACAGACATCGCTCAGATCCGCGAGCTGCAGACGCAGGTGGAGGATGTGAAGAAGGAAAAGCAGAGCCTGCAGGAGAAGGTAATTCCTGCAGGAGAAGGTAATTCCTGCAGGAGAAGGTAGTTCCTGCAGGAGAAGGTAATTTCTGCCCAGCCTGTGGCACCCTTGCTGAGGAGTGGGACCTCTTTAGGTTGGAGAAAGCGTTTCCTGACAGAGTTCTTGGGATTCACAGCCTGGCTTTTCCCTCCTCCCCTGCTGACCTACCAGGGCTGGGATGGGCTGACCCCGGGGCTGCCCTGGGGTGGGCACCAGCAGGGGCTGCACTCCCTTGCCTCTGTGGCTGTGCCAGCCCTCCTGGAGTGATGGATTTAATTTTAAACACATGAGTAATCCCATTAAGTTAAGTGCTTTATTGGAGCGTGGCTAAGCTGCCCAAGAATCAGAAGTGGGACTCGCTCCCTCCGAGGCAGAGCGGGTGGTGCTTTGGAGATAGGCCGGATAAAAGGAGACAAATTCCCATAGTTCTAGGTCAAATTCAAAATCTGAACCCGAGTTGTACCGGGATCACTAAAAGGGCAGTTTCCTTTGGAGATCTCGGTGTAAGAGCTGAGGAAACAGCTTGGTCCAGGCAGCTTTCCACAAAGACTGTGAATTTTTACGCCTGCTGTCCTCAAAGAGTCTGTGAGAAGAGGAAAGCAAAGGAGCCCCAGACACGTGTCCCTCGCCAGCAGCTTCTCCATTCAAAGCCACACATCGGTGTCAGGCCTGTGCTGTGTGGCTTTAACAGCAGGAAATTCTTTGGGAAGTGAGGGCAACGCTTGGCCATGGTGCCTGTCACCTCAGGGGCCAGGAGAGACCCCCAGTGCACATGAGGGACACGGGGAGAGTTCAGCAGAGGGGTTGGGGGGTATTGGGGGGGATGTGCTGACACAGCCCCTGCTCTCCCAGCTGCAGGCAGCTCAGGCCAGGGCGGCACAGCTGGAGCAGTGCCCGGCCGAGCGCTCCATCGTCAGCCGGCAGGAAGCCCGGATCCGGGACCTGGAGAGCCAGCTGGACTTCCAGGCCGTGCAGATGAAGCGCTTTGAGGTACCCCCTCCTCACCTGTGCTTGTGCCAGGCAAGCCTGGCAGTGCCAGCACCTCACCTGTGGGGGAAAGGAGCACCTGGGAAGGGCTGGCAGGGACAGGTGGGGCTGGGGCAGCCCAGACGGTTCATGGCGCTGCTGTTACCTCGCTGTGGGGGTTTCTGACTGCCAGCAGTGGCTCACAGAGAGCTTCCCAACACCTCACCAGGTGCTGGTGCTGCGCCTGCGAGACAGCATCATCCAGATGGGAGAGGAGCTGGAGAAGGCGGCCGAGTCGGAGGCACGGGAGAGGGAGAACACCAGGTACTACCAGAGGAGGATGGAGGAGATGAAGGCTGACATGGACGAGCTGGTGCAGAGGGAGCTGGAGTCCAGCCGCCGGCGCATGGAGCTGGTGAGGGGCTGCTGCTCCTGGGGTTTGGGTGGTCCCATGGCCACAGGGGGGTTGCTGCAGCTGGAGGTGACCCCTCATAACCCCTGGCTTGGTCTGAGGGCCCCAGAAAAGTAATTTTCTGTGTGTGTGCTCTGGGTCTGGGGATGGGCTGTTCCCCTGTGCAGGTACTCCCTGGGTCCTGGGCTGCTGCTCTGGGAGGGGCAAGGAATTGCTTTGCATCCCTTTGCAGCCTCAAACCATTGAACCAAAGCTGTCCTCAAGGACCCTCATATTCCTTTCCTCCATGGCTGGGCTGGGAGCCTGGGCAATCAGTCTGCTCTGTGGTTTTTTGTGGGAGGGAGGTCACTTTGCCTGCTCTGCTCACAGAAATGCAGTTCACCTCTGGATGTGGCACTTGGGGACACGCTTTAGTGCTAGGGTAACAGTGGGACTGGATAGTCCTAGAGGTATTTCCATCCTAGATGAATCTGTGATTCCAAGTTGCTCAGGTCATTCCTGCAGCTCCTCATGCTGGTTCTCTTAATGTCAGGCAGAACCACAGTGGGTGGGAAATGCCCTGGCCCTGCAGCAGCCCCTGAGTGCTGAGTGTGGGTGCCAGGGCTGGGTGTGCCAGGGCTCAGCCCAAGCACCAGATCCTCCTGGAGCTCCTGGCTTTGCCAAACCACCCCCCTGGCTGCAGCTCAGACAGTGCCAACCAGCAGCTGAACCCGCTCTGGGTGAGCAGAGCCCCAGCTGGGTTTGGAGAGCAGCAAAAATAGATTCACCTTCACTTTCCAGCCCTTTCCCAGTATCTCCTTTCATGTTCTTTCTTCCAGTAATCCAAGGGAAAGCCTCGCTCCCGGGCAGTAATTGAAAGATATTACAGTTCTGCTGGCAGCAGGGCTGAATTAGGAGCAGTTATTTTATCAATAATCTTTTAGTTAGCAATCAAGGAGATTTCAGGATTTATTCTGCCCCGAGGCTGCCAGCCTACCCGAGGGAGTGGTGTGAATGATTCCCAATCCTCTGCCCTGTGCCACAGTCAGGCTTTGTCCTTACTCTGCCAGGCTGAGCCCTGCGTGCTCCAGCTGCCGGGGCAGTGTCTCATGGGCACGGAATGAGGTCGGATCTCTGAGCCTCTGAGGCTCTGCAGAGCCATGAGATGGTGGACTGAGAGGCTCTGCTGAGGGGCCATGGGCATTCCAGGCTCCCTGATCCGGCTGCTTTCCCTGTGGGATTGAAGGAGCCACGGCTGTGGTTGCTGTGATATTGGGTGTTTGTTGCAGCTCTGCTGGAAGGGCAGTGTTTGCAACATGGGTGCTCTGGCTGTTGGGATAGGGGTGGGTTCTTTTCCCTGAATTTTTGGGTTTGTGGTTATATTTTTGGAAGCTTTCTGAATGTTTCATATGGGGATGTGAGCAACGGGTGAAGGAAGGTACTGGAACTTCTTGG
This sequence comes from Picathartes gymnocephalus, assembly GCA_013390045.1. Classification (NCBI taxonomy): domain Eukaryota; kingdom Metazoa; phylum Chordata; class Aves; order Passeriformes; family Picathartidae; genus Picathartes; species Picathartes gymnocephalus. The sequence continues at coordinate 753,269 of WEKY01022923.1, read as the reverse complement.
CACTCTTTTGTTCTCCCAAGTAAAGCGTGCAAGGAGGTCTGAAAGGGATTTTAGAGGCACCTTCCTCAAATAAGACACAAACCCCCATAAACAGCTGAACTTGTAAGGCAGAACTGAGGGGTTTGGGTTTCTCCAGATACCCAGATATTTGGGGTTCTCTGGCATCTGCAGGAGGAAGGAGTGGGTGGGCTCCCCCAGGCACACCTCCCCATCCTGGTGATTGCTCCATGGGAACTGGCTCCATGTGCACGGCCACAGCCAGGGAATGCTGCAACATTCCCGGGAGCAGAGGCATCCCCCAGGCTCTGTGTCCTCTTAAGAGCACTTAAATAAAACATGGAGCAGGGCTGTGATTGAGGAGCCCAGCTGAGCTTGTCGGGAGCCTGGTGGGGAGCATCAATAGTTAATAGAAAGCCACTTACGGCTCTGCTCCTGCTAAATCCCCCATCAATTATAAATCCAGTGTGAATTATTCACTTGACATTACTTAAGTCATGCTCTGCTCCTAACAAATTTTTAAAAAATTATTTAAATGCGCAGTGATGAGGTTGTGGACTTGCCACACACTGTGGAGGTTTAAGGGGGGTGTTGAAGGGAGAAATTTTGTGCACAGACTGGGTTAGAAATCCTGTCTTGTTTCAGAGCTGCTGCCTGTATATGTAGATATACATGGCATATATATGCAATATACAAAATAGAAGGTATTTTGTTCTCACACCTTATATTCATCAGTGGTGGAGGCACTGGAAAATCCCATGCCACCACCCCCTGAGCCAGGCTTGGGGCAGCTATTTCCATCATTCCCTCATTTCCCACCCAGTTTAGGGCAGTTGGGAGGCAGCCTTGTGCCAGTCAGCAGGGAATATCCAGTGAGGAGCAGGGATGAGAGTTGGCTGCCAGGCAGATGGCTCTGCCTTATGAATTTTGTAAGAAGGATGAGTTTTGAACATTTCCCAAGCATGTTTGGTAATGGCAGGGGTAGGACTTGGCCCTGCTGGACTCTTTCTGCTCTGGCTGCACATCCTGGGTTTCCTCCCTGGAGCTGGGACTCCTCTTCCAACAAAATCTGGATCCCAGCCTGCAGCAGCTTCTCGTTTCTCAGTTGCTGTGCTGACACCAAGAGTTTGACAGCCCAGCCCCAGCCCCCTGGTGTCCTCAGACCACGGCAGACACTGAGCCATGGCGAGGAGTGAGGGATGGATTTCCAGCTTGGAGTTAATCCTGGGCAGCTTAATCCCAACCCATTCCCTCTGTGTTCATTGTGTGTGCACTTATACTCGTGCTTGTCCCCTACGTGTGTCCCCTGGTGACAGCAGTGCAGGGAAGGAGGGAACAGGGGCTGGGAGTGATGGAGAAGGGCTGGGAGCAGGGATGTGGGACCACGAGGGGCTGTCATGGTGTCTGGGACAAGGCACCACCCGGGATTTCCCTCCTGAGGCTGCTCTTAGGGAAGGATGCTGCTGGCTGCTGGCTGAACTGCCTGGACAGCTTGGATTTCAAGCTTCTGGGAAGGGGTATCTGTGATGGGACTCTGGGATGAGAACTCTGGAATGGGGTCCAGCCATGGGCCCCTTGGGTCCCTCCTTCCTGGAGAGCCGTGTGCCCCCTGCATGGAATTTGCAGGGAAAAGCAGGGACTGATCCAGCTGGGATGAAGCCCTGGCTGCTCGAGGCACAACCCAAGGACTTTCTGGGTCTCCTCCTGCTCCTCTGTACCCAGCACAGCTCCACTGGCCCCCCCCACCCCGAGCACACCACGGGGGCTGGCAGGTGCTATCCTAAAATCAGGTTTCTTTAATGAAGCTGTGAAATTCATCAGCATAATAATTAACTAACTTTACAGAAAATTGAAGTACAGGTGTGAAGATACTCTTCACAAGTTTTTTTTTTTGTTTGTTTGGTTTTTGGTTTTTTTTGTGAGAGCCTCAGTGTAAATAACCTTTTTTCCCTCTGGTTCTTCTGCTGGCAGATCTTTGTGCCCCGGCCCCTCTATGGCCACGGAGTGTAACACAACACAGCCTGAACTCCAGGATTAGGGGTTTCTGCTCATTTGCAAACTTTAAAGCTTTTTTTTTTTATTATTTTGGTGCTTCCAAGGAACTTTGATAAGCAAAGTAGGAGCTGTTTGTGCCTCCAGCCGGGAGCGCCACGCTCCCACCCAGGCAAACGCTCAGGTCCCAGCAGGGTCCCAGCAAACCCTCTGATGTCTCCGCAGCTCTTGTCCCTATCCCTGCCTGCTCCTGGCTCTTCCCAGCTGCTCTTCCCTTCAAGAGCGAGTGTCTTTGAGGAAGTGTAACGACAATTATCATCAAAGGCAGCCGGTCCTTAGAGGTGAGGGTGCGTGATGGAGGAGCCAGGACTGAAAGTATGCGCTAATTAGGGCTGTTGTGATTCTGCTTTGCCATTAAAGGAGTAAATTCTTCAGGCATCCATCAGCGCTGGTGGCTGCTCACACACCAATTACACGGTGCTCGCCCCATCTCGCTCGAGCCTTCAAGTGTGCAAATTTTGCCACTTCAAACTTCCTGAAAACCCGCGAGTTAACGGCTTAATTAAAAATAATAATGACGGATGAATTCCGCAGGTGCGCGCTAAGTTATTAGAAGAAAAGTGATCCAAATTCGACTAATTAGATTACGCTTCACTTGACGCGAATGGGAGCCAGCAAAGGTGGTGCAGTCACAGCAGAACCACAAACAAAAATACTCCGCGGTGTCAGCCTGGGAATCCCTCGGAGTCCCCCGGATAATTTCACTGCTGCTTTTGTTTATTTCCTTTCAACTTGTCTTCAAATAATTCTGAGACAAAATTAGTTGGGGAAAAAGAAGCCTCTTAAGAAAAAGAAGGTTTAGAAATCCCCTTCCATGAGGGATGTGCAGAATCTCCTCCCTGGGAGCCCCTGGGCAAGGGCAGGAGTCCAGCTGAGAGCAGCTCCCTGTGGGTTTGCTGTGTGCCAGCTGTCACCGAGTGAGCTCCTGTCCCTTTGTCTTGGGGAAACCTTGAATCCAGGCTCCCTGTCAGCGGGAATCAACCTCAGCCTTCTAAAATGGTGGTTTCTGACCCAGCAACAGAGCCAGTCCTGCGCTCTGGGGCAATCTCTGTCCCAGCATGAATGGGAGAATCTGGTTTGGAAATGTATTCAGAACCAGGCAGAATATATATTTTATTTATTGATGATAAAATATACATCAGTCAGGGGTTCTGAGCTGGTCAGGCTGGTCCTGCTGTGCATGTTTGACTGGTTTGGTGGAAGTAGACAGAGATGGTCGTGCCAAGTGATATTTAACAGCAGAGGATGCTCCTTTCAGCCCCTGAGGTCCAGCCATGGTGCAGTTTGCCCAATAATATGAGTTTTCTCAACTGATACATTTTCCCCTTTATTTTTCCCCTTTTTCTGCTCAGAAGAAACAAAAAGCCAGCTCTACCCAGCATGAGGGTGTCAGTTCTCAGCCCAGGGACTGTGTGAAAAGAGAAATGCTTCTTGAATTTACATTTAGATAGAAATAATGTGTGTCAAAGGTGTCCAGCAGCTCTCTGGGTGCCAGGGGCCTGATGTTGGGACAGGCCTTGTCAGTTTGTGTTATGCAGACAGTATTTTTCCATCTGAAATTGAATCATATTGGCAAAATTACTCCTTTCCTTGAGACAATTGTAGGGTATGGAGAAAAACGTGAGGTGTCTCCGTAGATGAAATTTGGGACAGCTGGGATGTGAGGCTGAGCAGTGTCACCTCTATTTTCTGGCTCACATTCAAATTGCCCCTCGGGTGACCTGTGGGCAGGGGACCCCAGGGTCACCCACAGTCCCCAATGTCACCCCAGTGCCCTGCAGGTCCCAGGTGGAGCCCCAGCTCAGCAGCATCACCTGGGATGTTCCCTTTCCTCAGCATTCCCAGTGTCATGCAGAAGGTAGTGAGGTCGGGGGGGGACCCCATGAGCCAGGGGGCCCCTCCAGCCCCCAGGACACTCTGTTTGCTGCTCCCACAGCCATCCCAGGGGGTTTCTGTGTCTTGTGACCAGAGGAAGCAGGCTTGGGATGCTGCTTTGTGCCTCCCTGCCAATCCCTGCTAAAAACAGAGGAGTGGAATTAAACGCAGCCACTGAACTATATTTAATTTGTACCATATCCTGCAGCTGAGGAGCTGGGTCAATAGAGGCTCTTATCAGCCTGTGGAAGGACTCAGCTCTTTATCAGGCAGTGGTTCCACTCCTTGCTCCTGCAGTCCCAAATAGCTGAACACGGGGCACGTAGGCACCTGTAGCTTGGGGCTCTTTTCTCCTCTCAGGAGTTGAGTTTGTTCTGAGCCCGTGAGGACTGTGATGAAACACTTCCCCTGATAAAACAGCTCCTTTCCACCTTCTACCTGAGCCAGGAGGGAAGTGGAGGGCTTGGAAACACTGAGCTTCAGAAAACTTCTCAGCAGCACTGAGGTTTTCACCAATACAGGAGCCGCTGTGATACCGTGCGACCCAAACGGGGCTCTCTCTCTGCATGTTTTGATGGACTGAGATGCTCTTCCCCTGGGGCCCATGTGCCCGGTGATTCCAGGCCTTCCACTGTTCAATGTGACAGTGTGCCAGCTCCTGTGCTGTGGCCTGTCGCAGATCATCCCTCAGCTTGTCACCACCGCCATGGCGATTTCACAGCTGGCAGCTTCAGTCACTGTGGATCTGCTGCTCACTCCTCTCTGCCCTGTGATGGCTTAGGAACAGCAGGAAGGGTTCCTTCCCGGCTGGGGAATGCGATGAATATGGATGCAGGGCTGAGTTGGTGTCCTTGGTGTGCAAGGTGGGCGATGCTGGGCCCATGGAGCCGTGGGGATTGTGTCAGATTGTAAATCCTGGAATGGTTTGGGCTGCAGGGACCTCAAAGCTCATCCTGTCCCACCCTCTGCCATGGGCAGGGACATCTTTCACTATCTCTGGTTGCTCCGAGTCATGTCCAGCCTGGCCTGGGACACTTCCAGGGATCCAGGGACAGCCACAGCTTCTCTGGGCATCCTGTGCCAGGGCCTCCTCATGCTCACAGGGAAGAATTCCTTCTCCATACTCCATCTAGCCCTGTCCCAGCCATTCCCTGTATCCTGTGACTCCATGCCCTTATCCAAAATCCCTCTCCAGCTCTCGTGGAGCCCCTTTAGGCCCTGGCAGGTGCTGGAAGATGCAGTTTATATTTACAGCTGCCACAGGACGTGGTGCAGGTAACCAGCCCTGAGAGCACTGGGGTGAGATTGGGGGGTTTAGCAGTCACCCCACTCGCAGTTCAGACGCTCACCTGGTGTCCCCTGTGCAGGAGCAGCAGCTGGCAGAGCTGGCAGAGGTGAGGCAGGGGCTGCAGGCTGACCTGGGCACCTCCATCCGCCGCATCGCAGACCTGCAGGTGGCCCTGGAGGGGCTGCGTGACAGCGACGACAGTGATGCCGACAGGTGAGGAACGGGGGCTGGGGGGGCTCAGCTGCTCCGTGGGGGGCAAGAGGTAATAATGCTGGGCAATGCCAGGGTGGCTGTAGTTTCATGTCCTCATCCTCACGTGTTTGTGCTGCGTGCATGAGCAAAAAACTTGGTGTTAGTGGAAGGTTTCGTGAAAAAGTGTCACCCTTCAAATCGTCCTAAAGTGAGCGAAAAGGGTGGGAATAGCCCCATTTGTACAGCAGGTCCCTGCCAGCAGCTTGGTGGTGCCCCAGAGCTGACTTCATCGAGTGAAAATCCTGCTTTGATCATCCCCAGGAGCTGGAGGAGCCAGTGAAACTGGGTGATTGGGTAGAGGGTTTTACTGGGAAAAAAATGAGGAAAAAATTCCAGTGCATTTTTCAGATGTTATTTCTAAAGCCCTTCAATTTTCCCCTCTGCCACGCAGCTAAAGGGGCACTGTGAAAAATGGAGACAAAACAGATAAATGAGTTTAAAAAGAAAAAAAGCTGAGGTGTGCTTTGCCACCACTTGCTCTGTGTGGTGATTAAACCAGGGAAGGGCGAGATAGAAACCGTGAGCTCAGACACTCACTGCTTCCCAAAAAAAAGAGTGATTTCCAATGCAGCTGCTGCATCAGTGGAGGTGAGAAGTGCTTCCCGACGGTGCTGCCGGCAGGAGCAGCCCCGTGCCCGTGTGTTCTGCTCCCTCCTTTTGCCCTGGGGTCCCGCCTGCAGCCGGGGCTGACCCGAGCGCGGAGCAGGGAGGGGTCTCCAGCCCTGCTCCCTGTGGCTGTTTTGGGAGTGTTCCCCGGCTCAGCCCAACCCCTGCTCCGGCCACACCGGCTCTGCTGCAGTCGGTCTGGGAAGTTTTTTGCACCTCGTCAGGCGCCTGGTGGGTTTGGGGTCCCCACAAGCCATGGCTGAGCCTCTCCTGTGGTCCTTGCAGCGTGCGGACGGCGCGGGAGTCGCTGTGCTCCAGGAGAGACACGTGAGTGACACCGGGAGACGATTCCGCCAAAGGACGGAGCCCGTGCCTGCCTCTGCCACAGCTCATGGACCATGCACTGAGGGGTTATGGACCAGTGGCTGCTGCAGCTGCACGGGCAGGGCTCACACTGGCATCCAGATGTGCTGGTGTTGTGTGCCCCATGCCCATCGACCTGTTCCCTGGGAGCTCTGGCCCTTATCCCGAGGAATGCTCCCCTTCCTCAGGGCTCTACTTTGAGAGGTGAAGCTGATCTGTGGCTTTGAAGGAAAACTGAGATCCTTAAGGATTTAATCCGCTGCACCTGGTCTGGGGGCTCCTGCTGGGTGGGCTGGGGTAGCTCTGGCTCTGGGGGAGCCCAGGGGTGCACAGGGCTCTGTGGGATGCCCAGGGTCACACTGGCTCTGTCACTGCAGCTCCAACCCAGGCACAGCAGGCAGTGCAGGGTTTTCCCTTGAGGAAATAATGAATGGCAGCAGCAATGGTACAAGGACCAGGCTGCCTGGAAAGGTTTCTTTTATCTGTGCTGGTACCACAAAGCAGCCCGAGCAGAGCCCACCAGCCGGAGCTGCTGTGGTGGAGGTGTGAGGACTCCCTGCTCTGTGCCGTGTGTCACCATCACAGTGACCCGGGAGCCCTCCTGCCTGCACCTGCACAGCTGACAGGTCTTTCCTGTCCCCTCAGGGATGCCTGCTCCAGTGTTGGCTCCGTGCTCAGCCTGGAGCCCACGGAGAGCGTCAAGTCCTGGCCGAGTTCCTCCACGGGCTGGACGTCCCTGGCGAGTGCCAGCGTGGCCGGGAGCATTTCAGCACTGTCCGTGGGCAGCCGCAGCACTCAGAGCCTGAGGTAAGGGACCCCCAGCCCATCCTGGGTGTGTTGGGGGGTGCTGAGATGTGGGGGCTTCCTCTGGGCTCTTTTGGGACGTGCAGAGTGGAGCTCAGTGGGACCTGTGGTGTTTAAGGTCAAAACATCAAATCGAGGAAGGCAGTCACTGCCACGCCAGGATCAGTGAGACACCAGATGAAAGTCACTACATCAAAAACATGCTTCAAGCAGGAAAATATCCCTTGATGTATTCTCTGGAGATAATTTAAAGAGGCAATGCAGCCTGTTTGAGGATTTGTATGCCATATGCTCGCTGCTGAGGGAGAGGGATGCATTTTTACCGTTCTGATATCAAATATGTTAATTTTTGATGGTGATGCTGACGGGCTGGGAAAGAGCTGGAGAGGGGCCTGAGCACTTGCACAGCCCAAATGTCCCTGCTTGGCTCTGTGGGTGCCCAGGTGCCCATCCTGAATTGGTGCCCATCAGAGGGACTCCTCCAGTCCAGATAAAAACCCCATTTCCAGGTCACAGAGAAACTGGCTCTTTGTGTTTCATGTGTGGAACAATCACATGGGTTGAGTTTGGAAAAGCCCTGTGAATCAGGGTCTGGGGCTGCGTTGTGGAGGGAGGTAGTGAGGATGGAGGAGGGTTTCAGATCCCCCTTGGAGGTTTGTGAGGGCAGAGATGGAGTGGGGATGGAGCTTTGAGTCCTGGGGCAGGGAGCAGAGTGGGCTCCAGAGAGCATCATACCCCTTTAGGGAAGGTGGAAAAGGTGCCAACCATCCAAACTCAGGGTGGGCAGGGCTGGCCGTGCCCCTGCTTGCAGCACCTGTGATCTGGGGCCTCCTCACCCTGCTGGATGGTCTCTTAGGACCTGCATCACTGTTTTTCTGATTTTTCTGCCCATAACCAGGGCAGGTGCCAGGCTGAGGCTGGGCACAGCTCACTACAGCTCCCACCTGCTCCCTGCTCGTGTTCAGGTGTGTAGGTAGATGCTCCAAGGTGCTGGAATTTGTCAGGATTGTGGAGCACAGTTCCACTGCAGACGTTAGTATTAATCTCCCTGCTCCAATTCTGGTGAGCTCTGTCCCCACGGCCCCCACTTGCCTCGTACAGGAGAATCACTGTTGTCAGAACTGGTGTTCTGAAGAGCGATTCCCCATCAGGAAACACCCTGGGTGAGCTGGAGCAGTCTGGGGAGGTACAAGGCAGAGTTTAAGAGCAGTCAGGCAGGGCAGAGACCTGTGGGGAGATCACAGAATCCTGAAATGGTTTGGGTTGGAAGGGACCTTAAAGATCATCTAATTCCAGCTCCCTTCCATGGGCAGGGACACCTTCCATGGACCAGTGATGAGTGGGAGCCCTCAGAGCAGTTGGCTGAGCTCACTGGGACTCTGCACAATAAGTAAAGTCCTTCCTAAGAAGGCTTTGGTCCAAATGACCCAACCCTGATCATTAATGAATGACAGAAAAACAGGCATTGTGGCTAATATATTATTTCTGAGCTGAAGCCTCTTGGATTTATAGTAAAAGACATGCAGGCTTTCAGGTTGGACATCAGGAGGAATTTCCTCATGGAAAGGGTGGCCAGGCATTGGAAGGGGCTGCCTGGGGAGGTTTGGAGTCCCCATCCCTGGAGGTGTCCAAGGAGGGTGGCACTCAGTGCTCTGGGCTGGGGACAAGGTGGGGATTGGTCACAGCTTGGACTCGATGGTCTGGGGGTCTTTTCCAACCTCAATGATCCTGGGATTCTGGAGTCTGCTGGGCAGCCTGTGGCCTTTGTGAAAAGTGAATTGTCCTGGCCACAGTGTGACCATCACCCTCCATCCCGGGGCTTGGGAAGGGGCAAATTGCAAATGCTGGTGTGGGAGCTGCGTTTGGCTGCAGCTCATCTCAGATGGAAATAGAGCGAGGAGGGGATGAAATGCAAACAAACAGGAGACGAGACTGGAGGTAATGAAAATGAGATCAGGGAAACGAGCTCTTCCTTATTAAGATTCCTTTGTCTTACACAAGCACCCAGTAATGAAAAACGAGTCTTGCTCCTGTTGCCTGCTCGGCACCACATCTGGGGTGTTTGCTGAACAAACAGCTGCCAAGAGCCAGAGGAGGGCAAGGAGCTCTTATCACCTGTGTGCTTACAGGAGGGAGAGCTTTGATTAACGTTTTCTTTAATTCTCTGCTGTTTAAATACCTGTACAAAACGCTGGCCAGCAGAGGTAAGCCTCCATAAATATGACACAGCACAGGGTTGGAATAATTTTTTTTTTTTTTTTTTTTAATAAAGAAGCCTATTTAAAAGTTTATGTATTTATTCTACCCCTTTCCAGTCAGGTCAGGGTTGTGCTGTGATAGTGGGGTTATCCAGAAGGTGCAGTCAGGGAGTGGATCCACAGCCTGGGATCTGCCTCTCCATCCTGTATCCCGCAGGGTTGTGGCATCCACAGCCCTGGCATCACCCCAGGATCACCCTGGCAGCAATTCCCCTCCCACCTTAGTTCCCAAAACCAAGAGCCCTGGTCCCAAGGCTGCTGGGGATCCAACACATTTATTTTTAACCATGATTGTGTCAAAAGCAAATCATTACATGGGAAACTGGGAGTTCTTGTGTAGATGGTGGTGTGACAAGAAAATCCTCATCTGACAGAAATGAGGCCAATGTCTCTCTTCCCTCCCTGAAATGGAGCTGTCTTGGCTTTATTTATGAGCTCCCAGGAAAAGCATCCCAGCTACACTTTCAGCCCTGGTCATGTGTTGCAAAGCATGTGTGGATTTTATTGTATAAATGATTTCAACTGGTATAATTGTAATCATGCTAATTGCTATGTAATCTTCACTAATTATTGTTGTATGTCATTTGGTTTGGTGTGAATGGCAGATTGCAGAGCTCCGTTGGCTCCCAGGCACCTCGTGGGCTTGGCATCTTTTGCCTTTTAATGGGAAAATCATCTTCCCTGAGGATGATGGAGGAGCAGGGCTCTGCTCAGGGCTGAAGGGGCTCATGGTCCTTTCTCCTATGGCATCGCCTTCTTTTGGGGCTGCCTGAGACTTCCTGGGGTCATTCCCAGCCCTGGGAATTCGTGCTGGCACATCAGCCGTTTGCCAGGGATTTATGGATGAGCAGAGCATGCTGCAAGATGAGGTGTGACCATCTCACTCTTGTGTCCTGCCGTGTGGGGAGGATGAGGATGAGGAAGACTAGCCCTGATTTTGGAGGGGATTTTTGGTAGCCTTAAAGGTACAGTTAGAGAAACAAATCATGGAATGGTTGGGGTGGGAAGGAACCTTCAAAACCATCCAGTTCCACCCCTTGCCATGGGCAGGGACACCTTCCACTATCCCAGGTTGCTCTGAGCTCTGTCCAACCTGGCCTTGGACATTTCCAGAGATGGGGCAGACACAGCTTCTCTGGGCAGTCTGTGCCAAGGCCTCACCACCCTCACAGGGAAGGATTCCTTCCCAATATCCCATCTAACCCTGCCCCCTGGCACTTTAATGGGTGCAGAAAATGGGAACTGTGGGGAGAGACAAGGATGGATGGAGCAGTCTTGGCCTTTCCCTGGAAACCAGGGCATGGAGAGTGTGAGGTCCCTGCTTGGACTCTGGGGCTGTGTGGCCCTTGCCAGCCATGGAAGCTGGAACAATCCCACCTTTGCAGTTTTCACTCCATTTCAGACTCCAAAGATTTTCATAAAAGGAGTACCTGTCCGTCACTGTGAACAGGACAATAAGTACGGTGTGTTCAGTCCTTGTTCACAGCCAATTAGTGGTTCTCACCTCTCCACTCACTTTTATCTCAGCCTTAAAACCCAAATAAAAACACTGATGCTGGTGTTTAATTTATGAAAGCCATTCATGCAGCACACAGGTTACAATATTATTTGGAAACGTGCAGAGTGAATGGAGCAATTTCTGTACAGAACCTCACTGAAGGATTACACCAGCCATTGAAGTAAGATGCAATTTAGGATCCTAAAATCTAGCATTATTGAAATGTCTCAAACGATTAATCAGCTGCGGTGCTTCAGCAGCATCAGCACAGGATGGCCCTGAAGGGTGCAGTGATTCAAGGGGATGAAATCTCCCTGGTTAATTCCTTTTGTATAGAATAATTAAATTATTTAGGCTGGTTTAATGAGCAGGGAAAGGTGGTGGGTACCAGGACAGGTGGACACCTCTGTGTCCTGGGCTGTGCTGGCAGGCACCGAGAAGCTGGAGCTTCTCCATTGCCCCTTCCCTTCTGCAATCAAGCATTTCCCAGCTCTGGAGTTAGCCTTCAGCCCACCTCAGCATGTAAATTACTTCACAGGTCAGCAGAGCCTGCTCCAAGCGTCCCGTGCGGTGCCGGGATTATCCGCTCCCACCCCATTCCCATGGCAACTGCAGCATTCCCTGGGCAGGAAGCTTCACTATGGCCATGAGCAACTTGAGCGCTGCTCCCTCCCAGAGATGGATTTGTTGTTTGGGTTCTGCTGCTTTGCTCTGCCCTGGGCCTGGGTTCCCTCGGCTGAGCACTGATGGGGTACTTGGGAGTGGGGACACTGTCAGCAAGCAAATGTAGATGCTTGGAGGGCGTCATAAAGTGTCCCATCAGGGGCTTAGTGACGTGAGTGACCCCAAACCCACAGGTCACTGCAATCCCCCCATCTCTGTGCATCAGCTGCATGAGGACAGGGACAGCCTGGGTGCTTTGGGCTCCTGGTGTGGATCCTCAGGGCTGAGCAGAGGTGGCTCCCATGTGGTTCCTGCACCAGCCCTTATCCAGAATGTGGCCCTGTCTGGCCATACCCCCTCAGTCTGCAGCCCCTGCCCAGGTGTTGCAGGGCTCCTGCAGTTCAGAACTGTTTGAGCAGCAGCCTGGGTGAAACATGCTCAGCAATAACATTGAGATGCGTCCGGGGTGCTCTGCGAGCTGGTTTCATAAAATTTTAGTGAATAATCTTTGGCTTTGACAGAAATAAAATAAATCCTACATATTGCTGTAATCTGTCAAGAAAAAGGATATTTGGAGATAAAGTGTTGGCTTGGCAGAGCTGAAGCTGGTCACACCACACGCTCTACATGAGGAATTATCCGGGCTGGCTGACCTGGGCTTATTTAAGATAAAATCCTTTGGCATTGCCCAACTGCTGGACGCAGCAGTGAGTTTATCCTGAGACTCCCATGCCAGTGCCGGCTTTTCACTGCTCAGCCTTGTCCTTGCTGAATGATATCCTGGCCACTGGGAATCCCACAGTCTAAACTAACACCGACTTCTGTTATTCAGGGTGAGCAGAGACACCAAGGACACCGCTCTGAACCGGCCGCTGTCCTCCTGGAGCGCTGCCCGGCCCGGCGAGGCTGCAGATCCGGGGAGGACGGCGAGTCCCCTGCTGGGGGCCAGAAGACGGGAATATGGGAAACCTCTGGCAGAAGAAGAGGAGCTGGAGAGCCCGAAAAAGCCCGTGGATAGGATAGGAGAGACGTCCCCATCGGTGCTGCGGCGGGGCGGCTCCCCGGCTCCGGACGGCAGATTCCCCAGCGCCGTGTCTCCGCCGGTACCCAGCAGGAGAAGGCTCTCGGTGGCCTCGGGGTCTGTCTCGGTGGCCTCGGGGTCTGTCTCGGTGGCCTCGGGGCCGGTACCCAGCTCGGCCGCCCTCTCCGAGTACGTGGAGGAGCTGCGGCGGCAGCGGGGAGCGGAGCGGGAGCTGGTGCTGCCGGCGCTGGGGGACACCTCTGCCCTCCCCATTTACCGCACCACCGGCGCTGCGGCCCTGCGCCGCTGCAGGGCGGTCCCAGCGGTCGAGGAGCCCCCGGGGAGGCTGCAGGGGGATCAGGCAGGGGAAGGGGAGGCAGCAGATGCCAGCCTCACCCGCTCCTCCAGCCTGCGGAGCATGGCCTCGGAGCCCGCCGAGCCCCCGCGTTCCCCAGCGCTGAAAAGGGCATCGAAATTCGGCTCCTACGACTCCCTCCTGCCAGCCCTCGACAGCTCCGGCCGCCGGCCCAGCTCCCCGGCTGCTGGGATGGAGCTGCTGGGTGTGCCGCGGCTGAGCTCCTGGAGGAGCTGCCTGGAGCCGTCGCTGGAGGACGTGGAGCCGGGGAAGGAGCCTGAGGGATTTCTGAGCTCCCTGTCCGGCCATGGGCTGGGTGAGGAGAAGGGGAGTGACCCCTTCAGCTGGAGAATACCCACCCTCAACTACGAGAGGAGAACCAAGGTTGACTTCGATGATTTCCTGCCAGCCATCCGCAAGTCCCGCTCCACCAGCAGCTTGGCCAGACCCCGCCGGGACAGAAGGGACGGCCAGCGGCCCCTCACCGTGCGCTTCGAGGATGAGGCCATAGCGGGCAGTCTGGAGTCCTCTGAGGGCACGGCCAAGGGCAGCCCGGCCCCGCGGGAAGAGCCCGGGGACCTCTCTGACTCCTCCTCATCCTCCGGCTCCCACCTCTCCTCCCGGAGCGCTGACAGCATCAAGCGCCGGCCGCAGCCCCCGAGAGGGGCCGGGGAGGGCTCCAGCGGCAGAGACGGCACCCAGGGCAGCAGGCTGAGCCGCCGAGCCGAGGCCGAGGGGAAGGAGGACGATGTCAGCAGCATCATGAAGAAGTACCTGGGCAAAGACTGAGGTAACCATGCTGAGCCACTGGTGGCTCAGAGCTGTGGGGGCACGTTTGGGGTGCTGGCCCTGACCTGCTGTCCCTCAGTGCCTGTGCTGATGACCCGGCAGTGTGTGGGGACAGGGTACTTGAGGACAGCAGGAGTCCCCGTGCTGCTCCTGGCATGTTAGAACATTCCAGGGCTGCCAGGTGTCCCTCGGGGTGTGTGGCACTGGGACTGCCCGCCCCCCTTCCCCCTGCCTTTGCACCTTTGGAGCTGCAGTGGGGACACTGCTGGTGCCAGGGACAGCCCCAGAGCCATCCACAGCACCAGCTCAGCATTCACTGGGGTTTCCCAAAAATAGCATCCCCCGGCTCCCACCCCAGCACCCAGCAGACATAGCTCCCCAAGGTCCTTGAGTGCTCCCTCCTTAGGGGCCCAAGTTTCTTTTGGTGATTAGAAATAAGCTCAGGTTGGATGCTGGGGGTTCTCTCTGTGGAGGACTGGGTTCTGACCTGGCCGGGGTTCTGACCTGGCCCAGACATCTGTCCCCCAGCCATCAACAGCTTTCTACACCCACTTGGATGCCATGTCTGGATTGCAACTGACACTTGGAGAATTAGGATTTATTGCTGCAGTCCATGTTTGAAAGCAGAGCCCCTAATGAATGCACCACAACTGTAATTAAGTGTTTAAAATAGATTAGAAAAACATTTTGTAAAACCACTGCCTTTAGAGTAACTTACTGGATGTCAAGCTGTGACCAAATTGACTAAGCCAACACACGAAGGGAGCGCGTGTTAATAAAACATTTCTTTCCAGGAAGCAAATTTGCATAATGTAACGTCCCACTTTCTGCAGGATTCGTTTCGATCAAGTGCAGCAGGCGGCCCCGACCTGCAGTGACGAGGAGCCACGTTGGGCACACGGCTTCCCTGCTCCTGGCAGAACCACCTCACGTGAGCAGAGACTGCAAATGGCTCCACGAAAGCCTTGGGATGGCTCTACAAACTTTTTTAAGCTTGGACATACCGTGGTTTCCTTATGCTCCTGCCCCGTTTCCCAGCACCACAACTTTGCTCAGGGCCAGCTGGGCACTTTCCTGTTCTCCTGCAGTCGTTTTGACTTGGGAGTTGGTGCTTTAATTAAAACCCAGCGGCTGCCACAGATGCTGAGGACATGCCATGGTCAGGGAAAGGCCACGCTGAGAGGAGCTGGAGGGACACCAATCCCCCCTCCTTTGTAAGCCAGAGCTGCAGCCCATGTGTCTCATCCCACATTGCACTTCTCAAAAATCAGCTGATCTTTGAGAAGGCTCTTGGGTCTCAGTGTGACACCCAGCAACAGTGGGGGTCTGAAGTGTTTATAATTCCATAGGTGTTTGAAGATGGATCCATCAGTGCTTCCATGGCTCCAGCCTCTGGGGGGACATCTGGGCACGTCCCAGTGGCATGCAAGGCACATGGTGTGGGGGCAATGGGGGGCTCTGTTTAATGTCTGCTTGGTTTTTACCAATAAAATATTTGCTTCTTTGACACACAGGTCCCTTCTTGTTATTCCTTTCCCCACAGTGGGAGCAGGTCCGTGGAAGTGGTGCAGTGCAGAGTCAAGCCTGTCCTTCCATATGCACAAAAATCTCTTTTCTCACCCTTCTTTCTTAGAAGAGATCCAAACTTATTCCTTGATCAGAGGTTTGGGGCAAAAGGATATCTGTTCTCTCCATCAGGGATTTCCAAATCGTTTTCTTGGCTGGGAAATTTACACCAATTTGCACAACCTCCCGGGACCCCCCGGACAGCCACGGGGCAATGGCAGCTTGAAAGGCCAATTGGGCACTGTTCAGCATTTTGTTTTGCCTGTTGGATCCTTCACCTTCACTTCTAATTTAGAGCAAAGCCTTGCAGCAAGCAGCATTTCCCTTGTCAGCGATGGACGAGGAGCCTGGGGAGGAGGACTCACATCAGCACTTTGCTCGGCCGCCTGTCAGCAATTCCTGGCGGTTTCTTGGTCCCGGCGGCTCCACAGGACCAGCAGCCCTGGCAGGAGGCAGCTCTGCTCAGGGTGACATTCCCTGTGTACCTCCCACGTGTGCCTTTCACCATGTGTGCCTCATGCAAGAAGGCAGCAAATGAAGAAATTGCCTCTACTTAGTTTAAAATTGGTCTTTCCTAATGATTCTGCCATTTCACAGAGAAAAAAGCAAGTGCTTCTCTCTTTGCAGTGAGTATTGCTTCCCAGAGGGATTTCATAGAACCAGGGAATCACAGAAGGGTTGGGGTGGGAAGGGACCTTAAAAATCATCCAGTTCCTCCCTCTGCCATGGGCAGGGACACCTTCCACTATCCCACGTTCCTCCAAGCCCCAATGTCCAGCCTGCCCTTGGGCACTTCCAGGGATCCAGGGGCAGCCACAGCTTCTCTGGGCACCCTGTGCCAGGCCCCCACCACCCTCCCAGGGAAGGATTCCCTCTCAATATACCACCTATCCCTGCCCTCTGGCAGTGGGAAGCCATTCCCCCTTGTCCTGTCCCTCCATCCCTTGTCCCCAGTCCGTCTCCAGCTCTCCTGGAGCCCCTTTAGGCCCTGGAAGGGGCTCCAAGTCCTCCCTGGAGCCTTCTCTTCACCAGTGGGCACCCCCGGCTCTCCCAGCCTGGCTCCATGGCAGAGGGGCTCCAGCCCTTGGGACCCCGGCCTGCCCAGAGCCGACTGGTGGCACCTGAGGGGAGGGACACCCAGGACCAGGAATCCAGTGCTGCCCTGCCTTCGGCCTCTGAAATCTGACCTACAACCACCGCCGGCTGAGGGGTTGCTTTGCAGCTCGTTTTTAATCTAATCTCCAAACGTGACATAAACTGCTCATTATTTGTGGCCGTAGCAAAATGATTCCTTTGACACAAAGCCTTTGATTTGGAATTACTACAGCATCGGGTTTGCTGGAAATTAAGCTGTTCCTATTTGAACTTGCAGGAGAAAAGCAGATTTGTGTGTAATACGCTGACTTCTTTCTTTTCTTTTTGCTTTGCAGGACACAAAGGAAATTGCTCTGTCACTTGGAATGGCTGTGCACATCCTTTAATGACAAACCAGGATAAAACGATGCTTGGCCCGGAGCGTTTCAGGCTGTGTCCAGAGAATTGCTTGTCCTTGGAGCAGCCAGAGAGCAAAGCTCATGGATGGTGAGACCGAGCCATCCATCAGCGCTGGCTGGCAGAAAATATGGTGTGTGCACAGCACAGGAGGGAAAGCTCCTGTTCCCTGCTCCCCCCGGCATGCTCAGGAGACACAAAACCGATGGCTGAGCCAGCCAGGAGCAGCGCCAAGGCCATTTATAGCCTGGAGTGGGAGGACAGGAGTTATTCCCTTTGCCCCTGTGTTTTAGCACATTCACCTGCTTTCAGCACAAGAGCTTTGCCCTGTGCTGCTGGCAGGGATGGAGCCCACGGGGCAGGAAGTGTGGAGGCTCCATGTCACCCTTGGAGAAGGGAAGGTGCTGCCTGCCAGTCGGGATCCTTCACCCAAGCGCACCTTGGAGCCGGGATCAGCAGGAATGTGAGGGTAACGCCCCTGTGCCCACAGCAGCCATCCCTCCCTCTCCAGGAAGGGCAGACCCTGGCACAGGGAAATGTCTCCACATCAAATGCAAAAGTACGAAGAAACGAGGCTGCCAAGTCTCTGATTAGCATAATTAAAGCGTGCTCTTTTCTTCCACTGGCTGTGCCTGTGGAAAGCCTTCCTCAGAGGAGTGATCTCTGTAAGAGCTCCTTCTTTGCATGATGCCCATCACTCAGGATCAAGTGCCCAGAGCCATCCTGCAGCACTCCTGAAGCCGGGACCGGCTGCTATCCTGCTGGCAGAGCTTCCTTTGGCTCATCACATCCGTCTCTCATGGAGAATCAGTGGCAGTGTGGGTGAGCTGGGCAGGCTCAGGTGCAATTCCCAATCCCTGCTGAAGTGGGTACCAGTTTTTGGAGACCTCCCTGGTCTCCCTGTCACCCCCCTGAACCACGGCACCTTTGCGGGAGCTGAGCGTCAAGGAGATCATAGAATTCCTGAGTTGGAAGGGACCCACGGGGATCATCAATCCAACTCCTAGTGCTACTCCAGACCACCCCAAGTATCCAACCATATACTTGAGGTGCTCTGTGGCCTCCTCCAGTGCTCTCAGAGCAATCAGGGAATTCCATTTAGTGCACTTCCAAATGATTATCTGGGTCTGTGAGCCTCTTTACTGACAAATTATCTGCTTTCCCCAGCATCTATACCTGTGAACTCTTGACTTTGACTCCTAGCTCTGCTCAGGGGCATGGGAAACACCCAGGGCTGCACATCCTCACCTGGTAGAGCAGCCAGGGTTGTCCTGATGGGCTGGTGGCTCCGGCAGCAGGATGGGGACATGGGACCCCCACCTCTCCTGCACCGTGTTCAGCTCTGCCCGCGCTGGCAGGATTCAATTTCACAGCACTTGGATGCAGGGAGTCAATTCCCAACTGCTGCCATGCACGGAGCCTCTCTGCCTTTAAATTTGTCCCTTCCAAAAGGGAGATGGAATTGAAATTATTCTTCCTTGGGGCGGCTCAGCAGGCATGGCAGCCTCCCCCTGCCCTGCTCACTGTTTGCTGTTGTGGCTGGGCTCCGGCCGTGGCCAAGCCCACCCCCAGCACAGAGACTTCCAGCTGGGTTTGGAATGGGGAAATGGGTGTGTGAGGAGATGAGCCAAGTCTTTGGCACGGCAGGGATGGATGGAAAATGAAAATGGACTGGATTTGCCGAAGCAGGGCTGCCTTGGCCACCCGTCATCCCTGTGTGGATGGAGAGCAGGAACTGTGCCCCTGTGCTGTGCAGGATCACTGAGAGTGACCCTAAATCCCCTGTCCCCATCAAAATCAGGATCTGACCCCTGCCCAGGGTGTCCCCCCACCGCCCATCGCCCATCCCAGCGTGGGGCCTGTGGGCAGGATGTGCTCCCTGCCCAGCTCCTGCCTTTACCCCTCGCTCGGGGCCATCTGTCAGGCTGGGGCTCGGTTTTATCAGGCTGAGCTTTATCCTCATTGAAGTCCCGCTGCGATTCCTGCCTCGGTGCCAGCCAGCCCACACCCTCCTGCCGCGCCGGTGACAGGGGCGTGCTGCGCTCCAGAGAGGCTCCCGGCAATCCCGGCTGAGCCCGGAGCATCCCGGATCATCTGGGGAATATCAACTGCCCCACATGCACACGTGCCAGCGCCTCACGCTCTCCCAGGGGAAAAAAATTCCTGAAGTCGGGACAGGGAGTCAGAGGAAGGAGCCAGAGTCTCTGGGCTGAGGCTCTGCTGGGCTCGGTTTAGGCTGACACTGATCCCGCTGCTCCGGGGAGCTGGAAAAGCTGAGATCCAGATGGCAAAGTGGGATGTGGTGGGGCTGTTCAGTGACCTCCCCAAGGCTGGGATCTGCCTGGGAGCAGTAGGGACAGAGCTGGCTCCAGACCACTGAGTGTCCCTGGGTGGCTCCTGGTCTCTCTCAACTCAAAAGGTCCAGAATATGCATTATATATATATAAAAAAATATATTATTTGTCATATATTTCTAATATTGTATATTTTGCATATATATTATAAAGAAACTATTAGATATAAATATATGTTAGATACCTATTATATATTCCTACATCATATACATTGATACATTTATAATTGCATTTTCTACCGTACATTATATAATACATTCTATATTATATATTATATATTCTGTGTTCTGTGCTCCATATTCTGTATTCTGCATTTTACTGATGTATTCAATATATATAGACGAGCTAGCTATGTCATCCAATGACTGATACAGTAGGGGAAAACCACTATAATTATCCTCATTCTATTTTCCACTTTCACTAAATGTACATTTGAGCTGCTATAATGGCTATAATTATTTTTTGGTTGTTATTTTGGAGTGCAGGCCCACACAGGCCTTTCCCACCTGTATCCAAGAGATCACTTTTACCACACACCCACAGAAGGCCACCCTGGCCATTAAGGGAAATTGCTGCCAAATGAACTTAATACAGATTAGATTTTGCTGGACAGCCAGTGAACATTCCCAGTAATTTGGACTGTGCTAAATAATTTATAAGAGAGGACTGAGGGCAGGAGATGGGTCCTCATTTACTCCCCCGGGTGATGAAGAGGGAGCGGCGCCACTGCTGGGCATAAACCTCCACACATTGGCCATGACTTTGGGGGAAAAATGTTGTTTTTCCCTCAACTCCCAGTCAAGCTGCTCTTTCTGAGTGATGAATTTCTCTGAATTGAAGTCCTGAAAGAACAGCGAGAGCTTAATTACAGTGCAAGGTCTTTGTGCTCGTGCGGCACATTGCAAACCAGCTGGGGACAGAGCTCCGGCAGCAGGAACCCTCCCAGAGCCCCGTGCTGGCACCGGGGTCCTTGGAGCAGAGGGAGGTTTTTAAAGGGAATAAAACCCACCCAGCAGAAGCAAATCCTGGGTCTGAGGCTCATTTGCATTCCCGTTGCAGAGCTCCGGGCTGGCACTGACTCCAACCCACCCAGGCATCACCTACAGCAAAAATCCCAAACTGGGGCAAACTGGTGCTGCTGAAAATGGTTTTCCTAAGGAATATTCATGTTTTTCATCTGCTGGATGGAGCAGCCAGGGCACCGTGGCTGTGCCTTGGGAGAAGGGCTCCTCGGAACCGGCTGTGACCCTGAGCTTGTCAGGCTGCTGCCGCTTTTTTGCTGATGTGTCAGAAATTATTGCTCAAGGTCTCAGGGGTTTTAAGACAAAGGTTTGGTACCTGTCCATTTTAATTACCCTCCAACAGCACAGCCTTTGTCAGCTGCCATCCTGAAGGATAAAGCCATCCTGCTTTGCCAGAGTTTCCCAGCAGTTGTGGGTGAGATTTCACAGGGATTTTGTCTGCCTGGTGCTGTACAAACACACCCAGGAGAGGTGCCAGGGAGGGGGAGCAGGGTTTGGTGCTGGGGCGCCCTGCGCGGGCACCGGAACCAGCACCAGGATGTGGCAGCTCAGCCAAGCACGAGGAGCGTGGGCAGGGATCCAGGGAAACAGGACTCTGCTGGAAACGTGAACATGTGCTTTCTGGAAAGTGCCAAGAAAGCAACATTTGGAGGTTAAGAAATGGCAGAAAACAGACAGATTTTTCCATGCGAAATTCGGAGAAACGACAACTGCGAGTTTGGCGGAGCGCAAGCTGTGCAGTTTGGGTGATTAATTCATTAATATTTGCAGGGGGCTCTGGGCTCCTCAGATGAAAGGTGTCAGTGGCTGAGGACAACGCAGGAGGGATGGGGTGCAGGAAGGGGAGCGTGGGCTCTGACACAAGCCCTGTTTGCCTCTGTGGGTGGTGGGATGGGCTGGAGGTGCAAACCAGGTGTGTGAGGGGGGCACGCCCAAGGCACACCTGGAGGGCTCCATGCTCAGATCCCTGACCCCAGCTGGAGCACTGTGGCAATGCCTGCTCCCCTGTCCCAGCTCTGCACCCCCCAATATCTTAGCACTGTGGTTTTGAGGCGAAAACACCCTGCAGATTAAATTATTTATTCCTATGAAATGTGCTTACAACTGCAGAAAGAATTCACTTAATTGAGAGTGCAGCCAGCGTTTAAATAAAACTATAAAAGGGTGAAACGTGCATAAACAGAAGAAAAGTGTTTAATCTCGGCACAATCACTTGATGTTCGTGAGAGCATTTAGCTTCCAATATAGCAAAGCAAATAATACTGAGATCCCACGAGCAAGAGAGGTATTTTTATCCTTTTGCACAAGCCCCGGGTTTAAATCTGACATTATAATTGTGAATTATGGTAGTCCATTACCATAGCTACAGGAGGCTCTGACCAGCCAGGGGATCACGTTACTAATGGCTGTCACAGGTTGGCTGTGGTGACAGCAATCCCTTGGGACTGCCATGCCCTAGGTGACACCGCTGGAGGTGGCATTGGAGCAAGTGGCACCTCGGGCACACCATGGGTATGGGGTCAGTGTGGCCAACTTGTGTTGAAGCCACTCCTGCCTGTGCTCTAGAGCTGGGACCAGAACCCTCCTGTCACTGGATATGGGACCAGCACCCTCCTGGGCTTTCCTGGAGGTGCTGGGTGAGGGCTGAGGTCTCTGAGCCCCATACTGGTCCCCATATCCTCACACCAGTTACAACAGGCAGCACAGCCTCCATTCGGTCTTGTTAATAGGTGGGAGCAGCTTGTCCGGGATTTGGGATTTGGGATTGCACAGAGTCCATTGGATCTGCTCTGACTGCAGCACTCTGACACTTCTGCAAAACCAGCAGGAGCCCCTTCCCCATCCCTTCCTGTGCTGAGCATCCTCCCAGCAGCGCCAGGTATGTGGCAGGGAGATGGGGAACCTCTCAAATCTGGGATTCAAACTCTCTGCTCGCAGCCTGCTCTCCGAGAAGAGCATTTATGTGGCGTACTGTAACCAAGGAGACTGGAAACTCAGGGAATGGCCAGTCCCGCTTATCAGGAGCTTTTCTTCATCTCTGCTGGCGCACAGGATTGTGCTTGGTTTAACAAAGAGGTTGAAACTGCCTTGTCCTTTGCAGGGAGCGACAATTCTTCACCAGGCACTGACGTCGCAGCTGGCATCTGCCGATAGGAAAAGATGGACAGCTTAGGGATCAGTGCAGCCAGCGGCCGGAATTCTCTGCACTCCTCCAGGCATCAAACTTCCATCCCAATGGCAGGAATGACCTGGCAGTTCCCAGGCCCCAGCATTGCAGCAAGGAAGGCTGCTCATGCCAGCTGGGGTGGGGATTTGGGGGGGCTGCATCCACAGGGACCCCCGGGCTGTGGCCAGAAGACACGGAGATAGAGAGCCCTGGGAAAATCCCAGGGGATGCTGCACTGCGGACTCTGTGGCCCCCAGCAAGGTGCTGCTCCTTCCATCTGTGGGACAGAGCATTAATATATTCCTGCCTATCTCAGAGTCTGCTCCTGGGGAGGAAAGCCATTATTTAAACATTAATTCCTTGTGTGGGCTCTCCTGCAATAAAGCGGGAGTGCGGAGGTGTTGAAGGAATTACGTTTTTATTTAATCACGGAGTAATTACAGGACCAGAGCTCTACAGAGCGGCTGTGATTGACTTCCCAGCTCAGCCTCAGCTCACAGGAGGGGCCAAACTGTCTGACACCAAACACACAGGGACAACCCCACCTCAGGCACGGCCACTGCAATGGTACAACTGCTGGAAGCCTGTCGGTGTGCCATAGAAATGTAACTAGATACATTTAAATATATATATATGTGCATATATTGATAGTGTCCTGCAAGGAGAGCCCCAGCTCAGACAGGGTTCTGCTTCCAGGGTGGTTTTGCACTGGGGACTTGCAGCTCCATGACCCAGAGCAGGTCCCTGGGACTGCATGCAGACCATTCTCCAAATTCCCAATTTTGTACAGACACCATTTACCAAAGGGCAAAGGAATTGCCCCGGGGGTGACAAGTGTAAGAATACGGCCCATGGCAGGACAAGTGGTCTTGGCTTCGCTGTGAATAGGAATATGCTGGGAAATGTCTCTTCTTCCCATTCCAGGGAAATTACTTGAACCTGCCTTTGCCTTAAAAATTCCACCTGTTTTATCACAAAGCTGACTTTGGGGCCAGAGTGTTCTGCAGGGTCTGGGCTGACATTTGAGCACAGGCAGTAAATTCCTCCAGTTGTTTTTTGCTCGAGTGAAGCTTTTTCTCGGAAAAAACATCCTGACTTAATTTGAAAACTTCAAGAGACTGAGCAAGCACCACTTCCCCTTGATAATTCGTTCCAGTGGTTAATTACCTCACCATTAGAAATGTGTCTTTTGTTCTAATTTAAATGTGTCTGGCTCTGGCTTCCAGTTGTTGGCTCTTGTGTGCTTTCCCTGTTGGACTAAAAGGCCCTTTCAGAGCCTGCTGAATCCCAGGAACATTCTTGCACAGCGGATTCAAGGCACCTCTGGATCCTCCTTTGGCTAAACCCCAGGGATCCCACTCCCTCCTCGCCTTTCAGTGGTGTTCTCTCAGTCCTCAGAGAATTTTCCTCTCTCTTTTTTTCACCCTCTCCTCTTTGCCAAACTCCTCTTTAATGAACCACATTTCCCAGCCCTGCTTGGAATATTCCTCTTGGCCCCACGGGTGCATCAGGATGGTGCCAGGACCACGGTAACCCCCTAAACCTCACCAAGGCTCTGCAGGGGCCACTGACTCCAGCCTTGGAGGGTGTCAGGCCCCTAAAAATGCCCGTGGAGCTGCTTTTTCTCCTCCAGCCTCTAAATTATTTTCACATTTGATGTTTTCTGGGACACAGCCTCCCAGTTTGTGAGCATGGCCTATATTTCCTGTGCCTAGATCGCAGCATTGCCTTGGATTTGATTAAAATGTGTTTTTTCTTGGATGGCAGTAGATTTACCAAGGAGGCCAGATCCTCCCGCTCCTGTGGGACACCGTCTCGCCAGCAGTCCCAGAAAAGAGGTCTTTTTATCCCAACTTTATGGGAAGGAAACTGTTTCTCAATCCCAGAGAATCACCCTCGGCATGGAGCCATTGGCTCCTGGGCGCTGCCGCCAGCACTAACAGGTTTAGCATCCACCCCCATGGCTTAAGCTCCTTAGTGGGAGCAGTGCGGGGTTTGTGGGAAGATCAGGGATCCTCGTTCCCATCCTGGCAGCCTGGGAAGCACTGAGGGAACTCCCTGCCCTGCTCAGTCCTTGTGTGGCTCTCCCACAGCTGCTGCCACAGCCACTGGCACAGCCTGGAGTGCGAGGGGTGGCCAAGAGGAGGGGGTGACAATACACCCTTCAGGGCTCCGGTTTGGCCACCAGAGCACAAGCCAGGGCCCAGCCCCAGGGTGCTGCTCTTGGGTTATCCCAAACTGTCCCAGAGAGGCCATGGGAGAGCTGTTGGTTCCTGGGAAAGGCAGGTGGGAAAGCAGAGGGTGGTGGTGGTGCCCTGCAGGCGTGTGTCCCAGCACGGGCACCGGAGCAGCCCCATCCCGAGCCGGGCATGTGCCTGCGGTGCCTGCGGTGCCTGCGGTGCTGGCACTGTCCCAGCCCTGGCACTGTCCCAGCCCTGCTGGCAGTCACGGGCTGCCAGCCTGAGGTGTTCTCAGCAATCAGATGTCACCTCTAACAATGTCTCCAGGCGCTGGCAGCGGCATCCCAGCTCCGTGCAGCGCGGGGACAGGACAGCGCTGCTCCCAGCGTGCTGACAGCGCAGGGCCCGGGCCCCGGGGACACTGCGAGCACCAGTCCGTGCTGCACGGGCTAATTAAAGGTGACGGCATCACTCAGCCTTAAGGACCCCATCCCAGGGGCATCCCTCAATCCCAGCACAGCCCTGGAGCCGCTTCCTTCATTCCCACATTGCGTGGGACTCCGTGTCACCTCCGTGTGACTCGCGCAGCACCGGCTCCCTGTTGGGTGGTGGCTTTTTGATCCGTCCATCCCTCCTGGGGACACCGCAGAGAGCTCGCTGGGAACAGTCACGGATTCCTCCTTGCGGGTGAGGGCAGACACGGCCCCGCTCCTTCTTCCCGGCTGGGTGACGAACAGGCAGGGACCAGGCGACACCCAGGGCCGCATGGGAAGGGGAGATGCGGGGGCGTTTCCTCGGCAATGAGGAAATCTCTGGCAGCTCCTCCGAGCGAGGCTGGGGCCGGTTTCCTCCTTCAGCAAGCCCAGTGCCTCTGTGCAAGGCTAAAAGGGACCTCTGCCCCGCGCGGCATAAATCATCCGCGGCTTGCTCAGAGCCAGGCTGGCAGCGCTCACGGAGGCTCCTTGCGGACCTGACCCCCATCCTCCTGCGAGGTCTGCCACAGCGCGGGCACGAAACCATCCAGTAAATAAAGATAAGGCTCTTACTCACCGCTGCCCACGTGAATCATCGCTGGGTCCCGTTAGGGCAGCCAAGGAAAACGCTCCGTTTTCCCAGACCTCTGCAAACTGAAAAAAAAGCAATCCTGGCTGTCCCCTCGCCCTTGCTCGGGGCTGTGCCGGCGGAGCGGAGCTGCCAGAACCCAGCACAGGGAGCCGGTGCCAAGCAGCTGCAGCCGGCACGGAACCGAGCCCGGGCTGTGCTCTCTCAGCCTTCGCTGCTTTTCTGCATCTCTTTTTCCTCTGCCAAAGCTCTGGCACACGGGGGAACGGCACGAGTGGGAAAGGCACGGAGGAGAGGCTGGCAGAGCGGGGAGAACTGCGGGGATGTGACCAGAACGCCACCGGCTCGGGGACCTGCCGCGCCTGGGGGCTTGGGTGGATCCAAATGGCAGCCAGAGCCCTCGCTCAGCGCTGAGAGGCAGCAGCTGCAGCCTTCACACTGCAGGGAGCAGGGCAGGGGGCTGGAATGCTGCTCCAGGACCCGTGGATTGTCATGGGGGATTCAGGGAATTGCTCCGTGGGTGAAGCACCCAACACCAGGACAACACCTGGCTGGGGGAACAGGCCACCATGTTCAGCTGGGCTCCTGTGTGACACCTGGGCAGGCTTTGAGGCTGAACAAATGGATAATTCCCCATCCCTGGCAGTGTTCAAGGCCAGGCTGGACAGGCCGTGGAGCAATGTGCTGTGCTGGAAGGCATCCCTGTCCATGGCAGGGAGTGGGACAAGATGGGCATCAAGATCCCTTCCAACCTAAACCATTTCTGGATTCCACGACAATGGGAGCTCCTGGAGGGAGCAGGAGGGGAGGCAGAGCTGGCATCCCCCAGCCTGCTCCCCGTCACAGGGCACACGTGTTGCTGCATGATGGATGTTTGCTCTGTACCAACCCAGGAGCCGAAATAAATTGCAGCTATACAATGAAGAGGCACTTTATTGCTCAGGCATTAGGCAAAGCTAATGTAATCCGAACCGATATTGAATACAAATCCTTGGCTGTGACTCACCCTGCGATTACATTGTGTTCTGCAGAGCAGCCGCGTGCCATCAGAGTCAGGCTTTGGGGAAAAATAAGAAAGGAACAGGCTTTTCTCTCTCCCTGTGAAAGACAGCTGCAATGACGGCCAAATCACCCAATCATTGCCTTAATTAATAATTATTTGGAGCCTCCTGGGATTGATTGGATCATTATGGCACCAAGTGAAGCCTGAAGAACTCCAGGGAGAAGACGGTGTTGATTCCATGTTCCCTTTGGCTCTCTCTCTTGCAGAAGGAGCGTATCAAAGCTTCAGGAGCTCACAGTGGGAGAGAACCTGCATTTTTCCTGGGATAACTCATTCCTGCAAGCAACATGAGACTTTACAACCATCACCTGCTCTTTCTGCCTGTAGCCCAGCACGAGGCCTTTCCGCTGTGCCAGGACAGAGCTGCAGCAGAAGGGTGAGGGGATAGAGGAGCTGTATTCGCCCAGCCTTCCTCAACCATCACCCTCCCTCCCTGAGACGGGAGCTGGGATCCTGCTCAGCACAGTGTTTGGTTTCAGATGCTACGTTGGTGCCTGGCGCACCATCAGCAGCCAGGACTGTGGTCACACTGCAGGAGCATCCTTCCCCTCTGGGAATGGGGGTGTTGAGGAGACACCGAGACCCCAAACACTCCTGCAAGGCAGGGGCTGTCAGTGCCCAGTGCTCTGTGAGGTTTAGAGTCGAGCACAGCCTTGTGCTGAGTTAGGAAGTCTCCCCACACCTGAGGTCAATACTAATGCAGTCCTTGATCCCTTGGCCAGCATTGCAAATCTTCCCTCTAATACAGCCAGGAACCTCCCCCTGCTCAAGCTCTCACTCTCCCTTTAACTGTTCACTTCAAGATCAAACAAACTTGGGTAAACCAAACTGTGTCCCCCTGGGCCATGAGCCCCAGGGCATCCCAGCGTCTTCAGCAGTGCTGAAGGGCAGAGTCCATCTCCAGTCAGCCCCTGCATCCCTGATCCCCTGCCAAAACTGCACCCATGCACCCCTGGGGACACCCTGTTCATCCTCTACACTGCTGCACAGAACTCCTTGGAGTGTGTCAAGAAAATAAACATGATCCCTGAAAGAAAAATCAAAATCCCTCCCACTCCTGTGCTGGATCATCACCCTGTTGGACATCCACACTACGAGCACATGGGGATGAACTAACCATGAGTGGTGAGTGTAGTAATGGCTCTCCAGCACAATGAGGTGTTTTACCTGGCTGCAGGCACATTTCCAGCCCCGTGACTTCCTTGGCTGCTTTGGGTCATCTCACTGGCTCCTTCTGGGCACGAGAGCTGGAAATGGAGCATCGCTCTGGGCTGCAGCAGGACAGGGACCAGCAAGGAGCATCCCAAACTGTCTGGCATCTGCTCCCACTGCCTCAGGGACCTCCCAGGCCAAGCTGCAGTGATGAGTACACCTGCTGCTTCCCTGGCTTTGGGGAAGAGGGAATGAACCATCCTCACGCTGCCAGCAAAGCCCCCAGTGAAGGTAATGAGTAATTCGCTCCCCTCCCACCCTCGCAGTGCACCCCTGGTTAATGAGACCATCCATCACCAGGATTTTTGGAAGCTGTCAGCTCGGTTCAGGGTGAAAGACTCAGCCACCAGCCACAGGGATCTGGCAGGGTTTGAGGAATAGGCAGAGGCACCAACTGCTTCCCAGAACATCACTTCCCTGACCCCCCAAGCCCTGTCTCACCACCAGCACTGCTGGTCCCACAAAAGCCTCTGCTGCCGTGCCGTGATGCTCGAGATTTTCTGGGCACAGATCACTGATCCAGGCGCTGGGACGGGCCCCTCTGCCGGCTGTGCTGCTGCTGCTGAGGCACAGGGAAACCTACGTGCTGCAGTCCTGGGCTGCTCCCTGCAAAGGTCAGGCTGGCAGAGCGCAGTCGCCAGGAAAACACTCCCAGCCCCCAGCCCTGGGCCAGCCCTCAGCTGCTTTATTTGCCCTCTGACAAACACGGGAAGCAGAGCAGAACCAGCGAGGTGCAGGGGCAGTGGGATGAAAGGGGATGAAAGCAGATGGCAAGACTGGGAGGGACCAGAAATACCTGGAAGGCTTGAACTTCAGAGAATTGGTCTAATATGCGAATAAGTGCATTTTCCACAGTGCTGTGCATGGCATGGAGGACAGGCAGGGGCTGCTGCTGAGTGGCTTCTGTACCGTGAAATCAATCCCACCCAGCACACACAGGCTCATTCTGCCAGGAATCCTTCCCGGCTCTCGCTGGCCCACCTCTGGTTGACACCCACAGCTCACAAATGGAATTAGAGCTGCAATGAGTAACTGGAGACCTTTTTTTTCTCAGAGCGGTAAAAAAGCTTATGAAAGTGAGGAAAATGCCAGGAATGGCAGGGGTTTAGGGAGGTGTGGGATAGCCCAGTGAGCAGAGAGGCAGCTTGGGTAGAGCAGCGCTGGAAGCAGCACCCAGGGTGCTCAGAACTGGGGTCCCCAAATGAGAGCCTGAGGATGCCCTGGACAGGGCAGCCACAGGTTTATTTCCAATTTGAGCCTCTTGCCCAATCCCTTCTGCCCACCCACCTCCATCACCACCAGGTCTAACCCTGCAGCATCCATCTCCTCTGGGACCCCCACTGCCTTCTCACTGGGATAGCCCAGAGACAGAGCACATCAGGGGCTGCCACACTCACAGCTCCGCTTATCTGCTGCCAGGCTGACCAGCTCTGGCTGTAATTTCATGCTGTTATAAGCAATCACACTTGTAAAGCAAAAATCACGGCTGTGTTTCATGGCACAGAATGTGAAGGAGGTTTTAAGTGCTGGAGAAATCCCAGCTGATGGCTCATCCCTCTATCCCTCTGCTGGCACTGCTTCATCCCAATGCCCGGACATCCCCGCAGCCACCTCCTCACCCACAGTTTTCTGGGTAGCCACAGAAAAGAATTTCTTCCTAATATTTAATCTAAACATACCCTCCTATATCTTAAAGCCATTCCCACTTACTCTAGGACCGCACATCCTTGTAAAAGCCCTCCCCACCCTTAGCCTCCTGCACAGCAGCAGCCCCTGGAAGGGGCAACCCTTTCTTGCGGGTGGAAGCAAGAATCTCCAACCTTCCAAACCTCCCCTGTGCTGCCCTGTGAGGAAAAGTGGGTGGCCCAGTGGTGGATGTGTGGTGTGGGGGGACACACATCCCCCTCGGTCCCCGCTCAGGGGCGTGGATGATCCCTGGTTGTGCCTCTCACCGTGCCACAGAGCCCGCCACAGACACCTTGCAAGACAGGCAGGGAATGTGTCGTGTTTTGGGAAGGAAACAGAACTCCGTATGGCGCTCTCCATCTGGGCTGCAAGGTTGCCTGGAAGGAAGGAAGTGCAGCCAAGAGTGCAGACCACTGTCCCAGGGTGATAAAACCTGTCCTGCTTCCAGCCCAGCTCCCCTCCCCGTGTGTCACCGTCCCCACCAGTATCAGGAAGAGGGACTGGGAGCCCCGGTTCTGCCGGCTGGGTGACACAGGGAGGACACACCGCCCAGGGCAGCCAGGAAAAGGAGGGAGAGGATGGCAGGATGTGAAGCAGCTCTTTGGCTGAGCAGGAGAGGACTGAGAGCAGCTGGGCTGAGCCCTGGGGCTCCGGGGGAGGGGTGGGGAGAAGAGTTTCTCCGCCTGCGACTGGCGATTCTCAGCGATAAGCTGGGACAGGAAGGGTGCAGCCTGCGGCTCTCCGGCGGGGACGGGCTGCAAACGCTGCAGTTTTGCTCCAAGCTGTGAGGAGGCTCTGACACCCTGCCCAGGGACAGCCCCCACACCCCTGATTTCCCCTCTCGCATCTCTGAAGAGCCGACAGTGGGGAAATGAAATGGAAAATCTTTTATAAGAGCAGAAACTCCCCCCAGTCGCGTCATTTGGATCGGCACAGGACAGGTCGGTGAGGAGAAGGTCGTTGCAGTGAGAGGTGAGAAGCTCTGTGGGCTGTCAGCGTGGCCGGCCCTTGGCTGGCTCCTGGCACCCCAGAAAGCCCCAGATCCAGCTGGGCTCAATCTCCCATGGGCAAGGCAGACCCTGCCACCGTCCTCACCTGACCCCATCTTTCCTCTGCTGCCAGGAGGGACGGGGCTGCCCCAGACCCACAGCTTTTGGCAGCTCTCTGCCCTTCCAGTCTCCCAGCAAATCCTCCTACAGAACCTTCCCTGCTCCAGCACCACCCCAGCCCTGAGAGTTTTCTCCTCCTGCAGTGACTGATGAAAAACCTGAAGAGTTTTTGGCAAGAGACAGTGTGGTTCCCACCCCTGCATGCCCTGAGAGGAACTCCTGCTTTCCATCTTATTTATACTTATAAATTCAGACTTGGATGGAACCAGGCTCCCCTCTGGGAGGAGATTTACGACCCATGCTCATGGAGTGGCTCCTGCCAGGACTCCTCCCAAAGGTGGCACTCGGTGTTGTGTCCAAAGCTCCAAGTCAACAGCTTGTCCTGGGGCTGTGAGGATCAGGAGGAGCAGGTTGGCACTTCCCTTCTCCCATCTGTCTCCAACAGCAGGGGAACAAAGCCTTTGGAGGGTGGGGAAGAGCCAGCACCTCTCAGGACCCTCCTGAGCTCAGTTAAGGCTTGAACTTGAAGATCTTGGAGGTCTTATCCAACCGAAATTATATGATTCTCACCCATGAGCTTTCCATGCCCTCACCCTCCGCCTTCCCTGGTGCAGTGGTTTCACATCACCTCCTCACACCAGGCATCAATGTAGTGGTTCAAGTACTCTGGCCTAACACCAGTGTACTCACTGAGGCGTTTCCAATTTCTTTAAGTGGCTAAACACAGTGTCTGTCTTAGAATTAACCAGCTAATTGGCTCTCTAGGCCTGCAGGAAGCAGTTAAGTTCCTTATGGGTAAAAAACCACTTTTTTCTTTTTTAACCCATGACACCTGGGCAGCCTGGGCACCCCAGAGCCCGGACACCATCCTGCTGGGTGAGCCCTGTGCTGGCAAGGCCGTATCATTCAGAGCCAGCCTCATCTCAGGAGAGGGATTATTGATCTGCATCCGGCACCGGGGCCAAAGCCTGCTGCAAAGTGTAATTAATTGATCAGTAAGTGCTCCGAGATCCCAGATGAAAGAGCCGTGTAATTACCGAGTATCATCCAGTGGCCCTGGGAGTAATTGTCATAACGGCTCAGGGTTAGCACTTGGAGGCAGAATTACCTCGGTGCTTAATGTCACCCTCCAGGGACAGAGCGTGTCCTCCCTGTGCCACGTGGAGAGGACTGGAGAGCTTGGAACAAAACCCCTCAGTGCATTCCCTGGGATGCTGGTCCCTGTGGAGGGGCTGGGGACAGCGGGGGAGGGTGGTCAGGAGGGTGCAGGGCGAGGGGCTGCTCTCCAGAGCCAGAGCAGAGAAGGGATTTCTGCCTCCCAAAACCACTGAGGTTGGACAGGACCAACAGAGATCTCCATCACTGACCCCACCCATCACCCTCCCACCACCAGGACTGCAGGAGCCTGGTGAACACCTCAGAGTTTACAGAGGAAGGCACTGGAGCCTAAAAACTGTGGCTCTAGAATTTCTGATTATGCAGAAATGCAGCTCTGTGTGGGATTCTCTGACAATTCCCAGCCTTATTTTAAATTTTTACGGTCTGCCATAGAAGCAGTTATAGTAAATTATTAGACCTACATGTGGGCTGTCAGGAGGCTTCTTCCCTGTTAAATCCCCCATGATGTTGTGCCCTCCCTGTACTCAGCTGTGCCATATGTCCCATGTCCCTCCAGCTCTGGCACGTGCTGGGCTCAAGACCACCAGAAGTTCAGGGACCTGGGGCTGGTGCAGCACCTTTCCCAAGCAGCTTTTCTCAGGTGCATAAAACCCTCCTGGGAATCAAAACCAATCTTCACTGTGTCATCCTAATAGCCAGGTCAGGGAGAGTGGAGCAGGATTTACTTCCATTGCCAAGCACAAAACAAAATCTCCTGTGTGCTGGGGAGAGATTTACAAATTTCCCTGGTTTATTCCATTAACCCCGTGGCTGTTCAGGGATCTCAGCAGTGCTGACTGCAATAAAGTGACCTCCTTTGACCTGCAGCCAAGGCTCCTTCCCACTCTCCCAGCTCCCAGCCCTGCCTGAGCCACAGCCTGAGCAGCTCTGGTGCCATCTCTGGGTGACAGGACAGGGCCAGGGCCTTCTCCCCGGGGGTCACAGAGAGCTGGGCTGTGTCACACGCTCCTGTCACTCAGCTGGCACGGCCACTCGGTGCCTCACACACTCATTATCTGCAACTGGAAACAGCTCCCACAGGGCTGGCACTGGGGTGGGGTGGGATGGGATGGGATGGGATGGGATGGGATGGGATGGGATGGGATGGGATGGGATGGGATGGGATGGGAACCGTGGTCAGAACCATCCTGGGGTGATACCTCAGCCTGTGCCAGGTGGGACAAGTGGACAGAGGATGTGTGGCCAGCAGGGCAAGACCTTCCTGGGAGGCACAGGCACTGCTCCCAGTGTGCTGGAACTGCAGGAAATGATGGCTTCTCCCACCAAAGGACATTCCCTGGACACTCACCAAAGCCCCTGCAGGGGGACAGGCAGCAGCACCCGCAGTCCTGGGCAGCGAGGTCGGTGTTCCCTGGGAGCGCTTCCCTGGCTCGTGTTTGCAGTGCATTCCCTAAATCTCATGGCAGCTTGTGCTACATCTCCCACCACGCACACGCACACGCTGCCGTGCTGAAGCTCTGCCAGCACCCCACACATGTTGCTTTCTGCTGCTCCTCCTCCTCTTCCTCTTCCTCCTCCTCCTCCTCCTCCCCAGCCTCCCTTCTGCCGCTCCGAGTCCTGCCCGGATCCCTGCGGATCGCCTGGGGCCTCTGGCAGCTGTGGCACATGCCAGGATCTCTGCTCACACTTCCAAAACCCTCAGAGCACCCCCCTGGGTAGAGCCATGGCCGGATCCTGCCGGGAGCTCAGAGCCTCAGGGGTGGCATCCAGGGACAAGCCCCTCCAGGAAATGCTGCTGGATCCCATTCCCGGCTGTAGGGAGCATCAGGAGCCAACTCTAGACCTTCTATCCCCACAAATCCCTGCCGGCAGGACGCTGAGCAGGTGCTGGGAGCCGAGGCACTGCTATTCCAGAGGAGGCGTTGATCCAGCAGCACTTAGGGAGTGCCGGGCGTTTATTGCCGGCCCCTCATCACGCTGACACACGCGGCAGCAGGAAGTTACAGCGAGCTCCGTAACAGCCCTGCACAAGTGAAATGTTGTTATTTTGTTAGGATCTCTGGGAATTATTATCCCTGTATCCACATGAGCTCGCAGAGCTGCAGGATGGGCAGTGGCTCTGCCCCAGGGGGTGACACTGTGCGTGGGGACCTGGCCCAGGGCAGAGTCTGAGGAGCCCAGCCACGGCGTGGGGACAGCGTTTTAGGGGTTTTCCTCCTAATATAATCCCAAAGTCTCCACCGAAAGGCTCCTGGAGGCGGAGGGACGAGGCTGGAGGCGGTTAATGGCTTTCCACCTGCGGGAGCTGCGGAAACGCTCCCAGCAAAGCACGGGCTCTGCTCCAAGCTCTTACAAGCTAATCAATGAAACATCACAGCTTGGGAGCCGGGGCAGAGCAAAGCAGCACAGTATGGATTTTATTTTTTCATGCAAAGAGCTTTAGTACAAATCCCTTTTTCCCCCCACAAAGAGAGCAAGCAGCCTCTGCAGAGAAAGCCAAGCCTGGGGCCCCAGGGAGAACACAGGGCTGGGCTGGGAGGGGGCTGCCACGTCCCCTGCGAGGCACAACCACAGTTAGTGCCACTGTTCTGCTCCCTGTGCCATCCAGTTCATGGGTTCTGGTCCCTGGGTGGTGCCCAAGGCAGGGGAGGTGCGGGTGTGGCCCTGCTGGCCCAAGGCTTTGCTGGCCTGGCCACAGACAGGGCTGTTGGGGAGAAAAGCACCACTCCCTGCTCCAGCTGCAGGGGCTTTCTGGGGCCTGAGTGATGCCATCTGCTTTAGTCACTGCAGAGGGACCCTCCAGTCCCTGGGACCCTCCAACCCCGCTGTTTCATGGCACAGAAATGAGTTGGTGCAAGTGGCTGGACTGCTTGTGGCTGAATAATTGACTCTGTGCTGTGTGGCTGCACGTCCCTGATCCTGGTAACCAGTCACTGATCCTGGTAACCAGTCCCTGCTCCCAGTAACCAGTCACTGATCCCAGTAACCAGTCACTGCTCCCGGTAACCAGTCCCTGCTCCCAGTAACCTGTCCCTGCTCCCAGTAACCAGTCCCTGCTCCCAGTAACCTGTCCCTGCTCCCAGTAACCAGTCCCTGCTCCCAGTAACCAGTCACTGCTCCCAGCTTGTGCAGCATGTCCAGGGATTTGGGGTTTGCCTGCAGGCCGTGGGAATGTGAAGCAGTGATAGAGCAAACGCTGGGTCTGAGCCGGCTCATTGCTAATTCCTCCTTGTGAGGATGATTCTCCTCATCTGTCTGTTCTCGGGATCTGTCAATGAGCCAGTTCATTCCCACTTAGGATGCGCTGTGCTGATACTGCATCACGCTGATTCCAGGAGAATGTGCCTGATGCCACATCCAATCCATCACAACAACGCACGGCAGCCATGGGATACCTCCCTCCCTCCTTCAAATGCATCATCGCCTCAAAGATCACAATCAGCAGTTGGACAAAGCCCGGCTTTCACAATGCCATGGTTACTGGTGCCGATTGTAATGTGTGATTTCCTTCTTTTCCCTTATTTCCTGTTCCTTTCCCTTCCCACCCACCACTGGTGCTCACCCCCTCTCTCCAGTGTCTCCAGCAACTCAGGGATTATTCCCAATCAGCACCACTGAGGAATGCTGATTGCATCAGTTCCTCACAGACAGCTTTTATGCTTCCCATGGGGAAGTTATTTGAGCCAGACAGATGAAAAATATTTACCTGTGGTTGGTGCTGAGGGCAAAGGTCTGCATCCAGCTCATCCTGTCCTGCTGACACATCCAGCCTTCCTGAGCATTCCCGCCTGTCTCACTGGGGCTGAGCCCTCCTGCCTGGATCAGGGGATCCTGGAATGCACGGGGAGACACTGGTGTGAGGGAGAGAGCCAGAGCATTTTCTTGAGGACAATTAATGGATTACAGCAAGTGTAGAGTAATGCAGAAGCAAAGAAATCCCTCTCTCCAGAGGCAGTGGGATAGCACTAAAATCATGCTGCACTCTGCCTCACTTCATAAAAACTTCTTGTTATTCCTCAAGGAGGAATTGCAACAGAGGACAACAGTTCTGTGTGCACTCCTGGATTTACAAATGCTGTTTTATGTATCAGTGTAATTTCTCTTGTAATTTATATGGAATGCAATGAGTAAACACCAGCAGTCCTGGCAGGAATACTGATTCTGGAATGGATGCAGAGAATGGAGGATAAGGTAGGAAAGCCGGGGTTTTCCACCTGAAAGGCAGATTTGTAGAAGGCAGATGATTTTTCCAGGAGTTGTGGGGATGGTCAGGATGGGAGGACTACAGAGCCACTGCAGAGCAAATCCTGCTGGAGCAAAGAACTGAAAATCACAACAGAAAAGCCTTGAAAACTTTTGGGGCATCACAGTGCAGCAGTGAGACCTGGACACAGCAACAGAGCAACGCCTTTGCCTTGGGAAGGAGCCCAGCAGCCATGGGCTGGAGAGGCTGGAAGAGCTGCAGTGCCTGGAGTCAGTGAGAGCCTCGCCGGGCATTGCCACGAGGAGCTTTAGTTAATTAAGCTCTGAATGATGAATTATGCATAGAGCATAAAACAATGTCCTGATTTCTGGCTGGGGAATTCAGGAGCCATGGGCTCAGGTAGGTGCTCCCAGGCTTCAGTCCTGAGGCACAAGGAGAGCTTCTGCTACCACGGGGGGATGGCTCACTGGGATGTGACACAGGGACACCGAGGGGTGCAGAGGTGATGCTGGGGACACAGCACCCCGGGCAGGCTGTCCCTTCCCTCCAGTTCCACAGGGATGCTGCTGTCTGCCTTCCCCTCCGTGGGTTTGTTTCCCTCAGCCCCCTCCAAACCCCAGTGGGCAACAGGGAGCCTATTTTTGAGCTGTGCAAAGTCTTCTTCTGTTGACAAGGAACAAGGACTTCCCTCCTGAGCGGGCCCCCAGCTGTGCCTGCGGGCACGGCCTCAAAGGGGCTGGATCCCAGCCTGGCCTCCGGCTCAAATCCCCCATTCAGCACCGTGTTTGGAAGGCAGAGCAGGGAATCAGCCCCGTTCCCAAAGCCAAAGGCTGGAGTGGCTCTGCCATCTCAGAGGCACAAAGGCCTTTTCTGCCCTGGGACAATATTGCCACTCACCAGCAGTGCCCCCAGCCAGCGGAGCCTGGGGACGGCTCCTCAGAGCCACCTTTCAGCTGCACTACGGGGCACCTCTGCCTCCAAGTCTAAAGCTGAGGTTATTTTTCCGCTTCCTTCTGCCACTGAAGCCCCCCCGGGCACTCTGGAGAAGGGGTGAAAGCTTCCCAAGGAAGCTGCAGGGAGGAGGCCGGTGCCCTGTGTGAGCAGAGGGCAGGAGAGGCAGCAGCCTGGCATCCCGGGCGTGCCCTGTGTGCTCTCACGGGAGCCCCAGGGAGCAGCTGCATTCCCAACAGGATCCCCAGCGTGTTTTGGGACATCTGACACGGATCAGGAGCCAGGGATGTACCCTGGTGGGCTCTGTCCCACCCTGCTGCAGGATCCCACAAGGGGGATGTGTGCCAGAGTTCCATGGGCAATGTCCAGGCTGGATGGAGCCCCTGGCAGGGCTGCCCCCGCCCCGTGGGCACGGGGAGCTGCGAGTGGGCGGCGATCAATAGGCACAACTGCAGAGCAAACGCGGCAGCACCGGCGGCTGCAGCACCATTGCGAAAATAAATGAGAGATTGATTTTCCAGGCTGTTCGGATCTCGTGGATCTCAGCTGCTGTGACAAGCGGAGCGCAGGCATGGCCGGCGCCGTGGGGCTGTCACCTCCCTGCACTCCCCGGTGTTGAGCAGCAGCCCTGTGAGGGGTTGGAGGCTCAGGCACCCAAAATAAAAGCTACTCTTGGCCAAAAGGCAAAGCAAACTCTGAGTGGCTCCAGGACTTCACTGCGGTGTAGGGGATAGACCCCAGGCAGGGAGCTGGCAAGGCTGGGGACATTGAGAAGGGCAGGGAAATGGGTGTCCTGTGCTCCCTGTGGGACACCCCCGCTCCCTGTCGTCAGCCCCATCCCAAACCGCGGTGAGCAGCACCAGAAAGGCACCGTCTGCCTTTAACATCTTATCTCCAAGCTGCTTTTGCTAAGTCACATCTGACTTAATTATGGTAATTAAGATTGACATTAATACAAGATTAAAATGTGAAATTAAAATTAGCTGTGAAACTTATCTGAGTTTTTAGAGCAGTTATTGATTTTCTCCGCTGTTAATCAAAGGTCTGAGGTAACGGCCGATGAACACGGTGCTAATTAGAGCAATGCCCATAAAGTGGCCTCGGGAGGCGTTTGTCTTATTTCTCGGAATACCTCAGGTTTCTGACCACGCAAACATCTCTGGCCCTGAGCGCTGCTGAAGGAGCTGGAGAGGCCACGTTTTGCCCTCTCCTGTCGGTGCTGTT
Organism: Picathartes gymnocephalus; assembly: GCA_013390045.1. Classification (NCBI taxonomy): domain Eukaryota; kingdom Metazoa; phylum Chordata; class Aves; order Passeriformes; family Picathartidae; genus Picathartes; species Picathartes gymnocephalus. The sequence goes on along the minus strand of WEKY01022923.1, from coordinate 715,038 downwards.
CCTGGTATGGAGCTGGGCTGTGCATGCAGCGATGCCCAGCCATGCCCAGCCATGCCCAGCCATACTCTGCCTGCAGGAGCTGGTCCAGCTGAGAGGTTCAGGGTCCCAGCCGCAGGCAGAAGGGCCCTGGTGTATAGGGGGGCAGCAGGAGCACGGAGATCCCGGGAGCACCGGGGCTGCCGCTCTCCCTCCACACACACCCCGCTGTTCCTCCGGGTGAGATTTCACAGCCCATTAGGGCCTCAGCACTGGCTGCGGGAGGGAAATGATTCAAATCGCAGCAGCCCCGGGGTGTGCATCCCACACATGGGTGTGGTTCATCCCAGCCCCTCTCCCTACACACACTCCTGCCTCCCAGCTCACCTGAGTCCCCAGCAAAGATGTCAGAAGGGCAGGAGGGCCCCCAGGCAGCACAATTCCCAGCAGCAGGTCCCCTCCCCAGGTGTGATGTTCTGGAGTCACAGGGTGCAGCCTTGTGGGAGCTGGGCCCACCCGCACCCCCTAAACCTGGCTGAGCAGCTGAGGCTTGAGCCTCACCATTTCTTCTCCATCACTAACAACTTTTTGCCACTTCGTGGGCATTTCTGCATCACAAATACAGTGTTTGGTCTCTTTTCCTGCCTGTTTCCATGGCACTGCTGTTATTATCTGGCTATCTTAGGAGTTTACTACAATGCAGAGGAGCACAATAAAAATCACTCAAGGAGAACTGCTAAATGAGAGACAACTCTTATCTTTAGCACCGGCAGGTCGGGAGGGAAGCGGGGCTGGAGCAGAGGGGGAGCGGTGCAGGCTGCACTCCCTGTACCACAGAAAGCTTTGTTCAACCCAATTAAAACCTCTGAGCAGGCGAGTCCCGACTGGGTATGAGAGTGACAGTGTTAAATAACACGCTGCACCTCTCGCTGCTTTCTCTCTCTTTCTTATTTTGTTCTTCTCGCGCCTGCTGCCCAACTGCTCCCAGCTGGCAGCGGCTGGGAGTGACACCGGGAATGCAAATGACCTGCGGCCCGCTCCCCGGCATCCCCGGGCTGCCGCCTCCGCTTCCAGCGGCGCCGGGGCAGGGAGGAGCCCAGCAGAGCCCGGCAGGGAAAACGGCAGCAGGGTCAGCCCCCGTGTTTGGACAATTCCTTGACTGCGTGGTGGCATTGGTAGTGACACCTGAGCGTGATGGTTGTTGCTGAGGTAACGGGATCAGTGTAATTGCTCCCGCAAAGGTAGCGGGGACTTCTCAGATGGCAGCATCAACAAAGTGGCTCTTTAGGAAAGAGGCTGGGCTGCACCTCGTGCTGTTTGGCACTGGTGTTGTGCACCCGTGACATTGCTCCGGCTATTTGACTTGACAGGCAGAGTGGCCAGGAGGACCAGGCGCTCTCAAGGGGAGGTGATTCACAGTAAACATTTCGGGGCAGGATCTGGGATTGCAAAAGAATGAAACCTCTGTTTCTGTTCTTCTCAAAGTCAGTGTAATTACACTCCGTGCTCCACGGGCTCAGCAGGGGCCTGATGGGAGCCCTGGGCTCGCTGGTCCTGCTGGTGGCCTGGGCAGGGGGATGGGCAGGGGGTTCCTGGGAGCCATCCATGCAGACAAGGAAGCTGAGGAGCTCTGGGACCAGGTCCTGGGCAGGCACTGTCTGTGTGCTGCTTCTTTTGTCACAGGACTGAGGATACCCCAGTGCTCACCCACAGCCACAGTGCCAGTCCCCCATTATGGGGGGCCCTAAGGAGCACCCACAAAATGTGAGCTTTTGTACGCCCAGTGCCCCCACCCCACTGAGGTCAGGCAGGTCACAGCTGCAGCTCCCTTCAAGCCAGGCTTTGCTGGCTCCAGCAGCAGGAGCAGAAACCCCGGAGCATCCTGATCCCAAGGGAGCCATGAGGCCTGGGTCAGCCTTCCCACAGCGCCTCTGCCCTATTCACAGCCTGCTTTGGGGGAGCCAGAGGAGAGGGAAGGATCTGGGCTTGAGGAGGGAGTGAGAAGGGCTTGGAGTGCTGAGGGGGGCTTTGGGTGCAGGGGGTGGGGTGCTGAGCAGAGTTGGGATGCTGAGAGGGGCTTTGGATGCTAAAGGGGGCTTGGGGACAAGGGGCAGTGAGATGGGGCAACAGACTGGCCACAAGCTAAGGGGGGGGCCTGCAATGGGAGCACTGCCCAGGCTGGGGGCGGCACCGGGACTCCCGGAGCGGGAAGAAGCCGAGGAAGACGGAGGAAACCACGGGCAACCGTGTGCCCGGGGCTGCT